>BLKR01000968.1:156374-349062 GCA_011170035.1 Teleogryllus occipitalis | reverse complement strand
AATGACCCCCATCTCGATCGGGTTTTTATCCAGTTTCCCTGATCCATTCAGCAAATGCTGAGATGGCCCCTTGATTTGCTTCTGGACGTAAATGTAGCTTCACTATGCGCACGTTTTGTTGAACTTTCCTTGCTTGTAGTGGTAGTAGAGCTTAGGGTGAGTTTCTATTTTGTTAGCAATACAGAAAAATCAAGTCTGTTCGTTTCTTTACCGTTAAAAATAAGTTTTCTATAATTTGGCAACGAAAATATCTAGTTTTTGAAATGTTAATCTCTCGCTTCTTTAAATTTGTTATTATTATTATTATTATTATTATTATTATTATTATTATTATTATTATTATTTCTTCAACTATTAATAGTGAAATTGACAAAGCCGAAGCATTGGCCAATCATTTTGAAACAACATTCACGCTCAACAACACACCAACTCATTCCGATCATGCGATGATACTACAAACAGTTTCAGCCCCGAACTATGATGTACCACAGAGGATAAAATTCATATCCCCAAATGAAGTGAAAAACATAATTAAAAAACTTCCACACAAAAAAGCCCCTGGTCATGATAAAATCACTAATAAGATCCTAAAAAACCTCCCATCTTCAACTATAGCCTATATAAACAACATATATAACTCAATAATAAGAATTGGATATTACCCTATAGTATGGAAAAACTCAATCATAATACCCATTCCAAAACCATATAAAAATCATAGCAGTGTTGAAAACTATAGACCGATAAGTTTACTAAACACACTTTCAAAAATTCTCGAGAAACTAATTCTAAAAAGGTTAAATAGCTACCTTCAATCAACCCAAATTATACCATTACACCAGTTTGGCTTTATAAGTCATGTATCAACTGCACACCAACTACTCAGACTCTCAGAAAATATCCACACAGCGTTTCAAAACAAACATCACACAATAGTTTCATTTCTTGACATTTCACAGGCGTTTGATCGAGTATGGCACGAAGGACTATTATACAAGCTCCGAACAATGGGAACACCAATCTATTTAGTAAATTTCATCAAAAGTTTTCTAACTGATAGATCCTTTACAGTTTCCGTAGAAAATCACATCTCCAACCCCCGAAAAATAATAGCAGGCCTTCCACAAGGTTCACCACTCTCACCCACACTATTCAACATATACACAGCTGACATACCCACTACAATACACACCCAATTAGCACAATTCGCCGACGATACCGCAATCTACAAATCCAGCCACTCACTTAAGACCATTACCGATAGGATACAAAATCACTTAAATGAAATAGACCAGTGGTCAACATTGTGGAAAATCAAACTCAACCCAACTAAATCAACTGCCAAAATATTCTCACTAAGACCATTTTCTCACCCACCACCACTACACATTAATAAACACACAATTCCATGGACACCAAAAAACCAACCAGTAAAATACCTCGGGATGAATTTCGACACAAGACTCAACTGGAGAACTCACATAACACTAAAACAACAACAAGCAAAAATTAAAATAGCTCAACTAAAATGCCTTATCAACTCCAAAAGCCGGCTATCCCTAACAAATGCCATTACAATTTATAAAGCAATAGTCAGACCATTAATGCTCTACGCATGTCCCATCTGGACCAATGCATCTATTACTAACATTAATAAACTTCAAATCGTACAAAATAGATTCCTCAGATTAGCAACACATGCCCCATGGTTCATCTCTAACGCCCAACTTCATAAAGAACTGAATATATCACCGATCATCAAACATATTGCCCATCTTTCCAATAATTTTTACTCCAACCTAAATACAATTAACCGAGCCGTCCACTACAACCTGGCCACTATAATCGACTTCCCGACTAGAATTAAGAATAGATTTCCTGCCGAAGCGTTCTTGAACATTTTCTCATCTAATTGTCCACAGTAGGGGCTCTTGTAGTTTCCTACACCTATAGTAAGGTAGTTTAGTTTTAAGTTTTTAGTGTTAAGTTTAGCATAAGTTACAATGTAAGCCAGCAAATGCACATGAGATAGTAATTAGTACTGATCTGTGTAATTTCCAATCACTCAATAAATAAATTTAAAAAAAAATAGTTAAATTGTTGGGAAGGGATTGAAACTCAAGAAAGCGTGCGCGAGATGATTTTCTCCCCATACGTCACATACAGTTTTTGACTGTTTTTGACTAAATAAATAAATAAATAAATAAATATGCACGACGGCGTACGCACGGCTTGTTTTGCATAATTTTCTCGTCTATGTGTTCTTTCTCCACTTAAAAATTGCCATTATTGATCTTATTATATAACACAAATAAAATTAATACAAAATGTTTTTATTGTTATATTTTGAAGGGCGTTTGATTTATTTTTTGAAGGGCATTATTAGAATGTTACATAGGTGTTTAGGGGGGTTGAAATGCACGTTACAAATGTTTTACAGGGGGGAATGGGAGTATTTCAAATTATTGCATTACGTGATTTATGGACGGCTCCTAATTTATCCAGGTACCCCAATGAATTTATCTGCTTAAACACGGGAAATTACGCTATAAACGTCCATAGTTCGTTTTTTCGCTCTACGCGATTCTGCGAAATAAAATACATTGTTTGAAATATAATTTCGAAGTATGGATTATATTGGACGTTCAACTAAAATCTTTACAACAGTTTTGTGACTAGGAATAGAAACCGATCAAAACTAGCGATTAAGAAATATCGAACTTCAAAGGGTTTTACAAATGGAAATTTTAGAGTGGTGACATATCTAGGCAAAACATTTTATGAAAACGAAATCAACAGCATTTAAGGTGGTGGATGAATACTGCCGAGATTATGAAGGCGGGAATGAAAGTTCCGCAAGGAGAATCTGTTGAGTTGGAAGTGTGATTTAGATAACCGAAGACAAAAACACTATTATACGAGTGAGGAGAGTCAAGACGGACAACGACAGAAGGTGTAATGACTTCCAGTCCCGCATTGGATTGCCTCTCATCATCCGTCCTCTTTCCCAAATAGCTCTATTCCCTTGAAGCCCATGCCTCATTCTTGGTTTTATGGTACCCTTTATCTCAAACTATAGAGCGGTTTGATGTCGTCGTCTTCCAAAGCTTCTTTGTCTCAATCCCTCGTTTTTGACATGGGCCCTTTGAGGTCTTGAAAACATTCCGTCTTATCTACTGTTCCTTCACTTCACCACCGACTTACATTCCTTTCTCACTTCTCTTCCTTCTGACACGACTCTTCGTTACTCAATTCTATTTTACCTTCTCCAGTGTACCATATTGTCGCACACTAATCCGCAATTAAAATTGAGTTGTGAGGAATCGTTTCTTTCGTAAACATCATCGAATTCTTGGAGGTTGCAAATCACTCTCTCAATACAAAATATTATGTTGAATTCTCTAGAATCAGAGAACTTATGACGATAAATTGCGAAAATATTAACAGTCGCAGTTAGTGAAATCACGTGTGCATTTACTGTCAGTTGTGACAAACTTGTGACAGCTGCGTAAACGTCTTTAGTATGCAGATGGAGTACTTTGTTAATTATCAGGCACCAAAGTTTACTAAACCAAACAAATATGGGTTTAAATGTGAGTCGCGATAATCTCGCAAACTTGACATTGTCACCACCATGTGCGTCTTCCTCGGCTGTGGGGGAGGGAGAACGGTGCGCCAACAAGCACGGGCGATGGAAATCGGAGACCGGAGCGCCGAGGAACAGCAGCGCCGGCTCAGGTCGAGGCAGCGCAGAGCAGTCGCGAGGCGCGGCGGGCGAGGCACGTTCTCCCCATGTCGTGAGCGAGCACGGGAGGGAGGAGGAGCGGGCGCACTGCAAACTGCGTGTGCGGCGCGCGTGTCGAGACGAAGTGAGGGAGGGGGCGTGGCGTGCATTTACACGATAAACTCCGCGCGCAGGTGCCCTCGTCCGCCCGACAGCGAACGCGCAACGGCGAGGCGGACGCGCAGCGAGGAGCGGGCTGAAACGGAGTAGCCGAGAGACCAGGGAGAGCTAGATAGAGTTGGATGGGAAGGTGACACCCGCGAGTTCAGCCAACGAATGCTTGAGGGATTGGCGTGCGTTGTGCAACAGGAAATGCGACGGGCATAAGATGTCATGATGTGAATGAGTGAGTGAGAGCAAGAATGTACGGCAATCAGAGAGATTGGAGCGCTAAAACCGAAAAGCTAGGAAATGAAGGGAAAATTTTAAGTGAAGAAGATGCGGATGCGTGGATCGGTAGGAAGAGGTGCGGTCGGAAGCGTTCGTGGATCTACTGAGAGGGGAGAGAACACGAAGAGGTACTTGGTGAAGTAAAAGAGATAAATGGTGTCAGTCGTTTAGTATGCACCGATGGATGTCACAACATGAGCGGAAAGAAGATAAATAAGGACGCCGAGAACATTTAACAAGCAATTGATAACATGCTTCCTTAGTACTAACCTATTCTCGATTTTCATAATTGTGCTCAAACTTCTTATTCATTATTAATATTATTATTTTTTAAATTTTATATTACTAAATATTGTGTATTATGATATGTGACTTTAAACAGATGAGGTAGAAAGCTATGTGCTGAGTGGAGAGAACATGGCGAAGCATTTTGCTGTGATGCAAAAGGAATAGCGCGTGCAGGTTTAGTAAAATAGTGAGGGGGAAACAGTCCTTTGTAATTGAAGAGAGCGAGAGGGCATGAGAATAGATGGGATGCAAAGTAGACATAAACACGATACAAAACGGCAGTCTGACAACCTGAGAGCAGGTCTGTAGCTTACGCTAGGCTATAGCAGCGGGCCTCTGGAACAATATAACCCTTGAAGGCAGTCTAGTGGTGAGAACTTTTGTTTGCTAATAAAAGTAAAGTCACAATGTGAAGATCTTTTTTAAGATAATCCGGTAGAAGGTAATAATTAAGATTAATATTCAATAAAAGTTAATGAAACTACGTATTTGTTTTGTACAGCCAACGTATTTCATTCAGGGTCTTTCCAACATTATTTATCATATCCCCTTATTAGAGTTAATCAGGCAATATTCTAAATGATTTGTGTAATGAAGAAAAGTTGTTAATTAGTCCGTACAACTTCTAAGAATACTTTATAATTTATACTTAATAAGATCACCGAACATTACAATTAGCCGAACGTTATAATTATGGCTACGGCGATGATTATCCCTATAGTAACGAACGAGACAGAACTGGCTAACTTCTAAGAGATGACGGCGAATGACACCACCATGGCGCAGCGCCAGCATCTCGTATTTATAACCTCAATTTTTTAAGGCGCAGTGACGCTTCGCTACGCATGTTCAATGAAAGCGACGAAAGAGTGTCGACGAACTACGCGTGTCGAAATGGAGTGATGAGTCTCGGTCCTACAAGATTAATATAAAACATCCTTGAGCCTGTGAAACGTATTGTGCTTGAGCCTGTGCAAAAAACTGTCATTAAAGCTTCATAAAGAGAATGCGTTTGCCATGCGAACTTTGAAGATATAATGCCCACCTTCCTTCCACACCCTCGTCGCTTTCGTTCACTGACCTCGCGACGTCGGAGTCGACCACTTCGATAAGAAATATGACCCTAATTATCTTCAAAATAAATTTTGTCGCACGGTATATGTTCATGACAAAAAATTTAGTAACAATGCACACCTTTCAGTACTTGTGAAACACAAAATCAATTGTTCTGGAGTACGATACAAACGTCACTCGTTTGTCTTTGGTATTTTTAGGGAAAACGCTGACCAATATGTTGTATTAATAAGTTGTTTGATCTATTCTACTGCGGCAGGTAGGTGATGTGTTCAAACATGACAAGGCTCTACCACACTCGGTCCATGTAACCAAATGGGATATGCAAAACGTGTAGCTACTTCCCTACTCAACATGATTTCCATACAACTCTCCACGAGCAGGATTGTCCATTGTTCAAAAGACATAATGCCACAAAGCGCGTCACTTCTGAATGCATTCAGATCTGACTGGAAATGTTTAGACACAACAGTAAAATATACCCCAAGAGAAACTATGAAAGTTTATTTTACAAAAACGTTGCAAAAAAGCTTGTAATTGAACAATTGTAAGATAGCAGTAATTGCAAACATGAAGACTTTTATGAGCTTAACTGAATCAATTAAATGAACTTTTATTTGAATTCATACCAGTGCTAAAATAAAACAATAAATACAAGAATAGTACCCAAAGTAACACTAAAATGTATTTATCAAAAGATATAGAACAAAATTGCTTAGCGATAAAATACACATTGACAAATTCTGCTCTTCTTCTGACGTGCACTCGGCGTCTTTCAATTAGTTTGGTTGCTGTAAGTGAAGACATGCGCGCCCTGAATGAAGAGAATTACGGTAAGTGAGTGCCAGGCTGCGTACTGTAGAAATCTGCAGGTTGCGAACTATGCAAGGCATATTCAAAAACTAAGGTCCGGTGTCCAATATTTAACTGCTGGTTGGCCTGAATAAATTTTAATGCACGTAGCGCTTTCTACCTATTCTTTAGGAAACTCTTGCAGTTATGGTTTGTTCGGTAGTTCGCCAGTCGGTGAGAGTAGATCGCAATGGCTAAGACAATCGTAGATCTAACCAGCTGTAAAGGGCATGGTGTGATTACATTTTTGCTGGCAAAAGAATCTTCAGCTGGTGAAATCCATCGTGAGTTGTGTGCAGCGGAGTGGCAGGTTCAGTATTCGGACCGACGACATCGTTGATCAAGTGAAGCAAAAACTTCGAAGCGGTCAGCGATTCACGATTAGTGATCTGGCTAATAAATTCCCAAATGTTGGTCGAACCTCAATTTACAGGATTGTCACTGAACAGCTTGGATATCGGAAACTTTGTGCGAGATTGGTGCCAAAAATGTTCCCTGATCAGCACAAAGATGCAAAGAATGCGAAGTGCACGCCCGTTTTTGGAGCGCTATAGACAAGATGGAATCATTTGTTTTTCCACTTTATTACGGATGACGAGACGTGGATACCGCACTCCAGCGTAGAATCAAAACAACACTCGATGCAGTGGCGCCATTCAAGTTCACCAAAACCAAAAAAGATTCAGCAACCCCAATTCCCGAATCTATTAATGACTGCTACTGTTTTTTGGGACGAAAAGGACGTCCTTTTGATTGATTCATGGACTGTAGGTTCACAATTACAGCTGACGTGATCTGTGAAACGCAAACCTAACTGCGATGTACGATCCAGAATATCGGCGCCGCAGGAAACCGTCTTCTGTCATAATACTCGTTCACCACAACGCACGCCCTCACACCGTTGCCAAAACCAAAGAGAAGATGCAAGATGTTCGTTGGGAACATTATGATCACCCTCGGTATAGCACCGACCTCACACCAAGTGACTATTTCCCCTTCTTGCATTTGAAACAGTGGCTGGGCGGACAACGATTTCAAAGCGACATTGAACTCAAGACTGACATTACCAACTGGTTCATTTCCCAGGCGACAGACATCTATGCAGAGGGGTTAAAGAAGCTGGTGCCGCGGAACAGACAGTGTATAGACATGAACGGCGATTGCGTAGAAAAGTAAAGTATATATGTCGTAAGATGTTACTGTTAATAAAAACCTTTTCTCGTTACCTTATTTTTTATGACTAACGGATCTTAGTTTTAGAATACGCCTTATATAATGCGTTGTTTAACATGCGAAGTCTCATATGCTAAACAACTATGCTTTTAGATCTCGTGCGTGGTGAGCTAAGAGACTACGTAGGTCCAGGAAAACTTCGAAGAGACGAACACCCAATACCCTGTGACTATTTGTTTTCACAATGAAAGGGCGAGAACTTGTCTTATTGACTGCTGTTTCGTTTCCTCAATGAACGGATTACTGCTGCTGGTGAACGGGATTGAGAATGCCGTGTCGGTTCCTCCGTGCACGGGGTTCTCCTGCTGCATGATGGATGCGAGTGCCTTGACGGTTTCTATACCTACGAAACGTCCTTATGTTTGTCTGTCTTTTTGGCTTTATAGACGCCCAAGATATAGTGCAGCGTTTCATAGCGATAGCGGTGGGTGCGATCGAAACCACTTTTCCGCGGTCGCGAATGGATATAATAGTTACGAACGTTTCAATTGAATACTTTGTAATTCAATCACCAGGGAGAAACATCAGCTACAAGTACATATGTTTTATATTCACAGACAAGCAAATGTATTTCGGCTGTTACGGCATTCCAATATCAAACCTGAATTCGCAGAGAGATCACATTTTTTTCAAAAATAAAAAAGTAATTCCCGAGGGAAAAAATGACTGGAGGAGAGCGAACAAATCCTGCAGTGCACTCGATGCATTCGGAGGTTCCTTCCTCCATAACGCAACAGCCTCAGAGCTATATCTTTGTTGTCGAAGCACGCGCAGGGAAGCCCGGGTTCTCTAGGGAGAGGACTTATTGGAGCACCAAAAAGACAAGGGCGATGCTGTGTGTGGGTTGGCGGCAATGAAGGAGGACATTCCAACGGGGTAGGTGAAATCCACTGAGATTCGTTCGGAGAAAAGAAAATGAAAAAATTGAGGGGAAGGACAAAAAAGTATGGAAATGAGAGAGAGAGAGAGAGAGAGAGAGAGAGAGAGAGAGAGAGAAGGAGGGAGGGGGGGAGAGAAAGAGAGAAAGAAAAACAAAACTGAAGGGAAGGTTCTTGTACGTATCTTGAAAGAAAAACAAACTTCTGCTCAAAACTGCAGCTGAAAGTATTGCTTCCAATGTATCGAAATATTTGATAACCCCATGGTAATTCATTTACGGCTAACAAAAGTGTTAATTATGAAACAGAACATACACGTGAAAAACAAATTTTGAAATAAATAAGTACTATTTTCTATGAAAATGAATTGGATTTGTTCTTTTAATTCTTTATGAGTTTAAAAGACCGTGTACATATTGTGAAATAAATTTAATAATAGTAAATAACGTGAAATAAAATTCATAACAATACATAATGCCTCTTGAAGAGAATTTGTACAAAAATTTGAAATGTAAATGTTGATATTATTAGTGTCTTGGTACCTTCCTGCAGACAAATTAATCTATGACACTTAAATCGCAAGACACATTTTCTGTTAAAAATAAAAGTTTAATTTCGTCGCTGTGTTTGGGGGATAAAAATAGATTATGTGATCGATTTTCTCCGAGAGATTTCACATAAAAACGAAAGTACACCATCTCATTATATCACAGAATATTGTAGCCAAGTGATGTGACAACAATATTATTCCACTTGTTAAAGGATTTTTTTTTCTAGATTTATCCACTTTTACGTTACCAGGGCCCGCCAATCAAGAGTTTTTCTGCCGAAAAGTCGCTGTTTTCTGGCGCACGATTACATAATTTTGTCTTCTTACGAAGTACCTTTGTAAGGGCGAGAAAGTAAAAATGTAGATGTAAGTGCCACAGACATCTGTCTCATCTCACAATTATGTTAACACGGGTGTGGGCATTATGTTTTTTAACTTTTCTAGTAACAAGGGACAGCAGATCCTCTCCAAAGGCAAAACACTAGTGAAGGTAATTCTACACGGGATTAAGTTTTCATTTGACTGATGCAATACAATACTTCTTTGAAACATATTACAATATGCGATATAAAACGGCAGCCTTTGCACTCTACTCTAGAGCAGGCCTTGAGGCCTGAGCCTCGCCACAAATAAAGACAATTTTATTATTATTATTATTATTATTATTATTATTATTATTATTATTATTATTATTATTACAAAAAAACTGATCAGTTTGGGTGAGGATCGAGATTCAAAACATTAATAAATCCCGCTCTAACCTCAGATAAGACAATTCAAATAAAACTAAAAATGTTAAGCAAAGGTCAGATCGTCTACTTTTTGCTTATTTATTCACTCACTGTCGAAGTTGAAATTCTCACTCTTACGGATGTAAAAGTAAGTAAGTGACACCAACTCCAAGCACTAACACTAAATTACGAAAAAACGTTACTATCCATGATAGATAAAATGTGTACAGCATGATTCATAGGCAATTATTACTTGTAACTTCCACATAAATTACTAACCGTAGACCCAGACACTAGTGGGAAGAGGGAGGATGCAAAAGGTGAACGTGAGAAAGAGAGGGGAAGCGGAATGTGTGAGGTAGAGGGATGTTTCACTAGGCGACCACACGGCTGTCGCTTCTCCCTTCGTATGAATAATGCATGTTCTACTTTATACTGCAGCTCCATTGTGTACCAAATTTCCTCCTTCATCAGTCATACTCTCTGGCCCTACCAACTAACTGTGGCTAACGGAGTTCATAGATCATTGTCGAAGCACATAAATCCGAGATTTGATGTGCTTTACATGAAATCACGCGCGAGAGACTGTGTGATAACGGAAGGGAATATGAGACAACAAAAAAATCAATAATAGCGCCTCATCTGTCAGCTGTAATCCGTAAAACGACGAAAAATGGGAATCAAAGATGACGCATTAAAAGATTGATATGAAAATTAAACATTCTCCTAATTAAGTCCATTATAAAAATTGTATAGGCATATTTTCTTAAATTTGAAGCCAATTCGTTAATAAAATCCATTTTAAAAGTCCCTGAAATCAACAAAGTTGTTTTAACCTTTTTACCTCTAATTAGATACGCACGTTAGAAATCTGACCTTTTTTTGCTGTTTCAAATATTTTAGACAGGTATAGGTGGCAAGGGGATTCACGCTGTTTTGTACCAAAAACTGCAAATCATCAAAAAAGTTACCAATTTAATCCATAGCATGGGACCTGGAAGAACTGGATAATGGTTTATGCCGGTTCCACTGTCCCCGGTTTCCATCACGCACATTTCTTGGTCGATAATACTTGTAGACAACTGATGGGAAAATACATACTCATTTTTAAATGATAATTTCTAAACACCGAATAATACACAAGAGTGTGTTGATCTCAGCTCTCGTTTACGTTAATGTGATATCATGAAGCTTATGATGTTTACTATTACCCTCTTGTGTTTCTGTTAACATTTACACTGACCATTCTGAATAGTTCCATCGTGTAACATGACACCAAACCTTCGCGTTTACGATAAATTTACGAATATGTTTCAAGTAAATAAAACTCTGAAGAGGAGAAAAGATGCCGGAAGTCTCGCATTTTATATTTATCATAGATTTCATTAGCGCCAATAATAAACAAATAGATGATTACTTGTGTAATGAAAAGGTGTAGATGAATATCAAAAATGTGAAATCTAGAAGAATCAGAATCATCACCAGAATTTCGAAAGTATTTTAAAAAAGTTTCAATAAAGGTGAAACTTCAAAAAGATATCTAAAAAGCAAGCAGGAATTTCTTGTTCACACAAATTCCAACTCTGGCGTCATTCCTCGTGCCCATCATACCTGACTCTGCCATTCCTTATGTCACTGAGGATCTGATCTGACTGACTCAGCTGTTCGTTACTTATTTCGCTCCTAGTTGGAAGCGTGCTATCGAGAGGGAATAAAATGATGTATTCTGCGAAAGCCTATCGAAAAGATTCCGGGGCGCGTTTCGCAAGGGGCAGCTCGCAAAAGTTGAAAATCCCGAGATGTATTGTGTTCGCAACTCAATTGTGTTGAATATTGGCACGTACGTTTTTCGCCGCCATTGGGATTCGCGGCGAAGTTCCAGAGAAGAATGGAGTGCAGAGACGAAGGGAGAGTGGGCAGAGGACGAGCTGAAAATGAAGGTGGCGCTTGGGGAAGCTTGTTATCGGCCAGAGATGGCGGGGAGGGGGGGGGGAACTGAAACGGTTATTTATTGCATCAGAGTAGCTTCTGCAAACGCGATGCCGGAATTCGTAACGGCTTGCTCTACTGCAATACCAGCAACTGGCTCCTTTCATAAGCAATGGATCATGTAGTAAACAGTAATGTAAACCATGAGGCTACGTCACAAAAGCTGCCTGTCAAAAACAGAATATATTTCAGATTCGGAAATTCAAACAATTCTAGCCCATCATTGGACATCATTAGCTGTACAAATTTACTCTCAGCTGGAGACCAAATAACTGATCTTATCCATTCATAAGTCATCATAAAATTAAAATTATTGTGGAAGAACTTACTCATTGCAATGATTCGACTTCTAAATCATTTCAAATTGCTCTGATATTCTAATTTTTAATTTATATTCAACAGAGAAACAAGAGGGAGAAGTTGGTAAATTCAAATCATAACAATTTCTTTCTTCGATTTTAAAAGCTTTAAAAAATAATTGCAATAAATAATTGAAGGGTCAGGAAGTAAAAGTTGGTCAACCTCAAAGTCATAATTTTTGTGACATTAAAATTTTCGTAACCTAACTGCTGTCCATTTACTCTGATTCTAAAACAGTCCAAATTATGGTGCATAGTTTCCCCCTCGGCTGTGGTCATATTTATGTATTCCATTTAAACTCCTTCCGGCAAAAATGTTCACTTCCTTATTTCTCGCAACCGTTTGTATATGGGTTACCATATTTTACCCCCCGAACCTTTCAATTAGTAAATTATACGTAAAATACAATGATCATTATGTTTTACACACACACAAACACGCACACACACACATACATACAAACACACGCACATTATATATATATATATATATATATATATATATATATATATATAGAGAGAGAGAGAGAGAGAGAGAGAGCAGTAGTAAGAATAAACGCATATCAATAGTGACAGAAATTACCGATAAATCTACGAGCCAAGACACGTGTACTAAATTCACTAGAAAATTATTCAAAGCACAAATGGTGTTTATTTAGACTTAATTTTAAAGAAATTGATATGTTGAATTAAAGCGGTATTACAAATTGCGGACAGGTATTAGAAATTGAGTTTATCACATTGAAGAAAAGTGAGTAGCTGTGTCAATACTCCAAGTAATTTCAAACGGGCCAGAAACGACAGTGACAATTCGCACGTAAGAGATGCCGTCTCTATCTCTCTCTCTCCCTCTCACTCTCTCTCTCTCCCCCTATCTCTTTCCCCTTCATCTCTCTGCCCCTTCTCTTTGCTCACTCTCTCTCGCTCACTCTCTCCGGCTTTCTCTCGCTCACTCTCGCTCTCTCTCTCGCTCTCTATCTCACTCTCTCGCGCTCTCTATCTCGCTCTCGCTTTCTCTCGCTCTCTCTCGCTCTCGCTTTCTCTCTCTCTCTCGCTCGCTGCTCCTCTCGCAGTCCCTCTCGCTCTTTCTCTCTCGTACGTGTATGCCTCTAAAACGGCGGTTTAACATTACGTTTACTGGGGAAGTGAAATGACAGTTATCATATTACCCGCATCCTCACAGGTTAAAACGGCAAACAATTGAAGATAACGCAAATTAATACAATACAATTATCTTATATTTACATTATACAATACCTATCTTGCAAACATGATAATCCACGTAGGGCGATTAAAAATCGGCAAATCGCTCGCGCGTGACGACGCAACGTATAATTGGTCTCGTAAAATTAGTATCTAATATTTCAAACATTGTAGATTATTTTGGGTTCACTTTTCACATGAGCAACAACCTTTGTTTTCAGTTGTCTGAACTTTAAGGTAAAGCGTGGAGTCCAGAGATGGAAGTGGCGTGGCAATAGCAGCGCCAGTGGAGCTCGAGGTTCCCAGAGCGGCTTGCCCCAGGCAGCGCCAACCCCCGGAAACAGCAATATCGACGCGCTTCTGGCCCGGCGCCCCAACAAATATATACGCGTGGCGAAACAATATTCCGACCGCTAAGCATGTGATGCATACGAGACGGCTCTGTCGCCATGGCGACGCCCACAGCTCCCACAGCCAGCGTTGCTGCGTCAACGAGAGCCACAAGCAAAGGCGCAGAATTCCAGGACACGAACTTGGCTGAAAAGTCTCCTGCAGCTCAGGACCACTTTGAACAAAACTAATTCTACAGCGAATCATCTTAATGGAGAGGCCATGCAAATGCAGGAGAGGAGAAATAATGGTAAATATTGTGAAAAAATAATTCCTGTCAGACTCAAAGATGCTAAACGTATCATGTAAATAGAGAATTAATTAAAAAATAACATTCTTCAAAATATTTAATAAACTGAATATTCTCTACAAAAGATAATTAGTTAGTGATAAATTCACTTTCATAATAATAAATACAATAGTTTGGAGCGGTACTGTAAGATGCGTACACTGCAAATTGTGGCGATTGCTTAAGTAATAATTTCTGTTGATCCTGTGATTTTCGTTGACCAGTCTCTGCTATCTTGGAGGCAAACTATAATATTTATACAATGAAGGGCAATGCGTAATATAAAGGATGCAAGATATTTTATTTGTTGATCTATAATTTAAAATCAATACATACAATTGTATTCACGAGTTCTATTAAAAAAGGAAACAGTTCAGGAGTGAGTTATGTTAATTAAGTTTAATTTCTTGTAGTATTTAGTTACTAACAACTAGTAACAATTTGGAGTTTATCTGCGTTTTTGCAGACAACTGTGGCATCATAACGAATGGTTTGCATTTTTGAATTTGAAGTTAATTTGGAGCCCCGCTTGCATACAAATCAATTGAAAGTGAATAAATGCTGAGAGTTGTCCGTGTGTATACAAAAAAAATTAATTGTGAATTATTGTAAATAAATACTTCCAGAGTTTTTTTCGTTTTTTACGAACAGCAAAAAAGGAACATACGCGAGAAGGAAAATATTCGTAGGTACACTATCTTTCTTCAAGTTTCGGAATAAATATTTTCTCTTGCTGAGCACACACAAAGATATGTGTGAGCACAGGACTCATAAGTCTCCTCAAAAATGTAGATGTGGAAAATAAAAGCTTCTCTTGAGAATGAATACAGAAAGATGAGTCAGAGAAAATTACAAAAAGACATGCCATTAACTGGATCACTGTGACAGAGCTATAAAAATCTACGCGATGTAGAATGAGAGAGAGAGAGAGAAAGAAAGAGAGAAAGGGAAAGAGAGAGAGAAAGAGAAAGAGAAAGGGAGAGAATGGCAAAAAGAGATAAAAAGAGAGAGAGAAAGGAAAAAAGAAAGAGAGACGGAGATAAAGAAAGAGAAAAGACAGAAACAAAGAGAGAAAGAGGAAAGAAAGAAAGAAAGAAGGAAAGAGAGAAGGAAAGAGAGAGAGAGAGAAAGAAAGAAAAACAGAAAGAAAGAGAGAAAGAAAAATAAAGAGAGAAAGACAAGGAGAGTGAGTGAGAGAGTGAGATTGTAAGAGTGAGAGTAAGAGAGATTGGAGGAAGAATGGTGTGTTTGGATTGTGGTCGTAAGGACTGCGATTATTACGATCTTTGAGATCTGGATAAATATTCGCGACGACTCCAACAAACAACATTGAGTTCCACTCGAAAATTTCCTTCGTGTAGAATTGCTCTCTACATCTGCAGAGCATTAGTATGAGTGCAGGCCAATAGCGACAAAAAATGAGAGCCCAGTTGTTTATTCTACGGGAAATGAGTTCTTTGCAGAACGAGTTTTTCATCATGTGCTTAATATGTGTGGTAAGTTTAAAGAAGAGCAGAATGAAGTTTTAATCTTTAATTCACTAGACGTTTTCATCGTCGGTCATCACAGACTTTATTACTTCATATTCATTGTGCATATTATAATATAATGCAATGTATTAAATTCTATTTAATAATATACCTGCATAGAATATCATAATCAAATATTTGAAATATCTCCTTGACCAATTGAATATGCACAATCAAAATTTTCAAAGACATCTTCTTTTAGGAAACTTCTCGTACACTGCGATCAGGTTAGATTCGTATCTGAATAAATAAAATGAAAAATTGATGTAATTACGAGTCGTACTTCTAAGCAAGGAATCACCCAAAAACTCCTTTCGTTTCAACTATTGCTAGAAAAGCAATATAACTGCAGTCATATTAACCTATGAAGTGAAAGTTTTTCTAGCCCAAACATTAATTCACAAAAAACAGAAACACGTCGACTACACGGAAATTTTTTTATCTGGAGTGTACGTCGGAACATGTTGAACATATGACATTTTCGTGTTTGATACATATGAATATCTTTGGCCTATGGACATGTGTAATATCAGTGCTAGATTAGAATGTCAGAATACGGTGTCAGATAAGAGAAGTGATGGATAAAAATATTAGTTTTATCAGAGTGCAATGTGCGCACCTCGCTAAATTTAAATGAACGAAGGAGATGAGCGTTTAATAGGTCGGAAAGAGTAAAATTAGGCTTGTCATGTAGAAACATGTGTCTAGCATCTAAGTGGAGGACATAAGAGATAAAATGAATCCAATGCAACATATCCTGGTATTTGCACAAGATAACAAAGAGACAGAATTATCAAACCTGAAGTGCACGAAGTGTGCATGAATGTGATTTTCCATAAGTCTGGTAACATTTTATCGCACAAATTACTTGATAAACAACACAATTTGAAACTCGGCCCTCTTTTTAGGTCAATATCACTATTTCTCTGCAACAGAACAAAACATGAAATGTGTATCCAAACTTTGCTGTTTTTAATAAAATTAAACGATGAAAGAATGTATTAGTGAATTAAACGGTGGATTAATAGATTTTGATTTTACTCAACGTCTCAGATAATATGCTAACAACTAACTTTATATTGGGAAGTCACTCTTCAATTGACACATTTTAGTAAACATAGTTCAATGTTTCAATTCAGTCTTTATTTTTTATGCTTTATACATCAGTACTACATTAACTTTTAACAACGTGGGAAAATAAAAAGTATTAACTGGCGATAACATTCGTTAAAAATCAACATAAAATATATTTTTGTCGAAAATTATCCAGCAGATTTCCATGCATCTATTTTAGGCACTGAGTTCCCCAGCCTCAAAGGGGCATATGCAAACGCGTAAGTTTTCACCAATTACTGAAACGTTTGCTTGAAGCCCTTCTCGGTCTGCACCAAACGCCGCTCCACCAATGAATGGACCACAGTTCTGCGGCGTCCCGCCCCAAAGCGACCGGCCCCCGAGCTTTCGGTCGACGCTGGCCGCTTTGCTTTTGTTCACCGATGCCAGTCGCTTTGCGGCAATCGCAGCGTCCCAACCCCAACCCCAACCCCAATCCCAATCCTAACCCCAACCGCTGCCACTCTTCCTCTTTGGCCGCGCACCGTCATTGGTAAACATTTTTCATCACACACCGAAAATATATTTGCTGCATTAGCATAAATATAGAATTAATGAGTTAATTTGGTGAAAATATATTATTTTAACCAATGCACAATACGTGCCCTACGTTTCAAAGCCAATAATATTATAACCGACCATTTCAAAAGACCAGAGCACATCAGTCGACCATGGGTTAACGCAGTAGGGTTCGGAGACAAAAATAGCAATGACGTCTCTCTCGTGATGTAATGAGCAAATTCAGAAGGGCCGGCGTCGTAGGCTTGTTAAGGTGCGCTGGCACGACGTTGAAATGTTTCCAAGTATCCTGCGCAATGGACCCAGTGTAGATGCTCGTTGCTTCCACGGTAACGCAAAGATCAGGTACCGCTGATGAGCCCTGCTCTTACAAATTGACTTTCCAGATGTAGGAGTTCTTAAATATAATTCTAAAATTAGTAAATGTTTTGAGATCTGAAAAAATTACATTAATGAATATGAAAAAAAATTTCGTTTTGTTTTGATATTCTGTTTACATTATCCACCGATTTGCAATTCAGCATGGTTTATTTTAAAAAATCAGCATAACCCTTCAATGCTAATATTCGTACGTACGCTCATTATTTTCAAAAATTCTGATTAAGTGTATGTCTGATGGGATTTTTTGCGGGTTAAATTAGCTTAATTTTTTATCGGTTACTCTAATTTCTGGTTTAATTATTTTTGCGAGTGCTCGGCGAGAGCCGTCAATGTCAACCGCAAGAGTCTCTGCAGCGCAAGGCGGCGCCCCCCGCCGCTCTATCTGAATCAGGAATTCCGCGAACTAATTTCCCGGTCGTCTCCGCAAAAAGCAGGCACCGCGGAGACTTGTCGGGGGCGGAGGCGGGGAAGAATGAAAGGGGCGAGGGGTCAGGGTCGGGTTTGGGGTGGAGGTGATGGGGATGGTGATAACGGTTGGCGTGGTGCGGCGACGGATTCAGGCTGGACGGTGCGGGGCCGTGCGGGATAGGGGTGGGGGCGTGGGCGGAGGCGGACCTGGGGCAGTGAACGCGTGGTGGAGGAGCGACGGAGCTAGAGACGGGGGCAGAAGTGGAAGCGGGGCGGAACTGGCGCCCCACAGCGTCGCGCCGGCGCCTGTCCGCTGGATTACGCTGGCGGAGGGAAGGGGGCGGAACAATTTCAGATAAGGGCGGCGTTGTCTCGGGACCGCTGCGTGGGACGGCGCGGCGCGGTGCGGCGCGGTTCGGCATCGCAGCCGCGCCGTCTCGCTCTCCAAAGCCTCCGGGCCACGCCCCCTTTCCCTGGCAGTCGCGGTTCCGTTGCTTCTTGCCTGCGAGAACTCTGTTTCGGGGACCCGGCCGTCCTCTGACCTCTGCCGTTACCAGATGTGACGCACTTTCTCTCGTGCTGGTCCCACGCGCTAAGAAGTGTCCGTGCTTGAACCGGTCAGATGGAGGCGTGATATAATAAAACCTTTTAAATCCTATTTCACACGAGAATCATTGAATAAATGCTCTGAAAGTGTTTCTAGAAATGAAAAGTTACTATTTATACTCGTGCTTACGTTTGACTAAGCTTGTGAATGCAAACAATGATATTGGCAATATACGCCGCGTATGTTTTAGTGCATGTATATTAATATATCGAATATATCTATGAATATTAATCTATCGATTTCAAATACGGATATACATGTGTACGTACTTCTTCGACATCTATGTCTCTGAAGTGGCCTAGATACATTTTTCAACACTTCTTACTATGGATTTATCTTCTGAAGAACCGTTACATTTTTTATACTCGAGTGCTATTACAAAATCAAATGCCAGTTTAATTCGCACAGTGAAGTCAAATTCAGTGAAAGATTTTGGGAACACACATTTCTGTTTCACATTTATATTCTCTTGGGATATTTTCTATTTTTGAAATTTGACTTACGGTTATGACCTGCGGTCTCTTCACAGTCACATTTTGTCCATCTTACAACCATCGTCTCCTCTATGCGTTAACTCATCTTAAAGTAAGGTAATTATATTGCATGTTCCTTTTTCGTATTTCCATTCTTTCCAGTAATTCACAACTTGTGCGCCAAATCACAGTACCGTGGAACTAACATCCGTTTTTGTATTCACTAGTACTTGGTTCACTCAATTATCATCAATATTTATTTTATAATTTTAAATCCCCCTCCTACTGGAGCTTAATAATAGCTCCCACAAAGAAAACATACCATTGCCCCTTCTCAATGCAAGTTCTCAATACTCGCAATTCCACCACAGCAATTACACTCGTAGCAAATCTCTGTTACCATTTCTCATCCCCCAGTTCCCCTAGTTATCTCCTTCTCATATTTCCGCCTTCCTTTCTCCCCTCAGTTAACCCACCATCTGGGCAGACTAACCAGCTCTTTCCGCACACGCCACTCTCTCCTTCCCGCGCGCACGCCAGCAGCGGTGGCTCCTACCACGCCCCCCTCCCCCGCTCAAGACATAAAGGCCGCGCGACCCTCTCTTCCGCAGAGAGCGCGAGATGGCTTTCCCGTTATTTACCTCGATCTTGACGCCCCGCGCCGCCCCCGCCGCTCGCCCTTCCCGTCCCCTCCTCCTCTGGCCCTGCGGCGCCCTCGGGGGCACTTAGCGCGGCCGCCGCCGCTGTGCAAACGCGCTGCTCGCACGCAAACAAGCGACCGCCGCCGAGAGGGCCCCCGCTCCGCCCGCCCCGCCCCCACCCCGCCCGCGCGCTGCGTTGAAGCTCTGTTCCGACCCTTGGCCCCTCGCCCCCTGCCCCCGCCCTACTACAGACGTCGCAGCCGCTCTCGGCTCTCACGCAACTCGCTCCACCCCCGCGGCCGCACCGAGTGGCTGCGGCCGGCACTACGTCGTCTCCAGCGCTCCGCCCGCCTCCCGTTCCGCTGCCCCTCACGCTCCTCCTGCCGTCCGTCTGCTTCCCTCCATCCGCGGTCGCGACCGTCACACACAACCACCATCTGCGCCGCTGCAGCCGCTGCCCTTTCTACTTCCACCGCCGAGCCTTTCGTCTTTCGTACCCTGAAACCGGTTTGTCTCTACTCTCGCGGTACGTCTGCCCGCAGGCCAGGCCTCCACCGACTCGGCCGCAGCTGTCACATTTATCACAGCTCCCGCAACCGCCCGCACCTCTCACACTTTCATTTTCACTGTTCAGGCCAGATGGCGTTCCTCCTGCACTATTACACTGAACACGAGCACTTGCGTAACCATCACAGTTTTATCGTTTCACACGTCTGATCCTAAATCAAAACTTTTACTACTTTTTTCAGACTTTCTTTTTACGAAGAGTATTCATTGCAAAAGAATGCGCAATCTTCGCTCACTGGTTACTCTTAGCCCCACAGGTACTTTTTCTGCTACAATCACAATTTCAAAAATAACACACCCCATCTTCAACCTCGCCCCCCAAAACCACAACCGCCACTTCCCTCACATCTTTCTCCCCTCTGCTTTTACTCTTGCCTCTGACGTTCACTAACAGCTATCGCCGCAGTGTCAGATGTCCCATCAACGCCCCCTCCCTCTTCACCGCGCCTCCTCTCTCCGCCGCCGCCGCCGCCACCGCCAGCGTCCGCTCCGTTGACATCGCAGCCGTAGCATTCACTTCCGCCCCTGTGTTGTCTGTAGCCTCCCGCGCCCGCCCTCACTGCCCGCCGCCGCCGCCTGAGCCACCGGCGCGGCCCCGCTCTCGCCCACGCGACCTACATAGCGGCCCTCCATGCCCCTCGGCCGGCGCGCACCCTGTGGATTCACACGCAAGCGACCGCCGCGCCGCGCCGCGCCCCGCCGCCACGCGCCATTTCACCGCGCCGCGGGGAGGGCAGAGCGAGCACAGAGGCTGCTGCCGGCTGAGGGAAGAATACAGTACCCTTACTAGGTATCTGGGTCACATGACGCAACGCGGTGAAAATAAAGGTCGCATGTAAACGAGCGTGATACACTGCGCATACGCATGCATGTAAATAACAACATTAAAGTGGAAATCTTATTATGTAGAGCCTTCTTTTTAGATATTACCCTTATTGAATGAAGCATTTGAATCAAATTAAAATTTTTGGAAATTTGTTCATCTTCGCGATAAAATGTGTTTTAAACTTCCACTCTCCAGATATTCTTTAAAATGAACAGGCTTCGTTGACAACATTAAATTCTGTTGCGAGGAATCACCATTTTTAGACGTAAGATGAGACTAAAAATAATGTTTCGTTCTTTCAAAACTTCCGAATTACTGATTACTTCAAACCATATTTTCTGGATGACCAGAAAAATATACAATAAAACATGTACAATAACGAAGGAAATGAAACAAACAACAGACGAAGGAAATAAGACACGAATGATGTGAAGTTTGTAAGGATGTCAATTGTTTGATAATTTTGTGCAATTCTTTTCTAAGTCTCTGCATCATTACATACGAACTTTCCTACAGACAAATCGTACAGAATAAACCATCTTCAAAACGTTTTGTTCACATTTTCCAACGTAAATGCATGATTTACCTTGCACACTGAGCCAAAGGTAATTCGATAGAAATAATCAAGCTATATTATTGATTCTTATGTGGCAAAAGTTCAACTTTGTAATAAACGTACATTGTAAGATGAAAATCTGCAGCAAAAGTGACTTATTTCGTAAATCATGCTGTCTTTGTGGAAGTGCGAATCGGCGAATACTACTGTTGTCCTTGGGCGCGGGAGCATTCGGCCGCCGCAGCCAAAGCGATCGTCGCGGCGAAGCGCTGCGCAGCGGTGGCAGCGCGGGCTCCTTAATTTCGAGCGCGGTCGATAGGCGCGTCTGCGTGGGCGTGGGTGACGGCGGCGGCGGAGGCGGCGGCGGCGGAGGCGGTGGCAGCCGCGGTCGCGGGCGGGGGCGGCTGAACCCGGGCCGACGCCACTCCGCCCCACCCCTTCCTTCCTCTCGCCCCTTCTGTCCCCCTCCCGCTCGCCCGGAGTCGCGCGCCAGCCCCGCACCTGTCGCCCCCGCCGTCACTGCCCTGCGCCGCTCGCGCGCGCCGCGGCCCGCCTCACCCTGCACGCGCGCCGAGGTGCCGCCCGACAGGTATTAATGGTACCATCAATATTAATTCCGACGTGGGTGCTCGCGGGCGGCGGGGTGCAGCACGGAGCGAAGAGGGGAGGGACGGGTCGGCGCGAAGTGAAGCGGGGCTAAGCGGGGCATAGGCGCAGGGGCATAGGCGCAGCGGGGCGGGGCGGAGGGGAGATGAGAGGCAGAGCGCGTCGGGGCGTGCAGGGATGAGGCGTGAGGTGAGTCGTGACGGGGCGGTGAGGGGCGGGGCGATGTTCAGGGGCGTTGCTCGACACACGGGTGCGGTGATGTGTTCTACCGCTAACCTCGCCGCAGACAGGCGCCCATCGTGCCGACACGCCCGCTATGCATGCAAATGCCCGCAGATGGCAATCGCGCCTGTGTCAACAGCCGCAGACGCCTGGCTGGTAGCCGTCTGTCTCCCACACCTCTTTGCCGCCCGCCGCCGCCGCTCGCTCTTTGCTGCAGCCTCAATAGATTTTCCGCCGCCAGCAGGGCACGTGCTCGTCCACTGCATGGCACTCGCACCGTTGATTTGCAATGTCTGTTCTGATCATGCCATCCCTCAGCCTCGATGCTGCCATGGCAGAGCTCGGAAAGAGATTGCGAGTTTGATCGATCTGGTGAATTCTGAAAAGAAATTTGGTTTACAAAGGCAGTTTTGCATGACAAGAACGACGGGAGCGTGGAATCCTGGTGTACGAAAGACGATAAAATGAAGTAGAAAACAGTTTAGCGGAGAAGGCAATTCTGGATGAAACAGCCCCAGAACTATAGATTTTGAAACGAAATATCGATCAGGTGTAATACAGATTTTAATTGCAATTTACAATTGACAATGCTGTCAGTCATCATGGAGCCTTCGAGAGGTGTGGTCAATGTTTCATATTGCCAATGTAAAAAGTTAAAATTTTTAATTATTAATTATAGGTAAATGATCAAATGAAGGCAAATCCAAATTAATTTACGTTTATTTCTCTTATATTTGAAATAGTATATTTCTAGTAAATTGTAAAATTAATTTAAGTGGTAGTGATGCCAATTCAAGCAAAGAGAAATGATTAATTAGATAACATCTAAAGATGTCCCAAGTAGCCTTCGTGACTTTTTATCATAAAGCAATGGTAAGACGGTGTCTGCACATTGACTGGCCTCCATCAGAAACCACCATTTCCTCAGTCTCGATTATATCTGCATTATTAAATATTCATATTATTCCACTTGAATGTGACATCCAAAGATAATCATCCACGAACTACGTCTGAAGGAATTCATCTCATGAAATTCTGAAGTTCATTTTCCTTATGCAAATTATTTTCAGGCAACTACAACGTCATAGTGACAGACGAAATTGCAAAAAATGTAGAAAATGATGGGACATGAGCAGCAAATCACGAATGAAAATGGTGATTATAAGCAAAAAATAGAGAAGAAAGGAAGAGCAGAATTCATGACGACATAACACAATAGCTAGGAATTGCATAATTTACGCGAAGCATAAAGGTCTCAAAGGAAACCCAATAATAATATTAAATAGAGGGAAGAAATTCGCTGGCAATGGATGTCTCGGAAACGGCTCTTAACTGCAGGGAATTTTGAGAGAAACAAGAACGTATTACAAGCAAGACTAAAAAGAAGAAGAAATCTTGAAAAACATTCATATCCCCACAATATTTACGAACATTTTCTCGCTACATTAATATCATATAGATAATGTTTTTAATTTTTTATTTTTAAACTATTTTTAAACACACCGCGTCTCCTAACCCCTAGAAGAGCATTGAGCGCTATTAGATTACATGGCTATTATATTTTCTTAAGAGCACGTCTATATTTTAGGAAGAATTTCAAGGCACTTAACAAAGGAGAAAATTTTATTCAACTAACTCCCGAAGCGAGATGATTAGCGAACAGTGAGATTAGAGTATCAAGTGGTGGAATTGAAATTTATGTGTGAATGATAAGTCCTGTACCTAGCACTGTTTGGAACACTATATATTAGTCATACGTTCTATATTTTCCTTGATAAAAATGCACTTCACGAAAAAGGAAAAAACGTTCCTGACACACAAATGACTTAAAGAAAGGTGAGATTTAAGTAAAGGAAATATTGAAATATTTTATAAAATAAAGAAAATTAAACTATTATTATCGTTTATTCGTTTCCACATTACACTAACGACAATACAGTAATTGAACTAAATTCCTGAATGGACGCTTCATTTTCCATTGTTCATAATGAAGTAACAAGATACATTTTAAAATTATTACTTTAAAAATGCGTACAGAAAAAGGTTGTAGCCTATAAACTTCTTGGAAAAGATACTTGTGATACAACTGAACATCCTGTCTCATTATTTCCCATGGTTACACAATCTTGTAACAATGTGTAAAACAGGAGAAATTTCACACATTTCAAATTAATTGCATACATATTGGCGGCCATCTACGGGTTACGGCATTTGAGAAGAGTCTCATGGACCCAAGACATGCCTCTGTGAGTGCTCCCGACTCGCAAAAGTATTTCCCGGAGATGATATTTGTACTGCAGGATTTAGATTCTTTGTGCAGCACGCTAGCCGGTCGTTGAACAGATCAGATATCCAGACGCTTCCGTATACTACATGTATCTCGACGTTTGGAAGATTCCAAAATTTAAAGAAAATGGCACTGCCAAATAATTTTGTACTTTTGAAAAAAAAATTGGTTGCTCGTAAAAGAAAAGCGCCAAAAATGTTCATATTTTATAAAAATTAATGACTTTATGTAATGGCAAAATCTTTTATTTTTTTAAAATAATTTTAAAAACCTAACGTTAAATGTAAGAATTCTTCTGTAAGAATCTAATGTAGACGAATTTCAGCGCCGTCTTATAGAAATTAAAAATGCAATTTTCTTGTCAGTTTTAAAAGTAATGAACATACTACACACAATAATACAACAACAATTGATTAATTTTTTCGTGTTTCCGGGCGCGTCAACTGCTTTGGTCATTAGTCCCGTTAGGGTAGTTCATGTCTTTTCTCGGGAGATGGCGGTGATCTTCCCCCGCTGGATGGCGAGATCCGGTGCCGACCTACCGTCGGCTAGTCGGGTTTCCCCCTAACCAGGACTCTCCCACCAGCGGGGCACCGCCCCTGCCGGGACAAGCTCTAAGCTCCCTACCGATCTCGCGGAATATGTAGTAGTGTAGTGAATTTTAGTGTGTGTGTGTGTGTGTGTGTGTGTGTGTGTGTGTGTAAAGGGTGAAGATAGGACAAAGAAGAGGAAGGAAAGATCGCGTGAGGTCCGTGGCCCATTTGGTAGGGTACTGCTCCGGCATTAGCCTGGTGTTGATCGGAGAAACCACGGAAAACAACGGATCAGAGCAGCCGGCCGATAGAATTCACCTCCAGACAACGACGGAATTCGACCTAGCTGAAAAGCTAGTGTCGAAAACTCTGCCGGCGTCAGAACTCGAACCTAGGACCTCCCGGTCAGAGGCGCTGCAGTGACATCAGTTAATGCAGTGAGCTAACGCTCCCGGTAGCAACAACAAAGACATAATAATAATAATAATAATAATAATAATAATAATAATAATAATAATAATAATAATAATAATAAGAAGAAGAAGAAGAAGAAGAAGAAGAAGAAGAAGAAGAAGATATCTGATTTGTGTTTGACCTATTTTACACCTAAGATTATAAACTACCGAAAACGTTTATACCAACCTCTCACGGTGCCTAATGCAAAAAAATATTATTTAAAAGTGGATCTTTAGTGAAATTACTTTAGTACTAAAGCTTACTTACCACCTAGGTGTGCTAACGAAAACATGCCTCTTATATGAGCGTTCTTGCATTTCAATAATTATTTTCCGAATGCGTAAAAAAGTTCGATTAAATTAGAACCATCCCGGTAAAGCGGAACGAGAAATAAGCAATCGCCAGCTTAACACGGCTAGTCCACATTACCGCCTCCTCCGCGACGATCCAATTCCCACCGCGCGGCTGTGATCCCTGCTGAGCGGCGCCGCCAGGATCTCCGCTCGTGGGTGCGCGCCGGTAATTGCCATATCGCGGAAATAAAGTGCGTGGCGCGGCGCGGCGCTGCGGCGGATAACGCACAAACGCGAAAATGGCAATCACGCACTAAAACCACCCGCCTCGCCCCTGCCGCGTCTGCTTCCCAATTCCGACTTTGCTAACAAACGATCTCCCACTGGCGCAATCCCCGGCCTAACGGCCTCCGAATATAACGTCACAACACGCAAAAACATGAATAATGCATCCCCGCGACGGCCGACGCAATGCATAAAACATCAGGCCAGTATGAGCGTATTTAAATAATTCCACCTAACGTGTTATGTGTAGCACAAAAATGTGCGCACTATCTACAAGGAGGTATGAAGCCGCGGAATGGGATTTGAGGGGACTAGGTTCATCCTTTACAAAATGCTTGCTTGCACCGGAGAATGTTAAATTCAGCTTACCGAATCTCAGCGAGACAAAACGGCAAAGTATGATTTATGTTCATTTTTTATGAAGGAAAGTATAACGTTAATACTTTGTGAGTAATGATTGTTCATAATTTCTACAGACTGGAAAAATGTTTACTTCCATAGAGCACAGCATCCTCTGGAACTTTGCAATACGAAAACTGGAACGCAAATATTTGTAGGAGTCCATTTTCATATTATGAATATAAATTACATAACACTGACATTTCATCTTCGAACAGATTAATTTAGTACTGGGAAATCCAATTATAGAATTATGCTACACCATACTTTCCATGCATTGTTTAGCAAAACATGTCGTTTAAATATTTCTAAGCATTATTGGAAGCACTGAGTAGATTATTTTAAGTAATGACTACCTTACTTTGAGAAGATATTTATTATGCGTTTAAAAGTAAAACAGCACACGGCGATTCACTTTCCCCCCGAATTTTTGCCATCCTATTAATCTCTGATCCTCCTTCCGATTCCGTTGCTTCTCATTAACACTCGTTCTATAACAAAAATACTTTTACGATTGTCACGAACAGAGTCAACTGTGCTCAGAGACGTGCAGAGATTTCATAGAGATACGGAGCGTCAAAGTGAAGGCAATCATACGTCTTTGTCGCATCAACAGCCGAGTTTGACAGGTATAATCGAGTTGAAGGTCACTCAATCATCGATTCTTTCTTTCCACAGACCATTCTGCCCTTTAAGTGACATTTCAAACAGCGCACTGTTGTCAGCGAGGCAATCATTTCAACAGCCACACAAACATTCAAATATTCTCTCACAAACTCAGAAAGTTGGCGAGAGACGAAATGGCTCTCGTTCAACCTTTGATCCAACTTCGCGAGAGAAATGTGACACGATCCTCACATTTTTTTCAATGCGATTCCCATGATCATTTACCTCCTTCAACGCAGAATACAACCCAGTGGAGAAACCGAACACAATAAATCAAACCGGGGACGGCGATATTCGAGTAGACGCGGCAGGATGGCGCCTCGGGGGCGTCGCCGAATGGGCTTCTTTGTTCCAGGGAAGCTCTGTAATCGAATCCGCCCGCCGCGCCCCCTCGGCGCGTGCGCCTGCCAGTGCCGTGACGAGCAGGAGGGGAGGGGGGCAGCGTAAGAATAGGAACAAGGCAGGCGCCAAGAGCACGCCATAGCGGAGACGGTTTGCGTTGTGAAAATGTGTTTTAATAAATTCCTAACAATAAAAGTTTGCGAGTAAAAGTAAAGATACTGTTACTGCCAAAAGTTGCGAAAGGAACTTTATCGAGTAGAAGAAACGCATGGGTAAACTGTTCTGGAAACAAGTACAGGCTGGTAGTTGAACAAATGGTATTTGTTTAGGGATGGGGAGAGTTCTAACACAGAGAAGGGGTGGTCGAACGGGAACCAAACCAAGGAGAAGGGTGAAGGTGGAAGTTAGGGCGAGACAGCGCGATGGAGTTGAAAAGGAAAGCGGAAGTGAAGAGGTAGACAGGGTAATCGAAAGTTTGCGGAGGAACGGGGAGAAATTGCCGCAATTCCGAATTAAAGGCGATCGTGAAATAGTTTAGGGACACAGTGCTAGTAGAGGGAAGAACACAGGCTATGAAGAGGGAAATTAAGGAGAGGGAGAATGTCGAGAATGATATCGGGTACGGGACAAACGCTATGAGGTCAGAGAGGATCGACGAAAACGGGGAGGGAAAGACGGGAGAAACATATTTATGGAGAAGCAGGAGGGAGATGGGCAGGAGGGGCGTGAAGGAGGGAAAGTTGGTGTGTTAGGGGAGAGCAGAGAAATGATGGTGGTAAGAGTAAAAGGGAGAAGAGATGGTGAGGGTAGGGGCAGTGTGTGGCTGGGAGGAAAGAGAGGGCGACGGGAGGGAGAAAGATTCGCACGTTGGTGCTGACGGGTGCTGGGGCGGAGGGGTCCACGAGAGAAACTGGGCGCGTGGGTGGCGAGGCCATCTAGCGAAGGCCGCGTATCGCTCTCGCAGGCAGCGTCGCAGAACAAAGGGCGCCGTCCGCCGCCGCGTCACCGCCCAATAGCCGCTCGACGCGGCGCTTTTGTCAGGGCCGTCGCCCGTGTAATCAGATGCCGCGCCGGCGCCCGTCTGATAAGTTCAACCTCAAATTTAACCGACGCGACCGGCGTCCCAGGCGCTCGCCCCGTGAAAGAGCAGGAGGCGGACGGCGAGAGAATGGCGTCGTTGTTCCAGGAACATCGAACAGGAGCGATCTCGCAGAAAATAGAACGCGAATTTTTCAATTCCCCTCCGAAGAGAAAGAAAATTCTCCGCTTCCTCTGTTTTTTCTACGTTCTAGCATCAAGAACTCAGTGCTCACCTAGTTCGTATCAGATGCAAATCAAATTACTATTTCCAATTTTTGTAAAGAAACACTGACGTAAATCTACATAATGAATCTTGAATTAATGTGGGAGAGATTTGCACTTTATTCCGTTTCCGCATAATAAACTCTTCCATTGAAGAACATGAAAAATTCTACATTCAATTATGATTTAAGGATATTTCAATACATTATTGGCAGTGAAGCACTACTGTAAAAGCGGAATGTCAAAGCAAGGGAGAACAAAAATCTGATTAACTTATTCCCTTAATCAAAATTCAATAACGTAATATAATTACTTTCGACACGGCACTGAAAGTTACAATTCAGTTAGATAAATGTCCACGAAAAACTCATAAATAGGTAAATTCACGAACGAACAAAAATATATATTAGCACGTTCATATCTTTAGAAAAGTGAAATTAATACTGCTCTTCTGTTCATAATCAATTAATCTGACAGTCGCAGGCAATGGTACGTAAAACTAATCACTGTCAGACGAAGTAAATTAATCATCGTATTTTCAGAGCTACTGGAAGGAGAAATAAAACCTCGGAAGAAAATTAATTTTCGATTGAGAATGGAAAAACATTTCGAAAGCTAAAGTCTCCATAAAAATGACAATACACTTTGGTTTTACCTTTACATTGCTCCTTTAAAAATAGAACATAAATTAATTTCGGTGCGCGATTGAAAATAAAATTCTATCTTGCAATAAATATAAAGAGTTGCCATTCACTAGCGTTGGTATACGCAGACCTTGCAAATCAGTAAGAGAGTTGAATTGAAAGGTTTGAAGAAGAAAAAAGACGACCCTCGCCCAACGAAACTACCCAACGCTTTACTACCTATATCAAGCCTCTCGCTATTTTAAATTCGAATATTTTGATATTGGTGAAAATGTGGCTTATTTTATTATTATATACGCCTTATTCATCTTTATGAAGTGCTTGGAGCAATACAAAAGTGAGAAACACTCTGACAACGATTATTTACTTATTTACGATTCACATTTACGAATAGCGAGAGTTTTTCTGGATCTGGCGCGAGCTATCTTATTGCTGCCCAAGTCATTTTAATGGTAATAATGTTCAAACTCTACAGATTCCTTCAATCTCGCGCGCATTTACCTACCATGGTGTTATAAATAATTTTTCATTACTTCACTTTTAAGTGTGATTTCTTTTGAATAACGAAAAAATAGGAAATGATACTTAAATTACCGTAATTAAAAAAATATAGTTGTAAATGATGTTGTTTGTAGGATATTAGGTGAAATATGCCATGTTGTCTCTCCCGGAGCCTGCATCCGCCACAGAATGAAGATGCTGTATACGTTCAAACTATGTCTCGTAATCACTTTCTTTTATAAACTTTACACATTTCTAACTTTTCATTCTTTCTTAATCCAAAGTTTTTTCGTAGCTTCAGAGAAACTTAGAATAAACTAATAAACAATGCATTGAAAATTATCTGGGCGGAGGCAAAGTACAAACCGTAGCTACTTTCTATGGCTACTTACTGAAGAGAGTCCTCAAATCGTTTCATTGATTAATAATACGAAATAAGAATGAAACTTTTTCTAAGCCATTTACATACATAATATATTCACAATATTAGTCATAGAGAAATACATATTGTGTGAGCATACATTATATGCCACTTATTATTATTATTATTATTATTATTATTATTATTATTATTATTATTATTATTATTATTATTTTCCTGTTCTTTTCTCAGTAAGTATTGAGAACCATTCATCTATTCACGCGACTTAGGCTCTGGGAAATGCAACTGGTTATGACAGATCTGAAGAAGACAGAGAAGAAATTCATCTTTGTCCGTCGTTCAATTTAAGAATTTTCGCACAATATGACAAGTCTGTAGGATTATAGCTTTTTGGATGGTTATTCAGATTCCTTTTGATAATCCTATTTTTGTAAGACCTGAAGCTAATCGGTCCGTCACCATTCCTGTGGCTGAGATAATCATTGGGACTATTTCTAACTCAGTTGCCAAAGATGTTGGATTTCTGCTGCCAAATTCTGGTATTTAGAAATCTTCTCCGATTCTGTCTTATTGAAATTGTTTGTCAGTGGACAGCCTACATCTATGATTGTTGTATAGTTTTGTATTTTATTGATAACTACTTTGTCCGGGTGATTACAATCCACAGTTTTATCAGTCACAATAGACCTATCCCAGTAGAGTACTATTTCATTATTTTCTATAACCGGTGAAGGTGAGTATTTGTAAAATGGTGGAGGGTTCTCAATTAGTCTATAATTTGATGCCAATTGTCTAGAGATTATTTTAGCTACTTGATTGTGCCTCCCTAGATATGCAGTGTTGGCAAAAACTGGGCATCCTGCAATCACATAGTTGATGGTCTCATTTGGTGGATTCCACATTCTAAAGGCCTCTTTTATACTGCTCTTCAGTATGTGTTTATCATTATTGCGTGTTTTTAATACCCCATCTTAAATTGTTATTATAAATCCTTCAGTTCCAGGAAATAAATATCCCACTTTCAACTACAGAGAGAAGAGACTTTATCAACTGATGGGTTATTTAATAGATTAGGATATTTTCCATGAAGGGTTTTGTTCTTACAATCTGTTTGCATGTTACTTATCTGGGAAACCATTTCAGTGTTGGTTTCAGTCTTCTGGAGATTTAGAGCTGAATAGTTTGCATCTACAGCTACTACATTCTTCAGTAATACACTTTCCGACGCATGAAAGTACATTCGCATTTTATTTTCTTGTGACCTGCAAAGATTGAAGATATTAAGCAGGCCTCTACTTCCTTAGTTTCTGGGAGGATAAAACATTACAACAGCGCTCTTGGGATGCTGTATTCTGAATATTGTGAGAGTAGTTCGAGTAATCATATCCAGTTCTCAAAGATCTGTGTCTGAATATTTCTGAATACCAAAGGAATATGTCAATACTGGGACAGCATAGGTGTTAATAGCACTTATTAGATTCCTTGAGTGCAATTTTTTGTTCATCAATTTTGGGATTCTTGATTTGTACCTTTCCTTGAATACCGACTTCATATTTGCATGATTCACTCCTCTATTTTGTTGGATACTAAGGTATTTATAAGTGTCGTGGTACAAAAGCTGTCAAAAATCACAAGTTTCATCAGGTACTTCGACCGATATACCATTTTTACGTGTATTTCGGCACATTTATCGAATTCAAAGGACATAGCAATGTCTTCACTAAATACCCGCGTCACATACTTCAGCGCTTTCAGGTGGTTTTGGCTCTCGGCAAAAAGTTTAAGATAATCCATAAACAATTAATGACTGATTCGAGAGCTAGGATCTCTTAGTCGGAGTCTGTACCCTAGACATTCCTTGTTTAGAATCCGTGATAGGGGGTTTACAGCTAAACAAACCCATAGAGGGCTCATTGAATCGCCTTGAAATATTCCTGGACGAACATCAGTCTTAAATGTACAATTCTTCAAATGAATCTCCGTACACTAGCTTTCCATTAAGGCAGAGAGCAGATTCACAATCTTTGTATTTATTTTATATATTTTCAAAATTTCTATCAGCCCTTCACGGGGTACCGAATGAAACACCTTTCTATAGTCGATGTAGCACATGGTCAAGTTTCGGTTTTTTACTTCAGCTTGTTTTATGATTACGCTGTCCACAGACAATTGTTCTTTGCATCCAAAGGTACTTCTGATGCTTTCTGTTCCATGCTGATGATATTGTTCTGATAAAAATGCATGTATATCTTTTCGTGTAAAACTGATGTTAATAACTTATATAGAACAGAGAGACATGATACTGTCCTGTAATTTTGGGGATCTGATATAGGAACACTTTTGGGTAGTAAGTAAGTAATACCTTACGTTAAGAATTTTTGGCACCGATCAGGCTTCTGAAGTATCTCATTAAAATTATTTGAAATCAAGTGGTGTAGGAAGACAAAACGCTTCAACCAAAAGTTCTGAATTTTGTCAGATCCCGCTGATTTCCAATTTTGGCATATCTTGAGACTTCCTTCAATATCTTCGGTGGTAATGTGGACTTCAGACATTTCTGGAAGGTTGCCCATCTTTTCCTGAAGTTCAGAGAGCCATGATACATCATGATTGTAGCTTGAAGGGTTGGTCCAGATTTTCCAGTATGACTTCAATTTAGAACTATCAACTTTCTCCTGGCTATCAGCTTTGTGTTCCAAGTTCCGATAGAATACTTTCTGGTTCCTCTCAAAAAAATATTTTGTTGTTTACGCTTTGAGCATTCATTGTATCTTCGCAATCTAGCACCCTTAGCTTTGAGCTTTTGTCTAGCTTCATCGTGGTATAGGGTTAGTTTTTGTCTTAACTCGGAGTCGTTGATGTTGATTTGCATTTTATGTAGGATTCTATTAATTTTATGCTTTACTCTTCTACTTTTGTTGTTTGAAAGAAATTCATGAATTATATTAATCTCTGTTCTCAGTTTAACAATACATTCTTCCAGTCTAAATTACCATGCATTCTTTGTGTTGCTTGGTGGACTATTCTGAATGCGTTGTCAATTAAGATCAATTACAGCAACTACAGCAGCCTACAAGGCAGTATGAATATCTGTCAAGTTATTTAAATGGTCAGCAACCTGAGGTATTACCTGATCAACTTGCTTCATAAGAATATTAGTTTGTTTGGTAAAGATCAACTTTGGGATTTTAGGCCTACCAAGAGGACCTGTGTCTCGAAACAGAAATATCCTACAAACTTTTCAGCGGTTTCCTTATTTATACTCAAACCATTTGTTTCTATTCTCGTCTCGTAATTAACACCAGGTTGATGGTCTTCTACAGCAGCCTGAAGTTCATTACCCACTTCTCTACGTATTTCATCAATTTCGATCTGAGTAAGATACTTTCGTTTCATAATTATGTTTTTACGATCGGCTAGGTTCAGTCAAGTTAAATTCTGGGTAGGTTTTAGAAAATTCAGAGTGGAGTTAGTGTCTCCAACGCGGTAAGGGATCATCTCTACATTCATTTATGAGCTAGTAAGTGGGAATAACTTTTTTATTCATTTCTCTGCACCATTTAATTCTATTGGCTGTTTCATTTCTTCTGGAGGCATTCCAGTTGAATTCCATTGAAGTTGACGCATTCTCCTCACTGGAGTTGGAGTAGGCATTGCCATTTTGATCGCTTACGTTGTCATCATCGGGCTGGGGCCCCGTGCCAGGTACAGCCGTACTCCCTGGCACATCCGATGCTTCATTCTGCACGAAGTGCGCCATATCAAATGGGAAACGCATTTTATAGCTATCTGCCATCTACAGGAGAAACTAGGTAGGAATAAGTGCGGGTAAGAAAATAGGGTTGTTAGGGAGTGATGAAACGGAGGACGACAAGCTACTCGATCCACCTGCCGAGATCCGGGGGCGAAGGGACAGATACAGGTGCGACGGGAATGGATTACTAGGTAAAGGACAGTGATCAGCTGTTTCGGTTAATCGGCTCTTACGACAGGGGGAGATCCCTTGGTGCTATTCTATTAAAACCCCCGCCACCACACGGGGTTTATTATTATTATTATTATTATTATTATTATTATTATTATTATTATTATTATTATTATTATTATTATTATTGATTTGATTGATTTTTCGTGTTTCCGGGCGCGTCAACTGCTTTGGTCATTAGTCCCGTTAGTGTAGTGCATGTTTTTTTCTCGGAAGAATGCGGTGATCTTCCCCCGCTGGATGGCGAGATCCGGCACTGACCTACCGTCGGCTAGTGGGATTTCCCCCTAACCAGGACTCTCCTACCAGCGGGGGCACCGCCCCACCCTCTAAGCTCCCGACCGGTCTTCCGGAATATGTAGTGTAGTGCATGTTAGTGTAAGTGTGTGTGTAAGGGGAGAGGATACGACAAGGAAGAGGAAGAACAGATCGCGCGCGGTCCGTGGCCCGTTCGGTAGGGTGTTGCTCCGGCATTCGCCTGGTGTTGATCGGAGAAACCACGGAAAACTACCGATCAGAGCAGTCGGCCGCTGGAATTCTCCTCCAGACAGCGACTGAATTCAACCTAGCTGACAAGCTAGTGTCGAAAATTCCGCCGCCGTCAGGAGTCAAACCTAGGGCCTCCCGGTCCGAGGCGCTGCAGTGACATCAGTTGATGCACTGGGCTACCGCTCCCGGTTTACTATCATTATTACTATTATTATTAATTTATTTTATTTTATTATTACATATATACATACCGTATTTGCGAAAACTGCATCCGACCTCGGTACGTTTCCTCCACTCCCCCTGAGAACCTGATGGTTGACGTTGTTGGTCGAAGCTCCTCTGTTAATTCCCGGATTTGACGCAGCCGTTGTATTTAGCATCTCCTGCAAAAACGTTCATTCACAGGCATACAACGCAAATGTTTTCTATATGATGCAAGAGATGGCTTAAAAACCTGTTGTTGTTTTGTTTGCTATTTACTTTCTCGCGTACTACTTACATGGTATAAAGTATTGTATTCTTGCAGCCAAAAATGACGATATTCATCAGAAAAACTTGTATCGCGACTCCCTGACACCGAAAAATGGGTAATTATAGTTACATGTAACTTTCTCTCATACGATGTGTAGTGAAAATTCATGTCTGTGGATCTTTGCTATCAAAAACTGGTTCAACAGAAAGTCTCTCTGTGAACTGGCGACTAAACCGTGTCATATTTTTTACCAAATTGATATCCCCCATTAGCGTGGGTGATATGCGAGCCTCTTAAATTTTAAACGGATATTTTTGATTTTTGAATCTTTTGATTTTTGGTCGATATCTGTAAGCGGGACCACAAGCCAAGGCCATTGCACAAAGGGTCCTCGCATACTTCTCTTAACACGAGGAAAGAAGTATAATCCACTAACAAACTTCTTGAAACGAAACATACTGCAAATGAGTATACTTGAGAATAGTCTTTTAGTTCGGTTTTCCCGCGCCTTTTGTCAGGCCACATTGTAAGATTTACACGTCTGACGCTTGCCTGCCGGAGTGTGTCTTGATTCACCGCCCATGACGCGTTCATCTGGCCAAAAAAGCCTGTAGATGGCAATGCTAGGAAGGACCCTTACTATCATAAATCTCCATTAAAAAACCTTTCCTCTTCTTTGAAATATTTAATTTAGTAATTACATTCATAGACTTTGCCGCGAAATCTCATAGTGTCAGGGTGCATGGTCTGGGCGACTCCCAATAACACCTATTTCAGTTTACTAGACCAGTGGTGACGCCACATTTAGGTAGCTCCTCAGTTTGTACTTACGAGACTGAGGGCCGGTTTCACCAATGCTTGTTAACACGCTAACTAGAAGTTAGGAGATTTTAACGGTTCGTTAGAGAAAATACGTGTTTCACCAAACTTTAACGCTTGTTAACTTTCCGTTAAAGTTAACGCTCGATCTCAGCTCCATTAGCAGCACTTAACGCCTGGTTAAGGTGATTGCAACGCAGCGTTCGAACACACAGCAGATAAAAATGGAGAAAGCTCTGCAATATATATTGGAAGACGGCGATATTTTAGAAAGCCTGGAAACATCTGTGCGCCCGCGTGTATTCAGGGACTTTTCAACCAGATTCAGTGGTACCAAATAATCGACACTAGAAATCCGGGAATTTAATTGAGCAGGATCTGTAGTTTTCGTCAAACAGGTCCGAAAATATTACACGTAAAAGTTACATACCATTTATCACAACCAAACCATATAAGTAACAGTTTTGCATGCACTTTGAAAACTTTCTTATTATATAACCTTCATGAATGCGAATTAGGTTATGAATGGTTTCATTCATTACGTACATTATACATTAAATTGTGTCACTATTCATTATTATCAAAAGAAAGGCTACAGTTTTCTTCAGACACAAGTCATTCCAAAAATTTTAGAAACTATATCACAAAATCATAAAGTTCAAAGTATGATATGAATTCATTACATAATACTATAATTAAGTTCATTATTTCTTAAAAAATAATAACTCATTATTAGAAATTTGCTTCAATTTATATTCATTTCCAGGAACGAGTCAATCGCACCAATTAACCAGTAACTTATGACTAGTTATTTTTGCAACTGGCAGCTACCTGCAGGTTATGGGTGACTATATTGGGGCCAGCAAATCTTCGGCTAACCGTATTGTCCATAGAGTTAGCTGCGCTTTGGCTAGACTGTTGCTTTATTCTTTGTAAGAAGAGTAAACATACCCACCACAGAGTTTTCAGTTCACGACCATCTAAAAACAAATACTTACGCATTTTATACACCCATTAAAGTTAACTAGCAATTAGCTAACTGAAGCCGCGGAAGCGTTGGTGAAACGGAACAAATCTTAACGGAGACGTTAATTTTAACGACTCGTGTAGTAACGTCACGTTAGGTGCATGTTGGTGAAACCGGGCCTGAGTGTACCCTTTTCCAGACCCAATTCTACGGTAAATATTTCCCAGGATCATGGGGGAGTCGAACCCGCGACCTCTAGGTCGTAGCTAACCATGTTAGCCCCTACACTACGGAGGTGTTCAGTATTTACATTCAGAACTAGTGAGGCTAAAACAGCACGTACTTTCTCGCCCGTTTTTTCACGTATATTTATACAAAAAGTACTCCAATTTTCGAAAAATTGTTCATGACCTTATTTCAAAATGTACCTTTAAGGAACAAATTCATTAAGCGTGAAAATTACTATCCTCGTAATTGTAGCTGTAGAAAGATGCTGAAAAAATGTTGAACTTTTGCAATGTTAGAAAAATAAGTGTTTTCAACGAAAATGAGACCTGCATATTTCTCTTAAACGTCCTTCACACTATCCAACAACAAAATTTAATCAAAAACGATGGAATCATTCATTTGAAAATTTATAAACAGTCCCAGCGACTTCATGTAAAGTACCTCTACCCCCCAAAATTGAAATTTCGGTTTCAAGTTCCAGGGTTCGTGACATCATCCAGATCAATTAAGGAATATCAATTTTAGAGGAAATCGGCGGAACGGTATAGCCGCTAGCGTTGTTCACAGACGGACAGACATTTTGTCGTACATCGGGAACTTTTCGCTATCAAAGACCCAGAAAACTTGGCTTCAGGCTAGAGGCATCAGGCCACATGTTAGAGGCTTCAGGCATGTGGCTTCAGGCCACATGTTAGAGGATTTTTTTTCTAAATTTATCAATTGTATTTATCCACTTTTTCGTTGTCAGAACTCTGTAATAAGAGTTTTTCTGCCGTAAATTCGTCGTTTCTGCGTAGCATTACATAACTTTCCCTTTATTCCGTAGCGAGAAAGTAGAAGGAACATGCATGAGGAGGCCGTGCCTCCCTTCGGGGGAGCGGTACCTGCGCGCGGGAGCGGTCCGGGGGCCAGGCGTCGTGGGCGCGGGCATGGGCGTGGGCGTCGTCGTCGTCGTCGCAGGCGGCCAGGTGCGCGCAGGGCGGGGCGTGGCGCGGGGGCGGGGCGGCCAGCACGTGCACCATGTCGTCCTGCGCCTCCTGCGCCGGCGCGTAGGCGCTGCCCGAGCACTGGCAGGCGGGCGCCGCGTTGCGCAGCGCGCCCTGCAGCTGCGAGTCCGTCTCCGACCCCGCGATGCCCACCACCGGACACGCGCACCTGCGCGCACGACACCCGGTGCAAACGGGGCGTGGAGTGAGCTTTCCGCGCACCTCACGAGTACGTTAGCAGGTGGGAGATGCCTCATTGGGGAAAGTTCTCGAAAATTACGTGCATGTCGGCACCGGATCTCGTCATCCAGCGAGAGACAATCACAGACGCCTCCCGCAATAAAATATGCACTACACTTACTGGACTAATAACCTTTGCAGTTGACGCGCCCGGAATCACTAATCAAGCAATCGGGCATCTGCAAGCTGCAGTCAATAGTCCCATAGGTGTAGCGTACGTAATGAATGAATGAATGAATGAATGAATGCCTTATTTTACGTGGTGAGACTCAGGCCATGAGGCCTGCTCATCCGTCTGACCACGCAAATTTCGTTACGCTCCTTTAACCTACTAGGGAAGAAAGAAGGTGTTACTTGGGCGACGAAACAGGCAATTTGAATTTAGCTCAGAGGCTTCCTTTAGGCTTGAGGATCTTTTACATGCAGTAAATCTACTAACATGGGACAGCCGGCTTTACTTCCCCTCCGAAGGAAGGCATACGAAGGATTTTTTCGCCCTTAAAAATACACGGCTTCGATCGGGTGTGAACCCGCGAACTTGGATATAACAGCTCGATACGCTAACCGTTACACCATCGCCGCCGCCCACGTTATATCCTGGGACGCAGCTCTGTTCCTCCCCAACTGGTGAGAAGCGTCGTGGGCTTGCCTCTCCGGATATCTCCGTCAGCAGGATTGCTGAAATGCGTCATTACGATGCACGTTTATGTTCGCGAATACTCGTTCATCCTCTATCCAGTTCAACGCGAACCCCTAGGCGCACACGCTAGTGGTGCTCTTTCTCGTTCCTAATAAGTTTAAATCGATGATTGCCACGAAGCTCTCGACTCATGGGCCGGTATATTACAAACCGCGCTGCATCGACGAAAGCCCGTGAATGGCAGCGACCAAAACTCACGGGCATGGCAGCGGGCGCAGCATACGATCATGCGCACTTGAAGTCAGCAATCGACGTTCTCTCGTGGCTGAACGAATCGTCGGCGAAGCGGTCGCGACCGCGCAAGGTCCTCGTCAGAATCTTTGCGAACGAACGTTTGCTCTGCGAAAAGCTCGAAGGTTCCCGAGGTCACGTGCGATGTTACCCTGTCCCCATAGGTCGAGAGTCGCAGCTGAGGTTTGCAATCTGGCAATCACTGCCCGTTTTGTAAAAATTTGAGTTTTGTCCGTTTCGTGTTCGGTGTTCAGGTGGGGGATAGCGTTCTCCTGTAACGTGGCGTACTAAGACATTGGTTAGCAGTTTTCGCATTCCGATGTGTCACAATGCGCCTTCTCAGCTGCACAATATCCAGCGCGTTTAGTGTGTGGGGTCATTTCGAATGTTAAAGTAAAACATTGTTTTAGCTCGGCGAAAATCTTCGCCCGTGGTCGTTACTTCGTGGTACTAACCGTTAGATCTGCCCCCAGTAAGATATGTATGCACGACTTAACATAAAACGATGTGATGTACGTCAGGGGAACCAAGTGATCTGTATCGTTTGAGGTGTAATGTCTGTTTGTACTAATTGTTCTAAGATCATGATAAACGAACTTTTACGGCAGTGTGAGGTGTTAACGCTAAATTCCTATAATGCCTTGTCCTTTTGATATTTGATAAGCAGTTCTCTGTAGCGACGAAAATTTGTATTTATATTCATGATGTAATTTCACACAATAATTCCGGAGAAGTAACGTTGTCTTATATATCTCTATCGTAACATTATAAATCGCGCATGCGCCAAATAGCGAACTACTACTCGCCCAATCTCAGGCGATTGTTCGCTTTCGTTGATGTACCCAAAAGACCGACACGCGATGGATAATGCGAGCACCGAACGTTCGTCGCTCGACAAATAGCTATCAACCCATCCATCCATCCATCCATCCATCCATCCATTGGCTTCCAGAGAAAACCAGGGGCCTGGGACAGTTGATCCATGGGGTCCTCTCACATCAAACAAAAAAGTCCCTCCCTCCCCTATGCATAAGCAGGTTTCATTTCTCTGTGCATCAGAAATAATTTATAGCATTAAATGTGGATTATAAGTGAACACATTGTTTAATTCTTTTGAGTGAAGAGGAATTTTGAGCCCTCAATTAAGGTGGAGTAGGTGGCACGCTGCTCCATCTGCCCCTCTTCTGGTCGCCCCTGAATGCACCCACACTATTACTTAACACACCACGACTTAATTTGTTTGATATTGAAGCTCCCGACTCGATGAAAGTGCACCCACGCCCCTTCATTTCACTCTTGAGCTTGAGAGGACTACGTGTTTTAACGAAAGTGTACTGTGGCAGAGGCGCGCGTGTGGAGCTGACCAGAGCTCCTCGGAGGTGACGGAGGCGGAGCGCAGGCGCGCGGCCGCCGCGTCGTCGGTGCAGGGCAGGCGCGCGCGCGCACGCGGCCGCGCCGCGCCCACGCACTCGGCCGCCCACGCACCTGCGCAAGCGGGGCATTGAGGGATGAAGCGGTTTAACGAACGAGTGTACATGGTCCTGAAACTTAAAATGACACGGTTCCATCTAACATTTCAGGCGTAAATTAATGTTGGTTTCATCTCAACATCTACAGTAGTGACTTTCGCAGTAGCTATTTGTCCACAGATTGGTGCACCAATATGTTTTACTTCTAGCAGAAATGATATTGCTCCTTATTACCCTAACAACATCTTTTCTTTGTTGAAACATTATTTCAAGGGTCAAAATGTCTATTTAAACGTATATTTAAAACAATCAAGTTTTACAGTTATGGCATAATTAATGTCTCTCACCACTTTACAGAATCCTCACTTCGTAGTGTGTATTAAATGTAGCAGTCGTTTACTGGTATACTGCAGTACTAAGAAGTGCTCAATGTAACTTTCTCTTCCTATAGTGATAGTTTTAACTTTTGTAATGATATATTTACATCGATATAGTTCTGAATTTTTAGGAGAAATTTGTCCTTAATAATAATTATTTATTATTATTATTATTATTATTATTATTATTATTATTATTATCAGTACCTGATTATCTAGAGATGCCAGGGCATTTATGACAATCATCTATTAAACCCCACCATTCTACTCGTCTCAGCCGCTCTACCGGCCCTACCCATTGCACTTCCTCCACCGAATCTGCCCACTTCATCCGCTCACCCACTCAGTGACCACTCCCCTATCTCTGCCTGCACCCCCATTTTCCACCTGCTCTGGACGCCTCGCTCGCTTGTCCTAAACCCGCAGCATTATTTTTCTAATTGTGAGTACTATTATGAGTACCACGTACTTTGAAATTGCTTCAAGCGTTACATACTTCTGGAGGATCGTACACATCTAAATATTTAACAGGATTTCGAAGAATACGTCTTGCAGCCTTCGGTTTCCAACAAGTATTCGCACCGGCCCACCTGTGTTGGAGGGGAGGGCGGTGCTCTCGGCGGAGGCGCCATCTCGCGCGTAGGGGCCACGTTCCTCCTGCACGTGGAGCACGTGGAGGGCGTCGCGGCGGCCCAGCTCGTCGGGGCCGAGGCCGGCGGAGGCCCCACCCCCTGACAGGGGGTCGCACGTGATGGGGCAGGTCACGTTGCACTCCACGCACGGGTTGTGGTCGCAGGGCTGCACGGAGTAGTCGTCGTGGCAGGACGCGGCGGTGCCCCCGGTGGCGGCGCTGGCGGCGGTGGTGGTGGAGAAGAGGGGCTTCGCGCCCTGGCCGAGGGCGGGGTGGCACAGCGGGTCGCCGAAGGTTCGCAGGCCCGCGACCGGTTGGCCGTCTGTAGTCTCGTAGCGGGAAGGGTTCGTGAAGATGGGGCAGGGGTCCAGTTCCTCGTGGGAGCATTTTCCAGGGCAAAAGTCGGAGTAGCCCTTGCAAGTGACGACGAGACGCGTGTACATGTCGTCATCGGAACCAGGCGGGGATTCCGGGGGGGTGGGAGGGGGCGGAGGGGGTTCCGGTTCTGGTTCTGGCTCAGGTTCAGGCTCAGGTTCAGGAATCTTCTCGGGCGAAGGTTCTCGAACCGGGGGCGTTTGCGACGCAGTGTCTCTCACCTGTAGCAGAAAAAAACATTCAGCTTATGCGGAATAAAATAATTCTCATAGAGCATTCAAATGACAGTCATGAAAGAATAAAATAATAGGTATTCCTAGAACAAGGATTATTGATATTTGTGAAATGCAACAGCTCATTGCCAGTATTATCAAAATCAATTTTCAAATCAATTCTTGTTACTTTTCTCATATCTGTCTGCTTAATAATATATTTTAATAAAATTCACGATGACTAACGAAAATATACAATGCATCATAGAAGTAAACATTTATCTAGATAAATAAAATTCATTTAATTTGCGAATTTGATATGATAATGAATTCTTAATGAAATCTGATTTCGAGATTTGTATTACTTACCGCTCACCTACACACATGATACACATTTACAACATACATAAACATGCACAATTTTTTTCTTATTTTAAATTAACATTAAAATAAGAAACGTGTGTAATAGTGAATTTCTATCACGAGGTAATGTCATATGCTTATTTCATAGCAAGCTTTCCTTCTTAACAAGTTGAAAGAGGCCTTTTTGGAAAAAGTCTACATACTTTACTGTTTATAATAAGTGTTTGATACTGTGAGGAACAATTTGTAAAATCTGTTGTCAATTCATTTTTGACGAAATATTGAGATATTATTATATTTTTCGAACATCACAAAATACACTCTTAGACAAAAAAAATAGTTTCTTTCTGAAGGAAGCGACTAAATTTTTCGAACTTGGCGAATTGGTTCCTCGTCAGAAGACAACTCACTGATTCCGTTTACACGCCTGTTCGCACCCCGTGCGCCAACAGAGCGCGCGCGCGTCGGCCCGTCCCCCGGCAATAAAAGAACGGTTTTTGGCGCCGAACAGTCACTGTCGCCCGTGGATCTCCTGTGGTATCATCATGAGATGTTAAATATGCTGCGGGGGCGAATGCGAAAGCAATATCAGCAGCTGGATGCGTTCGACACGGGCCGCATCGCGGGACTCCATGAAGCCGGTTGGTCATTTCGACGCACTGTGCATTATTTCAATCATGCAAATGTGGTCATAGTGTTATGTTTGCAGAAGTGACAACAAAAACGCGCGCGCCAGCGACGAGAAGGGTCTGGAAGGCATCTGCAGACCAGACCATGGAAGGAAACGAGGATTGTCTGATAGAATGTGACTGAGCTGACGTCATCGCCTGCGGAAATTCAGCGCGCAGTACAACCCACAATGAGGCATTTCATGTCCCGCCGCATCATTTTCAGACGTCTCTATGGCGTGGGATTACGCTCAGGCTGTGTAGATGACTCCCAAGAATGGTTGGCCAATGGCAGCGAAGGTTAGTATGGTGTCGCTTCAGGGAGGTGTGGACGGTCGCATACTGGCAGCATATGTTCAGCGATGAATCTCGCTTCTGTCTTGGCGGAGATGACCGTGTGTGGCGGCACCCTGGTGAACGTGAAATCAAAGGTTTATTGTCGAACGTCAAACGGCTCGAAGACCTGAATTCATGGTGTGGGATACGATTGCGTATCACATCGTCACCTCTGGTGTTTATTGAAGCCACCTTAACACCACGCCGCCATGTGGACGAAATCCTACAACCAGTTGCTCTATTGTTCGTGGCCTCACTCTTTGGGACTATTTCTGCAGGACAAGGCCCGACCGCAGACAGCACCATTCGCTAGGGAGTGCCTGCAAGCCACTTGCACCATTCCATGGCCCTTAGCATCCCCAGATCTCTCCTCTATCGAGCACGTGTGGGATGCAATGGGACGCTCCCTACAGAACACTCCTCGCCCGCGCAATATTCGGGAACTGTTTGCGTCCATTCAAGAGGACTGGGACGGAATATCGCAGGACGCTATCCGACACCTCTAAGAGTCACATCCGCTACGCCTGGGTCAGTTTGCGAAATACTCATAGAAGGCATGCCCTATTACGAATTGCATTTTGTAATGCATTGCGCAATAAATATTGTACACTGTGAGCTGAAAGTTTAATAATTTCACATCCTCGATACCCTCTTCCTCCATCTCACATTGCACTGCATTTGCACATGTCCTTTGGATGCAACTGTGTGTGTATATGTGTGTGTATGTGTGTAAAAGTGTTCAAATTACTCCTTGTTTATATCAGCGTAAGAGATTGATTTTGTATTATATTCCCCTTTTTTTTAATCATTCCCATGTAGCTTTTCTCATTTCTTCCACGTATGTTTCTGTCCCATCTAAATCGACATGAGCAAGAAACAAACCAACCCCAAAACGTAACAAAATACAACAACAATATCAATAGATAGCGCCATTCTCACAACAAAACAAAAATTTTAGCTACTCATTCACAGAGAACAAAATAATCTCGCAATTAGTAGCGAGGATATAAATAAAATTTGCCATGGTTAAACGTACAACCAACCAAGGATAAAGAAATAGCTATTAACATTTTTTTGTTTACTTGCGTGGGACAATGACTAACATTTCATCAGAATTTCCAAGATTAACAAAAGATATTCTGGCTCATTTAAGTGCGAGGACGGTCAGGATCAGACGTTCTGCACGAGCTAGTCAGAAAACCCTGAACTTTAATGCGACCAATAGTGCAGAAATGTTAATTTTTGGAGGATAGGTTAACAAAAACTTCAATTAAAAAAGAACCCATTGGCATGCACAAATGTTATTTTTTGGAGGATAGGTTAACAAAAACTGCAATTAAAAAAGAACCCATTGGGAGCTCACCTCCACGCGCGGGGGCGGCGGCGGGGGCGGGGGCGGAGGCGCGGGGGCGGGGGCGTGCGTCTGGCAGCAGACGGCGGTCCTCTCGCACGCCCGGGGCGCCGGCGTCACCATCAGGTGCTCCCCCGGCGTGTAGAGGAACGTCACCATTGACCTCTCCACCGCCGGCCCCAGGCAGCGCGCCTGCCACCACACGGTCACCATGGTGCACACTTACTACCATTTAAGTAGCGGTGTGCTGAAGACAGTTGCAACGAGGAGCAGAGCGGTGCTTTCGACTGAAATGATGCCCTTTCCTCGGCGCAAGTATTTATTTGACAAGCAGCTTCAACATACGTATAAATGGGAATACGTTCGTAACGCGCGTATTGAGTTAATTCGGGATATTTTAGAAGTAGTAGTAGTAGTCCGTATTTTTATGTAAAATGCGATGGAAATTGAGCATTGCCCAGGCTGCTGGTTGTTTCATATTCATTCCAGGGGCCTTGCCGTCGACTTGGAAATGTGCAAGCGGAGCGAGTCAAATTTCCCGTGGCAAATTGTCGATTTCTTTACATCAAAAACAGTCCAAAGCTGTATGTGACGTTTGTGCGAGAAGTTCAAATTGAACATTAGATACGATTAAATTAAAATCATATCAAGCCCATTAAGATGGTGAAAATAGCAAAAAAGTGGACAAAAGTTGATTCAAAATATTATTCGAATTGGTTCCTACTCCCTCTACAAATAGAAAAACGAGATATTTACAATTTAATTTGTTACATATTTCTACTTCGTATTTTTAGAAATAAAAACCCATTCTAATAATGTTTTTGATTATTTACAAAATGAATTTTGAATACAAATTCAAAATTGATCATATTTTTGAATTTTTTCAAAGTATTTTTTAAGAATTCGAACTAGAATTTACTGCCTTTCCTCGCATCCTGCTAACACTACGTTCTGTGCAGTCGTGAAAATGGGAGCGTCTACTTGCCATAGCTTCGTGCTCTGACGAGGGCCAGTGTGCGTGCTCTGTTTGACAGACCTACTTACCCGTTTGTCACTTCCCGGACTGCGACCTGTAAGTGGCCTAAAGTAGTGAAGAGCGAATGGAGCTAGGGAATTTCAAGGTGTGAAGTGTTTGGCAGTCCTACTTACCCGTTTGTCGCTCCCCGGACTGCGACCTGTAAGTGACCAAAACTGGTGAAGAGCCAATGGAGCTTGGGAATGTGAAGGAGTGCTCTGTTTGACAGTCCTACTTACCAGTTTGTCGCTCCCCGGACTGCGACCTGTAAGTGACCTTAACTAGTGAAGAGCGAATGGAGGAGCACCTCGACGACGCCGGCGACGGCGACGGGCGGCGTGGGCGGGAGCGGCGGCAGAGCGGCGGCGTGGCCCGCGGCCACCGCCGCCACGGACGCCGCGGTCACGGTGGACACCATAGCGGCCGCCGCCACTTCGGCCGCCACGCGCGAGTTGATCGACGGCTCCGACCGCCTCCGCCGCCTGCCGTGCCACCGCTCCTCCTCCTCCTCCTCCCCCTCGTCCTCGTCCTCCTCGTCTTCCTCGTCCAGCCGCTGGCGCGACCGCCGCCGTCGGCGCGACCGCCTCCCCTGCCGCACCTCCTCCCTCCACGATTCGCGCTTCGGCTGCTCCGCCTGGCATTCCGTCACTGCCTGCCGCTGCACCACTGTGTTGCATACTCCCATACACCCCTTCGGCTCCTCTCTCTGCCTCCTTTCCTCTACCTCTTTATTGCATACTCCCACACACTCTTTCTTCTTCCTCTCCTCCTCCTCTTCTTGCCTCTTTCGTTCTTCTTCCTCTTTTCTCCTCCTTTCCTCTTCCTCTTTTCTCCTCCTTTCCTCTTCCTCTTTTCTCTTCCTTTCCTCTTCCTCTTTTTTCCTCCTCTCCTCTTCCTCTTTTCTCCTCCTTTCTTCTTTTCTCCTCCTTTCTTCTTTTCTCCTCCTTTCTTCTTCTTCTTTTCTCCTCCTTTCTTCTTCCTCTCTTCTCTTCCTTTCCTCTTCCTCTGCCTCTTTTCTACATTCTCCCATACACCCTACTTGCTCCTCTTTCTTCATCTCTTCTTCTGCCTCTAATTCTTTGACCATCTCTTCTTCATTCTGCAAATCCTGAAAATTGTTAAAAGACCGTAATAAATATGTGTTTCAAACAATCAAACCAGAAATAGCCGCATATGCATTACAGAATTACGTACAGATACACGAGACACAGAAAACAGGTTACAAGTGGTACTAATATACAGCTTAAACAAATGTAGCTATCTTCGTAACCCGGAAATCATATGACCTCGAATCAAAATCATCCCTCGTTTTCATTCTAGAAGTAACCAAACAAAAAATAAAAACATGTAAAATCGTTATTTAGAAATCTTCAGCACAAAATTTGCAATTTTCGTATTGACAACAAAACACACACCCTTTGAGCATTAAGGATGTAAATCTCTCAATTCAATCCTTATCCGATTATGACTCACGAGAGAACTCCTAACTTAGTATTACCCTGCGCCTGATATTATTGGTATTGTTTTGGTGCCTCACCGGGCGGCGCGCGGGTCCCTCGTCGGGCGGGGAGAGGCCGGGCGAGAAGTGCGAGAAGAAGTTGGCCCAGGGGCTGAGGTGGTAGAGGAACAGCAGGAAGGCGTAGAAGCTGGGGCTGCAGCAGCTCCCGCACTCTTCCGCCTGCGGGAAGAGCCTCGCGCTACATTCGCTATTAGGGTTTTGCACAACGTACGTCAAAACGTTATTAGCGAAACAAGTTACCAATAGCGTTCGAAGTCTAAAAAGAGTTTTCGCGGAAAGGTTTCTTCTAAATGGAAAACGTTCCGAACTGAGGGGGTGGAGTATTTGCTAGATTTCCATAATGCCACATCCTCTTGATTCGCATTTGTTCGACAAAAGAGGGTCGCCAGCCAATGATATAAGTGTAACTATATTTTTATTTTATTATTCAATAAATATATTTGCTACTCTCATACGATAATTATTTATACAAAAAAATGCCACCAAGATACTTCTTGGAAATCTACCCCCGGGTTCTAAAGTCGAAATATGATGTTGCAGTCGGGAATATAGAGTTAGCAGTACACTTCTCCACCAGTTGGCCACCAATTCCACCCAGCGTTATCAAATTAGCGCGCAACACAAATGACGTGACTACACCCGACAATTACTGTGCAATAGCGACTTCTGTTATCAATTTAGCGTAACGTGGCGCATGCGCATAGGCTTAAAAGTGACAATAGCGTTTACGCTGAATTGGTTCACACTGGGCAAAAACTCGTTGTTGGTATTGTGAGAGTTTGAGAAAAATACCACAATTGATTTTTTTCGTAAGAAACATTTTTAATACCTAACAAGTCGTCACATACTTACGAAACGAAATTCAATTGTTCTTTCAACATGTATGCCTAAAAAGTGTATTATCATTTGTAGAGAGAGAACAAGTAATCATTTTACCAAACTATTCCCCACATTTCTAAAAACCGCACAAGTGCTAGTTCTTTTTCTTTCGAATCACGGGAAGAACTGGAACCAACTATCAATACTATTGAAATTAAAATGAAAGGAATGATCAAAGTTCGTCAACACGATTCCTTGACCAAAATATTCTAAAACGGCTTTTACGCATGTATTACTTGTTGGAAGAGCGGTTAATTAAGAAAGGTTCCACAATTGAACGGGTTTCTGATAATGCTGAGTAAGAAACACTTGTTTTTTCTGCTTTGAGTTATACTGAACTTTAGTCTGGATATATCCGCTATTTCATATTGTCGCCGTTAACATGACGAATATATCCAGTCTAAAGTTCAATATTGTTCAGAGCTGAATTTCTCCAAACTGAAAATGTTTTACTTAATGTGTTTCACTTGTAAGTGGACGATATTATTGATACAGTGTATCACCCGTTTCTTAGAGTACTTCTCCGAACATTCGCCTGGTATAGTAAGAAACTACGGTACACCGCTAATCAGAGCAACTGGTCGCTAGAATTCTAGTAATGAGATGAGGTGTTCTTTTGAACCCATAAGAAATAATTATATTTAAAGCAAAGAGGATGCGCTGAAAAGAAGTAACAATCCGGCGTGCCTTGTCACGGCCCAAGCGACGTGGGCGCCGTACCTCTCGCGCCACCTGCTCGGGGTCGAGGCCGCGCGCGGCGGCGTAGGCGGCGAGGGCAGCCGGGTCGCGCGCGTGGGCGGCGGCGAGGGCGGCGGCGCGCGGATCCGCCGCCTCCACCGCGGCCACCGCCGCCGACGGGTCGCTCGCCTGCCGCAAGCACACGGCTTACTACGTACAGCTTATTCACAGTCACTTGTATTCAGTTTGAACAGATCGTAAACCTTCTACTCGGGAGTTCAGATGGTGTGCATCTCCATGATAATCGTGCATGTGAACGGGGCCTCAACTTTACACTTACATGCACTACATTAGTACACAAGTCAGAAGACGAGTCGGGAGCTTAGAGTTTGCCCTGATTGGGACGGTGCCGCGTTGGGGATGATATCTGGAGGAGGAAGTCCCCCGCTATCCGACGTGTAGGTCAGCGCCAGATCTCACCTCTATTCAAGACCTGTATGCACTACACTAACTAAACTATTGACCATAGCACTTAACGTGACCGGCCTTAACGTAACATCGAGCGATCAATGCTCAATCAAGTTAAGCTAAAACTGAAACCAAAAGAACGTGGAACTTTGAGAATATATTTCCTTTAGAATTCATGAATTAAATGATTTCAAAGAAGACTATAAAAGAATAATACCAGAGGCTTAAGATAAGTATAAGATAATTTTATCTACATTTTTTATAAATCTTCCTTCTGGAATTCTCAGGTACATTGAAAATTATCTAACTTCGGGGACGAAACGTTAAGTGGCGAATACGCAGGCACGTATGCAAGTAGTACCTTGGAGGCGGCGACAGCTGCAAGGGCGGTGGCAGCAGCGCCGGCGTGCGGCAGGAACGAGGCGGGATCCACGGCGTTGGCGCCTCCCAACAGGGAACTCGCCTCACTCCGCGCCGTGTCTTCTCTCAGCGTCCCCCTCTCCGCGCCCACGCAGGTTTGCACGCATTGGCCGTCGCGCGTAGTCAGCCTGGGCCCTCCAGCAGATGGCTCTCCCGCCGACGGCCTGGGTCCTCCCGCCGTGGACTCCCTCGTCGACGGCCTGGGCCCTGCTGCGGAGGACTCCCTCGTCGACCGCCTGGGCCATTCCGCTGAGGACTCCCTCGTCGATGGCCTGGGCCCTTCCGCTGGGGACTCCTCCGTCGACGGCCTGGGCCTTCCCGCCGAGGAGTCCCTCGCCGACGGCCTGGACTCTCCCGCCGAGGAGTCCCTCGCCGACGGCCTGGGCCCTTCCGCCGAGGACTCCTCCGCCGACGGCCTGGGCCCTCCTGCTGAGGACTCCCTCGCCGACCGCCTGGGCCATTCCGCTGAGGACTCCCTCGTCGATGGCCTGGGACCTTCCGCCGACGACTCCTCCGTCGACGGCCTGGTCCCTCCCGCCGAGAACCCCCTCGCCGACGGCCTGGGCCCTCCCGCCGAGGACTCCCTCGCCGACGGCCTGGGCCCTCCCGCCGAGGAATCCCTCGCCGACGGCCTGGACCCTCCCGCCGAGGACTCCTCCGCCGACGGCCTGGGCCCTCCCACCGAGGATTCCCTCGCCGACGGCCTGGACCCTTCCGCCGAGGACTCCTCCGCCGACGACCTGCTCACGAGCATTTCGCTTGCCCCGTAGCTCACGCGCGCGCCTGGCGACCGGAGGAAGGTCGCAGGCGATGCTGCTTCGCGGCGCTTCGCCACGGTTAAAGCCCGCTCCACAATAGCCCATGCACGGGAACGGCAACGTAAAGGCGACGACGGAAACGAGCAATAAAAGGGGTCGTATCTTGCGCGCTTTCGTGCACTTCGCAATAAACGCCAACAGGAACCTGTAGCGAAAAAAAAGAGCTTGAAGAAAGAGTTGCCGTAACCAAAGCACTTCTAGCTATGTAACTCTGTTCACTCTTTGATATCCGTCTGTCTGTTGTGTTTGCGTGTGCTACTATGAATAATAAATACTTGAACGAAGGAATAGTAAATAGAAAAAATCAAAATAGAAATTCAACATGCAAAAACTTCCAGTATAAAGGAAAATACTACTAGTTTTATCAAGAAACTACTCCAATATACTTAAACGAAGTATATTAAAATAATTGGGGGATTACAATTCTAATCATCAATATAAATAGAAAAGTAATTAAATTATAACTAAAAAGAAGCCTCTGGGATGTCTCATGGGCATCGTACTAGCTTCCCGTGATATAGTCCCGGGTTTGATTCCCAGTTGAAGCAAAAATAGAGTTGTAGCTTTCCTTTAAAATCGTCCCAGTTTCTGGAGTTGTGTGACGAAGAAAAGCTCAAGCAAGCGGATCTTGCTAGTTACGGTGAAGAGAATACGTCATGTTCGCCTCATGTCACTCTTACCCCCAAGCACGGGAATTTAAGTAGGTCCAGGCACGGGGGACACCGGTAGCTGATCGGTGAAGTCGGACTACAGACCCAATAACGCCAAATACATAATACATTAAAAAGGACTGAAACCACTACAAAGTTACGGACAAAATCCGTCTCAAATCGTTCCTTCGCAATTTCACGCTCTAATCTCAATATCGCACTTCATTTTCAACTCCGCCTCAGACAAGTGTCGCGCGCTCTCAGCAAGGAAACTTTGGTTGTTATTTGCTGCACTTTTATTGGTCGAGGGACTTCCCGTTCCTGAGCGAAGATAAACGTTGACCATCTTTCCCGTTCGCGTCATGTTGTGAACGCCTTCTTGAGATATCCGTCTTTCAACTTTCTTTACGTTCCCGTTCGCCTTGCCGTTCCCGTTCTCGGGCTATTGTTGAGTGGCCTTAAGGCCGCCTCCCTTCACTCAAAGCCACTGCCCAGCACCCCTGGGCGTGGGAAAGGAAGGATTCGTGAGTCTCCGCAAGGGATTCAGGATTCGGCAGCCAACATGTACACCTAAGATCATTGACACTCCCGCGGGTCCTAATATGAAGGTTGACATCTGAAACTTCTGGAGGTGGCACAGAAGCGTGTCTGCGTTGCTGGCGGCGGGAGTGCGCCGCTAACCACCACAACAGCACTGCGCCGCTCGTGTGAATGCCTCCATTTAAGCCAATGCTTTGCCAGCAGACGCGCCACTCGGAACGAACTGCCAAGTGACTCCGAGCGAAGGGACTTTATTCCTAAATGAGAATTGGAAATCTCCAATCGGTTATTCAGTTCGTGTATCTAACTCCCTGTCAATAGTTCGCGGAGCAGACTGGATAGACAGGATGGGAACTTTTCGCCCTAAGGCTCAACAGTTTGCATTCTCCTTAGAATGCGCATGTGCGAGGACGGGTGACTCCCATCATCAACTGCTTCTTCCCCTGAACGAACTGCTCTTTCACTCGCACAGCGCGCTAACCGGTGAGGCCAGTGAGGGCAGGGGGATCTGGACGCACAGGCAGGCTGTTGTACCTGACCAAACGCTCAGTACAAGTGAGTGTCAGCTACCCAAATCAAAACAATTTCAGCGGTCCCTGCACAAAAGATGACTCTGCACAAAAGGTTATATATTAAGGTTCAGTAAAAGAAATTTATGTATGGGAAGCATCGCCCCTGGTCGTCAGTACTATCCCTTTGGTCTTTGAGTGCTGTGCAGTGTGGTGTGTCTCAGCGTAGGCCGAATTTCAAGTGAAGTTCACAGGCGTAATATTGTGCTTATTTATTTCTAAGACCACCATTCGCAGGTAAAGTGGCCTCAACATCAAGCTCCCTTCTTACCATCACGTTCTCATTTCCATCGAATGTTTGGAGTTACATTAAGAATCGTGTTGCTAAACAAAGCATCCGCGCAATTCTGGGAGTTAAAGAAAATGTATGCCTAATATTATTTTCTGAATATTGCCCATATCGATGGAAGAAGTGTTGTGAACATGTGAAAAAAATCGAAGCGAAATATATGAAAACAGACTTGATCATGAATGAAAAAGTGGACAAAATTATACTTTCTTTACGAGAAGTTCCTCTGAGGACGACAATGACGAAAGGGCAGTAGGCCAAGAAATCTGCCACTGCAGCAGCGGTGGGGGAAGCCCGCGAAAATAAGCTCCTCTCAAAAGGGAGCTTTCAAACTTGCGCCACTATAATAAGAATATATTTGTGTTTTAACGAGAAATGTCTGGATTGATCAAAATTTCAATGGCGGGAGGAAATTCAAACCGTTGTTTTATTCACAGTAGAAAATACCTCGGTTAGTTTGGTTTTATTTTTTAAAATGAGTGATTGCTGAAACTCCTTGTGAGAGGCACTGAGCTGCTCACCACGTCTCGGACTTGATTTCTGCAAACAAGATACTTCGTAAAATCCTCTAAGAAGATTTCCTCAAAGAATTTCTTTTAAGAAGATGCAGTGAGAAGGATGCGTATATGTCTTCGAGATCTAGAAACTTAAATCATCTTAATGACGGAGTGAGCTCGATGCAATGAACGTTCGCGAAATGTTCCCCTGAATCCAGAAGGCAGCAAAAGGGCTACGTGGAATGGCGCAGCCGCGGGGCGAAAGAGTTCTCCCACCGCCGTCACGTTGGGCCGTAGCGCCACCTCCAGGAGACAGTGTTATCCTCTCACAAAGGGTAGCTCATCGACTCTTCCATACGAAAGCCGTACTCCAAGGAAATAAAATTCGACGAAAACTTTACGCGGAACTGTGGATTTCTACAACTGTGTCAAATTAAGAAATTAACTTAATGGCAGGAAATTAAATGAGTAATATGGAAAATGGGGCTTGAAGAAGAAGATTTTAAGAAGACAGAGTACATGGTGGTAGGAGGGACAGGAAAAGATTTAGTAATGGAGGATGGCTCGGTTGTTAAGTGTTGTCAGACGTATAAGTATTTAGGAACAATTTTAACAGACCAAGGGGGCAGTGAAGAGGAAATTAAACATCGCATTCGGCAAGGAAAATCTGCTATTCGGCAATTGCATTCAATAATATGGAATAAAAATATTTCTAATAAAGTGAAAATTAGAATTTATAAAGCAATTGTGGAAAGTATATCACTGTATGGTGCTGAGTTGTGGGAGATCTCAAAAAGTAATGAGAAAAACTTAAAGGCTATGGAAATGGAGTTTTGGAGACGCAGCTGTAGTGTAACGTTAATGGAAAGAATCAGGAATGAAAATATAAAGCAGCAAATGGGTGTCATGTCGGATATAATGGATACAATAGAAGGGAGAAGGTTCAAATGGTATGGTCACCTTAGAAGAATGCCGGAGGAAAGATGGCCATTAAAAACTTGGAGGTGGCAGGTGCCAATGCATAGAAAGAGAGGTAGACCAAGACTCACGTGGTATGACGATGTGCGACAGACAATGAGAGATCGTCACATCGAAGATGATGATTGGCAAGATAGAAGAAGATGGAAGCTTGGGTGCGAGAGACGCCGCATGGTGTAGTTCCACTCGCAGAAAAGAAGAAGAAGAACTTAATGGCTTTTTAAAAAAAGTTCTTCAAAATACCATCGCGGAAATTTTGTATTGTTCTTTCTTTCGTTAAATTTGAGAAGTCAATTTCTTATAATAATCATGTGTTTCCATAAGCAGCGCACGCTACTACAAGGCATTCACAATCTCTTCAAATATCAAATGCAGATGTATGCAATTAATCTTACAGATCTCGAGGGCATGTAGGAGGATCCAAGATAATTCCTTTTTTTTTCAGTGAACTTGTGATGAGAAATTTAACATCACGAAGATACAGTAAGGTATTTGTCTCTCAATGCTAAGGAACTCCTCATACATTTATATCTGTCGCGTTGAAGAAATATCCTTGGCAACACTCAGTCAATTTTCAAACGTGACAAACATCAACGCAGGTAGGGTGGCGTATCAATCAGGCAAATTTCAGTGTAATTTCATCATATGAAATTCCCTCACACACACACATACACACGTTTGTTTTAAGAAATATCTTCAGTTTGAACAAGGCAGGGTGCCTTTTTGCCCACTAAACGAACTTACTACTCTTGCGCCTTTTTCAGCTCGAACGTAGGCTGACTCTGTATCAGCGCCCGTTAGCTGTAGTTGTGTGCGTTCCATCGTTCCGGGACGGTAGTGAGCTCCCAGAGGATGTCACACGTTTTTCCATATTCTGGATTATGGAAAAATTATAATCTACGAGGCCCCTACATGCACCTGAAGTTAGTCGCATTTATTTTGAGGCCACCTGTGGAACGGCTGGGCAGTTCGCCGCGAACAGAATGACTCCGTCATCAACGGTCTCTCGCTGAGTTAAGCTAGCGAGCTGCGAGTGCTTACCTGACTCGGCTGTCAGGTGGCAGGGGGCGCTGGCTGGCGGCGCGGGACGTGCGGGCGTGCTGCGTGGGGCTGTGGACCGCTTCGCTGGGGCACGGGGGCGGTGAGGTGGGGCACGGGGGCGGTGAGGTGGGGCACGGAGTCGGCGGCGTGGGACACGGGGGTGGTGTGGTGGGGCACGGGGTCGGCGGCGTGGGGCACGGGGGCGGTAAGGTAGGGGCACGGAGTCGGCGGCGTGGGACACGGGGGTGGTGTGGTGGGGCACGGGGGCGGTAAGGTCGGGCATGGATTCGGCGGCGTGGGGCACGGAGGTGGTGAGGTGGGGCACGGGACGGGAGGCTTGGGGCACGAAGGTGGTGGGGTGGGGCACGGGGTGGGCGGCGTGGGGCAAGGGACAGTCTGTGCTGCGCGCGTGCCAGACGGGGAGGGGTGTGTGGAGGGAGGTGTGGTTTGCGTGGCGCGTGGGGTAGTGGACGTGCGGCGCGGAGCGGGGGCTGTGCGGCGCGGGACGTTTGCCTTGCGGCAAGGGGCGGCAGGCGTGGGACACGCAGCGGGTGGCGGTGTGGGGCACGCGTCAGCTGGAGCCGTGCCGGGTCTTGAACTGCGGGAGGTGGAACGGGTGCGAGAGCGGTAGCGCAGGCGGGACGGCATCCTGTCGTCCGGACTCGTGCTCTCCTTCGTGGGATTTTCACCCGCGCTTCCGGACGGTGACGCCCATGACACCTTGGACACCACCGACTGCCGTGGGAGGATCCCCGAGCTGCAGAAGGCCCAAGGAGCAGACATGAGCAAACTGACAAAAATGAGCGGACTGGCGGGTGTGGGCGGACTGGCGGGTGTGGGCGGACTGGCGGGTGTGGGCGGACTGGCGGGTGTGGGCGGACTGGCGGGTGTGGGCGGACTGGCGGGTGTGGGCGGACTGGCGGGCGTGGGCGAACTGGCGGGCGTGGGCGGACTGGCGGGCGTGGGCGGACTGGCGGGTGTGGGCGGACTGGCGGCCAAAAAATCCAGAAACGTGTATATTGAGAAATTACAAAGAGAATGGAGGAAGAACCCCGGGAGATATGTCTCACTTGTGACACCATAATTGAATCGTTTATTTCAGAAACCCGTCAAAATCCAAATTTCTCATCTCGAGGAAAGTGAGAAAAAGTGTCGCAATTTTTCAGAATTAAAAATATTTTTTAATATTAAAGCAGTTAATAAATGCATATTTTTCAGGTGAATATGGAATAAGCGATGTGTCTATCCTCATGGAACAATATTCCACCGCTAAAGCGCGTTTTAAATTTTTGCGTTTGACGGGTTCCTGAAATAAACGATTCAATTGTGAGTGAGCTGTATGGAGCGCACCTGAAGCGGTCTGCAGCGGCGCCCGCTGAGGGCCCGCGCGACACGGCGCGCGTCGCGCTGCACGACGAAGCGCGCGCTCCGGCCTGCGAAGAGAGTTTGGAGGGGGCGTAGGCCGAGCACTGCGACGGGCAGGGCGACGAGCAACACGTGTCGAGCTCGGCGTCGGGCGCCGCGTCCGCCGACGGGCAGGGCGCCTGCGAAGGGCCGGGCGGGAGGGCGTCCGAGGGCGCGCGCGTGGAGCCCTTGCAGGAGCTCCGCTGGGAAGACTCCCCGGAGACCGTGCGCGAGCGCGTGCGGCAGAAGCACGAGTCGTCGTTCCCGAACACGCACTTCACCTGCGCAGGGGCAGCGCCACCGAGGCGTGCGCGGGCGATCCGGTCACATTGCGAAACAGGAAAGAATACATTACTATCTTTAAATGCAAACTAGTGCTATCACGAAGCTCGTGCTATTAGCTTTGTTATTGTCCTGGGTCTCTATTAAACTCTCAACGGATCTCCTTTAAAAACCTGAATAATGAATGCAAATATCGGCTGATATTGGCATTGCCTCTGTCTCTGATGTCACTTTGACCAACGAAGAGTTCCGTTGGATGGATAGCTAGGTCGAATTCAGTCGCTGTCCGTTGGAGAATTCTAGCATCCGCTTGTTCTGATCGGAAGATTTCTATGATGTCTCTGATCAGATCTATGAGGAAGCTTGTATCGTCTGGGGCGGTGCCCCGTTGAGGGAGATAGCAGGGGGAAACCCCGCAAGCCGCCTTCCAGATCTGCGCAGGATCTCTGGTTTCAGCGAGGAAAGAACCCTTCATCTCCAGAGATATGCCATGCAGAACACGTATGGGAATAGCCATGGCAGTTGACGCGCGCGAAAACATCAATCAATCAATGCAAGAAGAGTCATTTCAGGGAAGAAAAAGATTCGTATCGTTGCCTTCCGTTGACGGAATGATAAAATGAACACCTGAAACCCAGCAGACATTTTTATTTTGTTATTTAAGGTCGCATCAACATCTAGGTCATTCGCGATTACTATTGGAGTTAATGTTATGGTAACTATGAAGATGAAACTAAATGGTGATAAGGGGTGAAAGGACGAACACAAGTACAACCATGCCCGAGGCGGGACTCGAACCCGGCACCCTGTACGACACTACTGCCTTAGCGATCTCGGTCACCGAGTGACCGCCCAGCAGACATTATCCAACGTCCATAACTCGACTCCGAACCCTTCGTACAACTTCCTCGCAGAGCGCGGCGCGAGTCGAGTGGCGAAGTGCGCTGACCTGCCATCGGGCGCGTTGGCGCGCCTCCACCTCGCGGCGCGAGCGGGCGGCGAGCGCGCGCGCGATGGCGGCCGAGGCGCCGGGCTTGTCGTGCACCGACGCGCCCACGCCGCCCACGCCCGCGCCGCGCCACGGCGGCCGGCAGCTCACAGGCACCGGCCCCCGCGCCCCGCCCGCGCCCGCGCCCTCGCTGGCCGCGGAGCCCGGCGCCGCCGACGACGACCACGACCTGCCGGCACACAAACGAGGATCTGGCTTGCTCCAGCAAACACACAATTGGGTTTTGCTAACCTGGCCGATGATAGTTCATCAGCTGTTACGGTGTCATCCAATCAAGAGCTAAAACGTCATCACGGTCACGTCACTGCGTCACTACGAAACCGTAACAGCTGATCAGCTGTCATCAGCCAGGTTACATAAACCCAAGTATAATCAGGCATCAGTATAATCTAATAACGTGTGCCAGGAACGTGTCTCCGCATTGGCATCATGTTGATGAGAATGCGATCAACACAAGTTATGTTCTTGTCTCTATAGAGAGATTTCTCATATAAGAAGGAACTGCTTTGACAGCTATGCTTGGACACTGCTGACAACCTAATTGGCATAAGTTATGTCCATTATGTCAGTGCGTTTGTTTACTGTTAATTCATTTGTAAATGGTTTATCTCTATCTCTTATCCTGTCATCGCCCTGCATGACGTTCATCCGTTTCGCGACCTGTCAAAGTTGTCCCTTTTTCATGTAACTCCTCTATATCCCGAGTACCAGGCAGCGGTGGGTGACCGTAGGAGCAGTGAGGGAGGGGGGGGCAGGTGACGGCACGCATGCGACACTCGCGCCGCGCACAGCGGCGAAGCTGAAGGGGAAGCGTCGTCTGAGGCAACCCCTGACTCGGCTCGTTGCTGAGACACTTTCCTGACGCGCTGTGTTTCTCTTTGTTTAACAAAACCGTTCCTTCCAGTAATCCTAAAGCACACGAGCACAGCTTGCTGGCCGATAGTTCTCAAGCCAACCGGTGTGTTCTTTAGTACCTTCATTGAACTGGACTCGTGGAAACGTGCGAAGACAGGCAAGTTGCCTCGACAGCAGTGTGCTGTCCCGGCTCTGTCAGCGACGAATATATAATGGTTCCGAGTGCGATAACAAGATTTATTGTTAAGTGTTCAACATTTACGATTGCAAAAGATCGTGCAATTTTGATACATAAAACAAGAATGTGCATTGAGTATTAATGTCAAATGAAAACATTTATTACGCACAGTAACGTGTCAACCATTGAGAGCAAATATAATGCATGTTTACATAACCTCACATTATTCACTTGATTTTCTCTCAAAGAACCACAATCCACATTATTCCAATGATCAACTTTCTGGATTACCAACGGTAATAAATTTATTTAAGACAATTAGCTGAAATCAATTGATTTCACTCATTCAGTTTATGGATTTCGAACAACACCGCCAGGTCTTTTGGAACCTAAGGGATATTTGTTGAACAGTCAAAAGCCCACCAATAGTTATCTGCGTAACAAGATAAGTAGTAGTAACGCGATAAGTAGAGATTTATTCATAAAGGGAAATTTTAAGTCCCGAGAACCAGAGCGTAAGGGACATAGTTTTCTCGAATAAATAAATCTGCTATATTATACGTCATTTATAAGAGTTTTTCTATTCAATATCTGTTTAGTTTTAAAAACAATTACTTTTAGAGGCGTGCTGGCGAATGACCATGAATAGTGGATAAAAATGCCATAGTTCTTAACCCTTTGGAGTAAGTATCGCGAGTTTAGAGCGTAAAAAAATGGTTTCTATAAGTTGAGAACACTGTTGACTCCACGGGCGTGCCGTCCGTGTGACAGCTCCCGCGCTCACCTGCGCGCCCTCTGTCGAGGGAGCTGAGCGGGGGCCGCGCTGCAGCCGCACTCCGAGGGCGCGGAAGCGGGGCGCGAGCACGTGCTAGAGGGCGCGGGGGCGGGGCACGGGGCAGGACCGGGGGCTGGAGCAGGAGCAGCGGCGGGGCAAGAAGCTGGGGCGGGGCAAGAAGCTGGGGCGGGGGCGGGGGCGGCGTAAGAGGCCGAAGCCCGCGATGGTCCGGGAGCGGAGGCGGAGGTCGAGCTGGGGGCGGGGCCACCGGACGGGCAGAGGGGCAGTTGTGGCCTCTCGAGCATTGTCCCGCACAGCACGCTCGCCCGCCGCACGCTGTCCACCACCTCCAGCAGCCGCTGCCGAACAGGTGCCTGCGCACAGCACATTACAAAAGTTCGAACGCCATGCTGCACAGGTCGGAGAGGTAGGACGGAGACAGAGGAACACAGAGAGAGAGGGGGAGAAAAGAGGGAGAGAAACAGAGACGGAGCGAGACAGCGGGGCCTGTTCCTCGGGGAGGCAGCTTGCGCACGGTGTCGAGCAGGTGCAGGAAGAGCGCGTCCTCGAGCGCCGTGCTGCACAGGTCGGAGAGGCAGGAGAGAGAGAGAGAGAGAGAGAGAGAGAGAGTAATGGAGAGCGAGGCGTTCTCCGTGAGGCAGCCTGCGCAGGGTGTCGAGCAGGCGTAGAAGACCGCGTCCTCTAGTGTGCGCTGCACAGGTCGAAGAGGCCGGAGAGACAGACGAAGGAATAGAGAACGAAACCCGTTCTCCGGGAGGCAGCGCTCGCGCAATGCAGTCGAGCAGGCGCAGGAAGAGCGCGTCCGAGCGCCGTGCTGCACAGGTCGGAGAGGCAGGAGAGAGACAGAGGAATAGAGAGCGAGACCTGTTCTCCGGGAGGCAGCTCGCGTACGGTGTCGAGCAGGCGCAGGAAGAGCGCGTCCTCGAGCGCCGTGCTGCACAGGTCGGAGAGGCAGGAGAGAGACAGAGGAATAGAGAGCGAGACCTGTTCTCCGGGAGGCAGCTCGCGCACGGTGTCGAGCAGGCGCAGGAAGAGCGCGTCCTCGAGCGCCGTGCTGCACAGGTCGGAGAGGCAGGAGGGAGAGACAGAGGAATAGAGAGCGAGACCTGTTCTCCGGGAGGCAGCTCGCGCACGGTGTCGAGCAGGCGCAGGAAGAGCGCGTCCTCGAGCGCCGTGCAGCACAGGTGGGAGAGGCAGAAGAGAGAGACAGAGGAATAGAGAGCGAGACCTGTTCTCCGGGAGGCAGCTCGCGCACGGTGTCGAGCAGGCGCAGGAAGAGCGCGTCCTCGAGCGCCGTGCTGCACAGGTCGGAGAGGCAGAAGAGAGAGACGGAGGAATAGAGAGCGAGACCTGGTCTCCGGGAGGCAGCTCGCGCACGGTGTCGAGCAGGCGCAGGAAGAGCGCGTCCTCGAGCGCCGTGCTGCACAGGTCGGAGAGGCAAGAGAGAGACAGAGGAATAGAGAGCGAGACCTGTTCTCCGGGAGGCAGCTCGCGCACGGTGTCGAGCAGGCGCAGGAAGAGCGCGTCCTCGAGCGCCGTGCTGCACAGGTCGGAGAGGCAGGAGAGAGACAGAGGAATAGAGAGCGAGACCTGTTCTCCGGGAGGCAGCTCGCGCACGGTGTCGAGCAGGCGCAGGAAGAGCGCGTCCTCGAGCGCCGTGCTGCACAGGTCGGAGAGGCAGGAGGGAGAGACAGAGGAATAGAGAGCGAGACCTGTTCTCCGGGAGGCAGTTCGCGCACGGTGTCGAGCAGGCGCAGGAAGAGCGCGTCCTCGAGCGCCGTGCTGCACAGGTCGGAGAGGCAGGAGAGAGAGAGAGAGAGAGAAAGAGAGAGAGAGAGAGACTGAGGAATAGAGAGCGAGACCTGTTCTCCATGAGGCAGCTCGCGCACGGTGTCGAGCAGGCGCAGGAAGAGCGCGTCCTCGAGCGCCGTGCTGCACAGATCGGAGAGGCAGGAGGGAGAGACAGAGGAATAGAGAGCGAGACCTGTTCTCCGGGAGGCAGCTCGCGCACGGTGTCGAGCAGGCGCAGGAAGAGCGCGTCCTCGAGCGCCGTGCTGCACAGGTCGGAGAGGCGGCGCGTCTTGCGGCCGGGCGCCTGCGACGCCTTGCGCCGCGCGCGGTCCCAGTCTCTGCTGAGCAGCAGACGCGCGGCGGACGACGCCGACGCCGTCGATGACGTCAGCGACATGGGCGGCGTGCCGCGCAGCGGCGTGAACGGCAGCGACAGGTTGAAAGGGCTGAGGCGCGGCGGCGGCGGCGCGGGAGTCAGCACGACGGACGGGCGCTGCGCTGGGGGACCTGCGAGCGATTTGAGAGCGGGGTGCGAATCTGGCATTTTCATAATTATTTTCTTTCATATCAATACGCTAGTCACCAAACTTAGTACTTAACGTTTATTAAAAGTACTCTCTATGTGAATTGAGTGTCGCAACCGACAATTTTTTTCAGTTTTATGAGTGTCATGGGATCTGTTAGACATGGATGTTTTCGCGTGCTTGAAAAGGAGAGTTCGTTGAATCACTGAATCCCACCGGTGGAATATCTCATTTGACATACTTCCTATGTTCCGTAGTTTATACCCGAGATTTTAGAATTTCTTGCGATGTTCTCTAGTGCGCCGGCAATCGAAATTTGCGCGATAATTTTCACCATTTTCAATTTGGCACCAGAAAGGTTCACGTCACCACCATTTTTTTGAACTTCATGTTCACCATTAGGGACCGCGTTAACAATGGTATAGGTCCACCAATGCATTATTTTTATCGTCTGAGTCTTTTCGAATATAGAATCTGATTACAACAGGTGTTGTCGGAGGATTTAATTTTTCCGTAATTCGTTTACATCTCACCAGCCCGGAGTGGCATTCTGAGTATTTTTGTCCCTGTAATATATTTTGTTAAGCCTACCCTCTAACATAATAAAATATATCATTTAATTATTAATGAATTTTTAAACTTTTGAAAAGGAAAAGAAGGGGTTCTAATGCTGTCGCAAGTAATTTGATTGATTGATTTTTTCGTGTTTCCGGGCGCGTCAACTGTTTCGGTCATTAGTCCCGTTAGTGTAGTGCATGTTTTTTCGCGGGAGATGGCGTTGACCTTCCCCCGCTGGATGGCGAGATCCGGCGCCGACCTACCGTCAGCTAGTGGGGTTTACCCCTAACCAGGACTCTCCCACCAGCGAGGCACCGCCCCAGCCGGGACAAGCTCTAAGCTGTCAACAGGTCTCCCGGAAGTGTAGTGCATGTCAGTGTAAGTGAGTGTGTGTGTAAGGGGAGAGAATAGGACAAGGAAGAGGAAGGAAAGATCGCGTGCGCTCCGTGGCCCGTTTGGGAGGGTACTGCTCCGGCATACGCCTGGTGTTGATCGGAGAAACCACGGAAAACTACCGATCAGAGCAGCCGACCGCTAGAATTCTCCAGGATTCGACCTAGCTGAAAAGCTAGTGTCGAAAATCCTGCCGCCGTCAGGACTCGAACTTAGGAGGTCCCGGTCAGAGGCGCTACAGTGACATCTGTTGATGCCCTGAGCTACCACTCTCGGTCTGTCGCAAGTAACTTGTCCGGTGCGATGTCGTTCGCTTTCTAAAAGAGACCCTTACCATTGAGCGGCTCCAGCAGCGACACGTTCTCCCGCGAGGCCCGAGGGGGCGGGGCCGGGGGCGGGGGCTGGTGGAGCGAGTCGAGCGAGGGCTTGGGCGAGTGCGAGGTGCGCAGGCGCGGCGGGCCCTCCTCGTCTGGCGGCGTGGTCCTCCGCGGCGGTGGCGACGGCCTCGACGGGTGGGACGGCATGTCGAGCACCGGGATGAGCCAGCCCACCGTCGTCACGGAGAAGGACTCGGCGTCCGACCCGCCCTCCGCCGCCTCCGCCGCCCCCGCCCCCGCCGCCGAGTCCAGGTCCAGCGACCGCTCCTCCTTCTCGGACTCCCGCGCCGCGTCGCCGCTCATCGCCGACGCCCCCGCCGAGTACATGCTCTGAGCAACGACATGCACAGTAGAGTGCTTTATTCAGTGCTATCATTCAGTGCTATCTAGTTTGATTAATTGATTGATTTGTTCGTGTTTCCGGGCGCGTCAACTGCTTTGGTCATTAGTCCCGTTAGTGTAGTGCATGTTTTTTTCTCGGGAGATGGCGGTGATCTTCCCCCGCTGGATGGCGAGATCCGGCGCCGACCTACCGTCGGCTAGCGGGGTTTCCCCCTAACCAGGACTCACCCACCAGCGGGGGCACCGCCCCACCCGGGACAAGCTGTAAGCTCCCGACCGGTCTCCCGGAATATGTGGTAGTGTAGTGCATGTTAGTGTAAGTGTGTGTGTAACGGAAGAGGATATGACAAGGAAGAAGAAGGGCAGATCGCGCGCGGTCCGTGGCCAATTTGGTAGGGTACTGCTCCGGCATTCGTCTGGTGTTGATTGGAGAAACCACGGAAAACTATCGATCAGAGCAGCCGGCTGCTAGAATTCTCCTCCAGACAGCGACTGAATTCGACCTAGCTGAAAAGCTAGTGTTGAAAATCCTGCCACCGTGGGGAGTGGGAACCTAGAACCTCGCGGTCAGAGGCGCTGCAGTGACATCAGTTGATTCACTGAGCTACCGCTCCCGGTGATTTATTAGTGATTCCGGGTGCGTCAACTGCTAAGCACATTAATCCCGTAACTGTAGTGTATATTTTCATCACGTGAGGAGGCAGTGATTTTCCCTCGATGGGTGGCAAGATCCGGCACCGACCTCCGTCGACTTGCGGGAATTTTCTTCAAACAAGCATTTCCTAGCAATGTGGCACCGCCCCAGCCGGGACAAGCTCTAAACTCGCGACAAGTCTTTGGGCAAGTAAGGTAGTATCAATGTATGTGAGTAAGGGCTTAGTATAGGGCAATGAACAGAAAGAAAAAATCGTTCGTTGTCCGTCGCCCGTTTGTTAGGGTATTGCGGCGGCATTCGCTTGGTGTTGATCCGCGAAACCACGGAAAACTGCCGATCAGAGTAGCCGGCCGCTACGATTCTCCCCCAGATAGCGGCTGAATTCGACCTACCTGGGACTATCGGAACTCGACGGGACTCGACAACCTATCGGGACTCCAAACCTAGGCCTTCCCGATCGGAGTCACTGCATTTATTTAATTCTGGCAGCACGTACATACTAATGTCGTATAAGCGCAGAAATTGAGAAAACACTACGCAGCTTAAGGGAAAGTGTGAGATGTCCCGTGTTTCGTTACATACACATGATCAGTTCAGATTTTCCTAATGTAAAAATGCAAATCAACAAAATATTGTTCAACAGACTGCGCTGCGGTCTGGTAAACCACAGTTGTTGGCGGGTTGTAGCTTATTGCACCGATCAGAATCTAAATTACTAATTTCAGTCAGTCAGAAACATCAGTCAGTCAATCAAGAAGGTCTTTTTGGTTGTCCGGGTGACGCCGCGTCACAGGCTGGGAGGGCGACGTTTCACTTGTCCTGTTGCAGCCTTCCTCAGGGCAAGGATACCACAATGCTTCGCGTCTGGTATTATAGTCTATTCGGTCTGGTCACTCGGATGGGGCAGGTGCTTCGTGTTTGGCGGAGGGGTCCCTCTGATCGGCTAATGGCCTGGGCCAATCCGTACCTCGACGGCAAAGACACCATGGACTCGAGCCGCGGAAGCCTACTCAATGGAGCAAGCAATCGAGCACTGAGGGCGTACCCTGGAGAGCGACCTGCGCTCGGAGGTGTCGACGGCGGAGCGCGAGGCGGAGGTGACGAGGCTGCCGATCCACTCGCGGCTGCCCTGGCTGGTGAGGCGGCGCCGGCTGCCGCCCCCGACGCCGACGCCGAAGCCGCTGGCGCTCGCCCGCGCCTCCGCCTCCTCCGCCGCCCAGCTCACCGACTCCCACGTCAGCCGCTCCAGCCACTGCGCCACGTCCGAATCCTGCGCGCCGCGCGCGCGCCCGCGTCAAACACCACATTCCTCTACGCTGCACACAACAGTCATAAAAACGGCCCAAACAGGTGTTCTTTGCTGGGAGAACGTGGGCGTTCATTACATAACGGCACCCACAATTCACTTAATTAGACATTTCCCTATTTTATAGAAACGCCACATTCCTCTACGCTGCACACGCCGGTCATAAAAACGGCCCAAACAGGTGTTGTTTGCTGGAAGAACGTGGGCGTTCATTACATAATGGCACGAACAGGTCACGTAATTAGACACACGTTCAATCTAATGTTTCCCTTATTTATATAGACACGTTCATTCCAACTACGCTTACGTTCTTGTGAGTTATTGTGAATATTCAGCATTTATCAGCAATGAAACTAGCATTTAGCAATCAATTTGCAAATCTTGTCAAAATTGTTACTTTGCAATGTTCAACTCGCGCGTAGTTTCAGGAATATCCCCGACCATTCCAGCACATATTTTGGAATTATTTATAAAATCTTTAATTGTTTCAAATTTGTTATTTCGCTATTTCCGACTCTGGGACATCAGGGTCCAACCCCACTTTCAGCAAAACTGAAAATTGTGTATAAATTTGAAAAGGATTAATTTTTATTCTTATCTCAATAGCCTTGAAACGAGATAAAAATCTGCAATCCGATTCACGCTGTCATCTTTCGTTCTCGATATATGTAATTGTTTATATGAAATTAGTATCTCATCAGCCCCATTTTTTGCATTCAATTCATTCTCTCTCCGCACATAAGTGTACTGAAAAGAGAATTTTGCAATGTCTAGCTTCGTTACCAGCTACATACGCTTCAAATAAAGCGCACGGGCGTGTATCATCAGGCATACGTCTCAACTAAACGTTGCCTCAGAGCGAAATGTTAGTCTTTATTGCTGTACACAACTGTGCGGTTCCTACTCACTGATATAAGGAGCTCTGAGGCATACGACCCATTTCCATCCCACCCCCTTCTTTTTAATGCACAATCTTCAACGTTCAGTGAGCGTGCGCATGCGCAGAGCGGACCCTTCGACTCGAAGCTGCTTGGATGCGTTCGGACGTCGGACGTCGTCCTCGTCAGTTGGGTTTGATTGATTGATTTTTTCGTGTTTCCGGGAGCGTCAACTGCTCCGGTCATTAGTCCCGTTAGTGTAGTGCATGTTTTTTTCTCGGGAGATGGCGGTGATCCTCCCGCGCTTGATGGCGAGATCCAGCACAGACCTACCGTCGGCTAGTAGGGTTTCCCCCTAACCAGAACTCTCCCACCAGCGGGGCACCGCCCCAGCCGGGACAAGCTCTAAGCTCCCGACCGGTCTCCCGGAATATGTGGTAAAGTAGGGCATGTTAATGTAATTTTATGTGTAAGGGGAGAGGATAGGACAAGGAAGAGGAAGGACAGCTCGCGCGCGGTCCGTGGCCCGTTTGGTAGGGTACTGCTCCGGCATTCGCCTGGTGTTGATCGGAGAAACCACGGAAAACTACCGATCAGAGCAGCCGGCCGCTAGAATTCTCCTCCAGACAGCGCCTGAATTCGACCCAGCTGAATAGCTAGTGTCGAAAATCCTGCCGCCGTGGGGAGTGGGAACCTAGGACCTCCCGGTCAGAGACGCTGCAGTAACATCAGTTGATGCACTGAGCTACCGCTCCCGGTTCGTCCGTTGGGGACGGCGCGGGCGGCCTGGCTGCGAGCGGAGGTCGTACCCGTTCGGACTCGTGGTGCGGGGGCGGGGCGCCGCCGCCGCCGTCGCCGTCCCGGAAGGCCGGGGGCGGCGACACGCGGCCGCTGACGCTGGGCAGAATGCAGCGCATGCACGGCGCGTCATTCGCCCGCTCCTCGTCACACTGCGACTCCTGCGCACAGAGGCACACACACGCATTTTCCCACTGAAATCACAATACGCCTCATTCGTCGGCGAGAGATCGGCGCCTGGTTGACGACAAAGGACTTATATTCCCTATCCATTAAACAAGTATGCACTCATGTAGGGAAATATTCTTACTACATAAATTAACTTACATATTTATTTAACTTCTTACTAAGGACTTAGAAAATATGTACTAAAATGTCCATATGTATTTGACATTTTAGGTCGATAGTCTGACTTTACTGGCTAGCTAATTGTGTCCCCCCCCCAGGCTCGGCGTAGCTAAATTCCTAAACGGGGAAGGAGGGGGGGTAGTGGTGAATATATTCCCTTACATATTCCGTATACCGCAACTATCTAACTCCGCCTGTCGGAGCTTTTCTTCACCACTAAGCTACAGAAACTGAGACGATTTTAAAGGAAAGCTACAACTCCATTTTTGCGTCGTAAAAAACAGAAAATATCCATGTAAAGAAGTGTATTAAACTTCATACCGTGAAAATTCTAGTCATTTTCTATTTCGGATCCGACTTCGCTACAATTTTGGAGGAACCCCCATTGTGTTATATTGAATTGCAGGTAATGCAAGTCACGTAGAAAAGTCCACCGCGTTATCATCCTTCAAGATGGGCGTAACGCCCCGTATTATTCGATTTTCCGGTGAAATATCTTGCACAATTCAGGGACAGCAATCTGACATTTCCTACAATGAAACTCGTAAACTTCACATATGCACATTACAAAATCTAATATTAAATTTCAGATTAAAATGTAAGGAAATCGTGTAACAATAAGCTCTTTTAGAGAAAGTCAAGAAGAATGAGCATTTTGAAGGATTATGATACTTATTAAGAAAACAGACAAAGTATACATTGTATGCACTAACTTAGAACTCGTTTGACTAGAGCGGGAAACAAGCAGAAACATCATTACGTCACGATTCTCGAATCACCAGGTTAACGGAAATCGTGACGTGGAAATCGTTGCAAACTGGTAGTTTCGTCAGCAGACCTTTTTGAGTCGCCGTCGTGTTCAGATCTCAAACAGTGTACTTTTAAGAAGTTATTCGTCCGAACCAATACAAGGCGATTCCTAGTGTTGTTATCTAAGCGAGTCTCGATGCTCTGTGTTGTCTGCTAGTACTCTAAAGCAGCTTAACATGTCACATCCTCAGCTACCTCTAAATGTTACTTTGGTTCTACTAAAGTGCCATCTAATTGTGTTGAAGGGCGACCCATTCGAGCAGGAGACCGCGGCCGCCTTTCGTGCAACAGCTGCGAGGCCATAACGCTTGTATGGAGGCCAGCTCATGAGCTAACTTCATCATTACGGCGAAATAACCTTTTTCTGGTAAACAACAGTGTAATGTGCTTCAAGTAAGTGGGTCCCTCTCGCCGGCAACATTACAAACTTTGCTTTGATTTGTATCCTGAATGTTTTCAGCAACACTAAGAGAGTATTTAAATCGGTGGTATTCATCTCAGTTGGACATCATTGTATAATCTGCATATTTGTAGTGATTAGAACATCAAATAGTTGTTACCTGTTCTTAAGTTTATAAGTTATAAGGAAGGTGCAATTGTAAATGATCTTGAGAGTAACGTACATCATTGGTGTACATAATGTTGGAAATTATAATTGTACAGAGAAAGGGGCGAATAACTTTAAAAGGAAGAGGTTGGGGTAGCGGACTGAAAGGCCCTTCTCTGTACAAAGTAAGTTATACACCACGTCGGGCCGTGAGCTGCCCGGAGGGGGGGGAGGAGTTGCGCTGGTTAAAGGAGGAAACGGATTTTGACAGAAGACACGAAATTATGATGATTAACCTTGCATGTACTATTTATTTATTAAACTATTCACACAAAAATTACAAATTAAAATTGAGACTGAATTATTTGTTCACATGTCTTGAGCAATGGCGGCCGGTAGGTTACGATTTAAGACGTACGGCATGTGTGTCCGAACAAACACATACATTATTTTACCTCTTCAAAATATTTCTTGAACGAGGAATATTATGGCATGTAGAGTACAACAGATTTGAACTATTGAGATTTTAATCCTTGTCCAAGACAACTTTTACGTTGATAAAAGACAATACAATTACAAACGGACGGAACGGACGATACAGACGGACGATATTAAAAAATAACAATTTTTTAAAATTTTTGCAGCAAACAAAACTAATTTATGAAATCAGATAAAAGGGCCGATATTTTTAGCTTAGGGTTTTGTTTGGCAAGAATCAGAGGTTATTAACTGAGCACGTTGCCCCCACCCAACTCCCAGTACCCCCACTCTTGTTCAAACTTCCATTGCCTGACATGCACCTGTTACGGACCCCCACCAGTTACACTCCCGATAGTCCACGATGCTACCCATTCCAAAAACACTTATCTTTCGCTTAATCGGGCATATGAAACCAAATTCGTCCTCAAATTTGCGCTGATGGTATGTACAAATGAGACTAGTCAATTTATTGCAAGTTTAATACTTTCTGCAACTTTTCCCGAGGTTGGTTATTGAATGGCATGTCACCCAGGCAATGAAATGAGACTTAACGTAGATGAAGGCATAATGCGACTCTTACACTGTGGAATTGTAACTGTTCTGTTCCTGGCATGTAACTTCACAGGTCACATGACACGAAAGGCGAAAGTGAAACGTGTGCCTTACAGATGTAGGTGATGTGCAGTGTGGACTCCAGTGTTACACAACCGGGTCGATGTTGGAACGCACGCTCCCACAGGGTCGAGCGACGGCCGGACGCAGGTGCAGCGGTGAAGCGGGACCACAGCATGGGACACGTGCACAAACGGCAGCAAATGGAAGGTAGCGGCTCACGTGGCCCAGCTTCCAACACTCGGCCGGGAAACGAATGCCGCACAAGTGCCGTTGTATGAGACTAACACTCGAAAGTGCATAAATGCACTGTGGAAGTCTGCCGGTCGAAGATCGCAGGATTATCGAAGGCAAAGTAGTTACTCATACGGATACATAAAGAAGCAATGAAAAAAGTCTACTTGAAGACAGCAAAACTGCCGATGGCAATGTAGTCACTTGAGAGAAGTATCAAGAAGAAGGAATGAAAATCCGCATGCCGAAAACAATAGATCTGGGATTTTTTCGACAAGACTGTTTCGTAGATGTGGGAGGAAGTGCCTTTGGAGCTTAGTGACTACGGCGCCTTCCGCGCCTGCAGCCCGCCGGCGATAGGGGGGTCGTAAAAGTGAAGGCGGAAATGATAACACGCTACGTTGGCGAGGACCTTTGTAAGTCAGACGGTCCAATAATGGTCATTGTAAGGTAATTACACATTTTAAATGTTTAAAGATATAATAAATACTAGTGTTTATTGGAGCAAGGACTCTCTCTTTTATTGAACCAATTAAATACCGCTACACCTCACAAACCTGCGATTGATCAGCTTTTTAATCTGCTATGGGAATAATGAACCTTCGAGTCTACCCTAGTCTTTGTGGCACCGTGGCAGAGTTAGACACTACAAAAATCATGTTTTAATGATTGGAAATTGGACATTTCATGCGCATACCAAATGAGCATATTTTCTGTCTTCAAGGGAGAAATCTGAATTTGCATTGAAATCCGGTCCCTAGTGATGAAGTCTAGTCAGTCTTTTGTGTTCCTTACATGTGTATTTCTTACTAATATTTTATAATATTACAATCTAAAAGTTAAAACATTCTAATATGTTATTGTCTTACAGTTCTCATATAAAAAATCTTTTAAAATTTACATTTTGCTTTATGTCGCTAACTACTGTCATGCTCTTAATAATTAATGTTATTTTGATTTTTAGATAGATATTAGATAGATTAGTTTGATATTTGTGTTGGTAGTGTCTTGTCGTGCAGGAGAAATGTGGAGTGCATGTTTCGTATCTTGTCAACCGAATTGTGAAAAAACTTCACCACCGCATTTTCACCACCTCTCGTTAACATACCCGGCACGTGAAGCTACATGGGCCTACAATTTAGCGAAACACTGCTCTGCAGCGAATTTAGAATGGAATTTAACAAGACTTTCTGGTACGTCAGATTTTTGTCAACTGACCCACCGTTTGGCTCTCCAAAAGCACTATTCCACATTTAAATATTGTTGGTTATCTGAATATTTACCACCAACCTACGACGTAAGATTACATTATGCGCGAGACCGTGCCCTTGACTCATCGCATCGCAACACGTGGGGACGCGCTGATTTAGTTGAAGTGGCTAGATGGCAGTATAATGATGGGAGGAACTCCCACCTCCAGCTTGTAAGGCACAAAACAATAAATCAAAAATTTAGTTTGTTAATTATATTTAGAAAAAGAAATATGCGAGGAATGACTTTCCTCACTTCCCTCTAAGAAACCAGCACTGTTAAACTCAGTTACTACATGCAAATTTGCGTTGAAAAATGTGGAGTGTTTTTTAGAAAACGTCGCTTGAGAGTTTCTAAAAATGCTCAAATTTGTGTTTATCAAAACATAAAGTGATGTTATGACTGACATTTCCGGAGCAATATTGAACTTTAAAAGTGCGATATGTGAAACTGAGAACGGTGCGTCGTTGTCTTTGGGGAGTGGGAGTGGGAGCACCTGCTCGAGGGCCTGGCGCCGCTTCCGCTCCTCCTCGCGCTTCCGGCGCGCGGCGCGGCGGGCGGCGCACGTCTGGCAGGCGCCCTTGTCTTTGGGCGGCGGCGGCGGGGGCGGCGTCTCAGACTCCCGGGGCGTGGTCGGGGGCGCGGGCGTGTTCGGGGGCGCGGGCGGGGGCACCGCCTCCCACGACTCCCCGCGCCCGCTCGGCGAGCCCGACGCCCGGGCCGGGAACTCCGTCGCTGCAGCAGCGCAAGCGCGCCATTGGGCCACTTACACACAACACACTGTGCTGGATACTCGGATTCGGTGGTATAACGTTCAGCGTACCGGACTGTTGTACCCGAGTTTGCTGGTTCAAACCCGATCGAAGCCGTGGGTTTTTATGGGAGAAAAAATCCTTCGTACGCCTTTCTTCGGAGGGGAAGTAAAGCCGCCTGTCCCATGTAGTAGATACCCGAGTTTGCTGGTTCAAACCAGATCGTAGCCGTGAACCTTCGTACGCCTTCCTTCGGAGGGAAAGTAAAGCCGGCTGTCCCATGTAGTAGATTTACTGCATGTAAAATATCCTCAAGACTAAAAGAAGCCTCTGAGCAAAATTGAGATCCGCCTGTTTCGTCGCCCAAGATAGTACCTCCTTTCTCCGCTAGGTGGTGAAAGGAACGTAGCGAAATTTGCGTGGTTAAACGGAAGAGTGGGCCTGATGGCCCAAGTCTCGCCACCTAAAATAAGGCATTAACTAACTAACACTGTGCTGGATACTCGGATTGACATGGCAGTTAACGAGCTTGTTCAGCACCTTTCAAAACCCCTAAATACAAATTTTGAAGTGCTGTGAAGCATTGCAAGTCATATTTTTGCGACGATTAGAATTGAGACCTTTCATGGCCTTATACCCTGCCGAAGCGCGGGAATCGCCCCTCATCGTCTCGGGCCTGCCGCCGTTACGTGCGCTGCACCGCCACTATCAGCCGGTAGGGTGTCAATTACCTCGGAGGCCAGGAGGGGTGACAATACATGGCAGTTCGGGCAAACGAAAAGTTCGAACACTTGCTTCCTTATTCCAATTACAATTATTGCAAAGATTGAGATACCTGAAAATGTTACCTGAATATACGATAAAAAATAAAATAAATAAATACATTTCACTTTTGGGTTGAAAACAAAATTTTCACAATAATCGGGTCTAGTAATATGTCAAATTTGTTGATGCAACGTTGATGCTTAATCCTTGTTGGGCGTTGAGCGCTTTCTTCTGGAGTAATCCTCCATTACTAAGTAATTACTATACTGAATAATTACTATGTTTGTCAAGTCTCGTCACGTCGCAGTCAGTCGGTGCCTTTTATCCCTTCGGTGAGGGGCTCGACGCCGTTGAATCCCCGGGTTCCTGACCGGTCACCCAACCAGAAATCCGCGAGTCTCGAATTCGCTTAACCTTCGTGACTTCACGGAGCATAGTAAACGAATTTGGCAAGCGTCGCCGGCATTTAGAATGTTATCAACTGCATCGTATGTAAGTTCTCTTTATTTTCCTTCATAATAGCACTGCATTACGATTTCCTTACAAGTGACTTCGACAGAACTTTTTTAAGAGCACTTGTCTCTGTACACTTCAAATTAAAAGTGACCAATGGATATGGCCTTTGCCATCAGTTGTGAAAGTACGAACGCGCTAGAAATAACACTGGTTGATAAGAGTCGCGTATACACGTAGATATAGAAACCGCGCCGAAGCGACGGTTTACCCGCTGCGGGCGGCGCAGAGGTCACCAAAAGTCTTGATCCAAAACGCCTCTAAAATACTATTTCTAATACTCCATAGCACTTCAACATTTATATATGTGGGTTTTGCATGGTGTTCTTCCACCTGGCGAAATTTCATGAGAATCCGAGTATCCAGAGTAAATGGAAGTTGTTCTCACATGACAGCGGTGCACTCCCGCTAAACAGCAGAACACCTAAGTTTTGCGCCACCGCCAGCAGAACAGGCCAGCGGCGACGATGGTGTAACGGTTAGCGTATCGGGCAGTTATACCGAAGTTCGCGGGTTCAAACCCGGTTCGTAGAAACCGTGGATTTTTAAGGGCAAAAAATCGTACGCCTTCCTTCGGAGGGGAAGTAAAGCCGGCTGTCACATGTTAGTAGATTTACTGCATGTAAAAGATTCTCAAGCCTAAATGAAGCCTCTGAGCTAAATTCAAATCGCCTGTTTCGTCGCCCACGTAATGCCTTCTTTCTCCCTAGGTAGGTGAAAGGAGCGTAACGAAATTTGCGTGGTCAAACGAAAGAGCCTCAGGCCTCATGGCTCTTTCCACGTAAAATCGCCTCTCGCCACGTAAAATAAGGCATTCAGGCTAGTCGGAAGCGCCACTGAGCTTTAGCTGTTTCCATGTTGCCTCCCAAGCGGCCGCCTCAGCCGTCCTCCCTTTCCCTCGTTCAGAGACGATGGTCGGCAACTGCTTGTGAAGGACCCTGCAGATTGTCGGCGACCGTACAGATTGTGAGTGGCTCCATGTCATGGCAGCCTTACTGTTGGTGTGAGTGTGCCCAAGTCACCAAGAACTCAAAGGACTGTTTGGAATGGGGTCCTTGCTAGCCTACATTACAAAACACCCTCTCTGTAGCCTACACTGTGCTAACGCAAAATGGAGGTAGACTAGACTAGTTAGTAGACTTTACTTAGTTTTTTTCCTTCTCCTTTTACATAGTTTTTTCCTTCTCCATTCCGTAACACCGGTCGGAATTCAATCAGGGGACCAAAAGAAAAAGGATTAACTGGGAAGCCAGTGTGTGGAAGAGCTGACCGCGGCGGATGGGTGCTCGGGTTACAGAATAGCCAACGAGTTAAAAATCTCTCACGCGTGGGGCGCTGCTGGTCGTCTGCACTGGCGGTGGAGTCGAAGGGGGGGCGCAGGTCGGACTTGGCCCCCAAGGGCACGGGGTCGTAGCTCCATGCGGAGGACGGGAAGCGGAGGGAGCTCCAAACGGCGTCGGAGCGGTCTCCCGCGTTCATGCACGGACACGGCGGCCACGCCGACGAGTCGGCGGCAGGCGGTGGCGGCGGCTGCGGCGGGTGCGTGGGCCTGCGCTTGGGATCATGACCCACATCAAATGGAGTGTAGGACGAGCCAACGTCGGATGGAGTGTAGGGCGAGCCATCGTCGGATGGAGTGTAGGGCGAGCCATCGTCGGATGGAGTGTAGGGCGAGCCATCGTCGGATGGAGTGTAGGGCGAGCCATCGTCGGATGGCGTGTAGGGCGAGCCATCGTCGGATGGCGTGTAGGGCGAGCCATCGTCGGATGGCGTGTAGGGCGAGCCATCGTCGGATGGCGTGTAGGGCGAGCCATCGTCGGATGGCGTGTAGGGCGAGCCATCGTCGGATGGCGTGTAGGGCGAGCCATCGTCGGATGGCGTAGGCGAGCCATCGTCGGATGGCGTGTAGGGCGAGCCATCGTCGGATGGCGTGTAGGGCGAGCCATCGTCGGATGGCGTGTATCGTCGGATGGCGTGGGCCCATCGTTTCGTCGGATGGCGTAGGGCGAGCCATCGTCGGATGGCGTAGTAGTCGGAAGCCATCGGCGTGTAGGGCGAGCCATCGTCGATGGCGTACGAGCGAGGTCGGATGGCGTAGCGAGCCATCGTCGGATGGCGTGTACGAGCCAACGTCGGATGGAGTGTAGGGCGAGCCATCGTCGGATGGAGTGTAGGGCGAGCCATCGTCGGATGGAGTGTAGGGCGAGCCATCGTCGGATGGAGTGTAGGGCGAGCCATCGTCGGATGGCGTGTAGGGCGAGCCATCGTCGGATGGCGTGTAGGACGAGCCATCGTCGGATGGAGTGTAGGGCGAGCCATCGTCGGATGGAGTGTAGGACGAGCCATCGTCGGATGGCGTGTAGGGCGAGCCATCGTCGGATGGCGTGTAGGGCGAGCCATCTTCGGGTGGCGTGTAGGGCGAGCCATCGTCGGATGGAGTGTAGGACGAGCCATCGTCGAACTATGCGAAAATTTACAATTCTGTAATGGTAAATAAATGAATTCTGTTACTGCAGCACGTTAATATTATGTTCTGGGGTGTTTCTTCGAATACCGTGGATCGAGAAAGATGAATGCAAATAATTCTCCTGAACCTAAAATACCTAAAGAAACGACTTTCGTTTGGGAAATTAGCGCTTTGACTTCCACTGTTGACACCTCATATCGTCAGTAAATATGATTACTGGAGTAAAGTTTCATTTGGTGGCATGTGAGGAAAATTCTAATTGTATTATTAATAATATTACAATTAAGAATAATTATCCCCCAAATCAATGTGAACTTCTTCTGAATTGTTTGAATCTGATTAGTTTTGTACATTGCCGTGTTTTTTTCCTTAACAAATGAATTGCGATGAATTGATGGTTGTTTATGTTGCGAAGGATGTTAAAACCCGTTGCTAATGATATGAAATGTCTTAACATACAGGTAGGTCCAAGTGCGCTTAACAAAGTTGCAGGGTTGCACGTTAACCGCGTGCGCGTTACCTGCTCCGCGAGCAGAGCGCGCGGCGCGGCAGGCGACGCCCGGGGTCATGGCGCTCGAAGAAGTCCTTCAGGCACTGCAGGAACCCCCCGCCGCCAGCTGCCGGCAGCGGACGCACGGCACGTTATTTTCCTCTACTCAGCTTGCTTTTTGAATAATATGTTTATCTCCGAAAATTGTGATTTTTCGGGGAAGTTGAGTTTTTTTCCTCTTTACTTTTACAATTTTCACAAGAGTTCTTTGGCGTATCAAGAACTAAAAGAAAATGTGTATAAGAGTCAGAAAAACTTTTCTTTTTGACTAACAAGTGAGAAGCATTCCACTGTTACTGAACATTGTATTCAATAATATTAATAAATGTGTTTAACTTTAATTTTTCAAAAAAATCTTCATTTACATAAATTAACTTTCGGTTTCCATAAAATTCATCTTCTTAGGCCAAAAATGGTATTGCAGCCGACAAATAATGTGTGCAATCCAACATTAAAGGCGAATGTACAAAAAGATATTATTTAACCTCTGTAGAAAGCACGTAAACAACAGTCTAGGTCATAAATACCAACATATTTAACGTCTGTCAACCTCTGCTCATTTAAGTAATTAACTCCGCCATAGGTTGAGGACCTGGTGTTGACGCACCTGCGCGGTTGGGCGCCGCGACGCCTGGGGCGGTCTGCCCGCGCTGCAGCGACGGCGACGCCGCCGCCGCCACCGACGGCGTCTGCGAGCACACACACACACACCCTCAGCACCCTCAGCCCCCTCGGCGCGGGCACGGGGCACAGGGTACGGGGCACGCGCCGTGCCCCGGCACCGCCCTCTCGGAGGGCGCCAGGGCCCTGGAACCGGCTCTCAACCACGGTGGAAAGACACGGGTGAGCTGGTCCGGCGCACCGATTTTTGCTCCTTCGGCGCAACACCAGTTTGCGTCACGAATCACGTGACCACACAACACGGGCACTTCGTTTGAAAAGCCAGACCAGACGCTGGACACTATGTTGCATGGAGAACGAGAAGTGTTGAGAAACGTTTTGAAACAGACATAAAGTGGAAATTTTTCACAATGAGCAACCAAAAATAACACGATGAAGGTGTAATTGAAATAAAACATGGAATATTTTTTAAATAAAGTGCTTCAATATATGTTTCAATGTCTTGTCACAAGGTAATAATGTTGGTATCTAGCTGACTGAAAATTCCCACGAATACGGTGACGCAAACTGGAGCCTTCAGGCTCTTTGACTGAAGCCGGATACGATTCGAATTAACTCACCATATCTTTCCACAATGCTTTCAACGCGTTCTACGAGTCATATCGATCGTTTTCGCTGTCTTGCTTTCGCAATTCGGAGGCTTTCCTCAGATAAGGCGAATGCGCTCCTTATCTGCCCCTGAAAACTTTAAAAACCAGTCGTACTAGCCAGTCATAATCAACGTCATCGAAATATGGATCTTCAGACCTATCTGGCTGCTGATCTAGCCTGTTAAACCACTGTAAAACTGATGGTATCTTGGAGCAACATAATCCAACAATTCTAATACATATCTTTCACATTTCTTCGGCAACTCTACACTGCCTAGTTATACGATACTATATACCATAATACCGATACTATTTCGTTTCCTTATGTTAAGTGAATTAAATTTTTCGATACAGGCATAATAACATTTACTAAGGAGTTCCTCTTTCTACAGCATTACACAGGAAACCTTGCTTATCAAAACGTTTTGTTTTCTGATACCATTCTTTTGGTTATCTTCTTCAACGATTGGTCACTGCTGAGAAACTTATGAAATGTCATTTTTACTACTATGAATGGATTTTTAACCCTAGCCTTCCTCGCCAACTCCATCCAGTCATCAGGAATATAAATATAAGACGCTATTCTTTTCTACGATTGCAATGTCCCTGACACAGGGAAAATTTTCATGATCAGGAACTAAACACTACTTCTGCTCAATGACACTCTGAAGTAAGTGTGCCCAGAATCCTATAATTTTATTTGAGAAAACCATCTGCCATATCTCAAACTGCAATATTATGCTGTTTGCTCTCCTGGCATGATGAACAGATGTAAGTTAGCCCGATTTTGCTATTACACCCCGTGGTTTTGAAAATCACAACAAATGCAAAGGCCAATATCTTCACGTCCTATCCTTAATTGATGGTAGTCACCTCGCAGAAGATAGTTTTCATTCCCCACAATTTATGGCGGCATATAACTCGGTTTTTACAAATTTGTTTTTGTTAACCTTTTTCTGTGTACATGCCTTCAACTGCAAAACCACGCAGATATTTACTTTGAGCCATGTGCGATCGTAACATTTATGAAGAGGGGAATGAATTAATTTCATTTCTTCAAATGTTGATCCCCAAAGGATACATGAGAACAACATATCCTTGTGAATTATTCCTACAGTAGACCACAAATTGAGGCAGCTGCCATCGAGTAACCAGGCCGATGCTCAAGGCGCACCCTGATAACAGTCCTACTACTACGACGGCAGCGCCGGAACTACGAGTAGTATTCAGGTCCTGGCCATCTCAACGCACTGGTTTCATCGCCGACAACGATCGGAACTGAATTTGTCGGGCTCTAGTATCAAGGTATAATGTTCGCCCTCGGAATACGTGACAATTTTACTCGCACCGTTTACACGTCCGGGCAATCACTAGCGTTTTCTGTTTACAAACCCACGCGTAAAATTGTCACGAATGAAACCCATCAGCTCCCGCTTCTCAGGGCACGGGTTCTGTGAGAAAAGACACGGGTTACCGAAATACAAATTTATCTCTCTGCGCGAACTGTGGAGATTATTCATTCTAGTTTGCTGCATCGTGTAAAATTCAAGGTTAACTCATCGCTGGAGAAATCAATTTGAAAATTGTTCATTTATCAACTTTAAGAAATTTTATCAAAATAAAAGCTTAATATGCATGATAAAATGACAGTTTAATATTACAAAATTTAAAAAAGGATTTTTGCACAAATTTAAAGAATTTCAATACAAACTTTTTCATGTTCGTAAATTCTAAGTAAATTATAGTTAATTATAGTTATGGTGAATTATAGTTAAGTTATTTGTAAGTTACATATACACTAATTTTCATTGCAAAAATGGCGTTTTTTCATATTAGCTATTTATGATACGAGTGGTAATAGTGACATTTCATTTTTTGAATAGGAAATGTGACACGAGGCCGATAGACTGTGCGGCGCAACCCTTGGAGCACAAAAAATCACTTTTCTAGCGTATATCACACACTATTTTTAGACAGCCTTTTTTAGACTTTCCTTTTATTTTCATTCAAATCACTTAATTGGACACCATTTTAAATGAACCTCAGTTGTAGCTGATCAGACGAAAGTATTTTGTTGTTTACTAGTTTTTGTTTTGATCACAGGTTCATCTGAGCATTTGAGGATCGTCTCACTTTTAGTGCTAGAAATTGAACTTTAACAAGATGAGTTTACTCTAAAAGTGACCGCTTTCATTTGACTAATAGCTGTTTAAAACATTACAGCTTGTAATAACTTGAACAAAGCTTTAATAACATTTTTGAAGATCCATCACTAAGAATAGATAAAAATGTCATTCAATCCAATGTTATATATTATTTTTCACCGATGTCACATCCAATTTTTCAGAAACATCTTTCTTGACCGCAAAGCAATTATTTTGGTATTTTACTATTACTTTCATATTTTTGAGTTAGAAATGAAGTGATAGCGTTGAGACAGGTAAAGTTTTTGTTTCATTCTATAATTATTTTCTCTCTATAATGTACACATGTACCTGTGATTTGCGTAATTATGATTAACTATTAATCTGAGATCGCTGTTGAATTGAACGTCTTCATTTCCTGGCTTTCTTGGGAAAAAATGCAGGTTGGTTGAAAATACTAAGAATTGCAATATTGATGTTGAAGTAATTCGAGTCGAGAAATAAAAAGAACACAATTCAAATAAAATCTTCGTAATTTAGGTTTTAAATATCTTCCAAAACATTTCATTATCCTTAGAGATAAATATGATACAGAACTGCGTTTCACAAGCAGATCAATGGAAGTTATTTTCCCGTAATTCAACCAAAAGGACATGGTGTTCGTCGGCATCAATTGTTTCTACTCTCTTACTTTTCCTAACGTTTGTTCTAACCAAAGTTCAAAAAGAAATTAATACAATATATTAATCAATTAATCAAATATAAGAAGAAATTCTTAAAGGTACTCTCGTCGCAGTAACATTGTCATCAAAATTAAAAATATGAAAACTGTAAATGTTAATGAACATCTGAAGTTCAAAAGGGTTTGTCGTTAGCAAATTCTACATGATTTTATGTCATTTTAGCTTTTTTTGTAATCAGCGTGTTTAACAAGACAATTGAATATACACTTGTCTTGTACTGTATAATTGTGTGCAAACAATTCAATACGAGTATAAAATACATTATTTCATTTCTCAGTGTGTTCACAAAGCACATTGTAAGTTTAACATCGTATTTCTTAAACATATTATTTGCATTTTTTCCATGTCTATAATTGCAAGCAAGTTATTTTCCTTTTTACCATCACGACAAGTACGAGCGTTGTTCTTACCCCAGGGCCCACGCAGTCGGGCAATCGTTGCTGTGCCATATCCACACATGGCCATTCATTCGCACACAGCTCTCACAGGGGCACTGAAACCATCTGCAATATATAATAATTTAATAACACTGTTGTGGCACTGCGTTTAGCATAGCACGGGTTGAAATGGACAACATGGATAAGAGCCCAAAATGTACTGCTTATTTGTCCTTGAAAATAGATTTTATTACATGGGAGCTTTTTTAAAAATTTAAAATTCAAGTAGTATATGACTTAGTGAAGGGATCACAAAATTTTGAAAATGTGCACACAATTCACGTTTACCCATAGCACGTCATACGCAGTTTTAACTGTTTTTTACGTAAAATAAATAAAAAAAAGGTTAAGCTGTGATAATTTAAAAAATGTGTTTTAACTGAAGTACTAGGTACTCAAGTTAAAGAGAGGTTTGGGCCTGCCAGGACTTCAAGTCTCGAGAGATTTGGGCCTGCCAGGACGTGCAAGCCTGAAGACTATGGACTCGACAGACCTGGTAAGCAGCTCTAAACCCTTTACACCATTTATTTGCTATTTTCTACCAGAGAGACCCTTTCACATTATCTTAGAGTTGTATGAACTTGGTCATAGCACTAAAAAGCAACAACTTAACAACTTTATGTGGGGTGATTTACTGAAAGTTTGTCTAAAAGAAATAGTCGCTAGGCAAGTGAAGTATTTTAAAAGTATTCTCCTACGCAATTATTATGTGGCTGAAACAACTTTCTATGTACTGTACTCAAACCAAGAGAAATGCAATTATTTAGCTATTTATTAAGTATAAATTTATTATTGTAAGTTTATATTATTCTTAAATACTTACGTTTAATACGCCAAAGGCAAATCCAATAAACTTAATGAACATTTTATTGTTTTCATTTTCCTACAAAATATTTTTCTGTTCGTTCCTTTATTTACATTTCAGAGGGTCAACTTTGAAAATGTTCGATTAGCAAACGGTAGCTTTTGCCCTGACTGGAAATTATTTAGCGATTATCTAAATATCTCCAGAATTCTCCCCACCTAGCAAATGGCTCAGTAACAATGCGCATTATATCTCTTGCGGTTGTCAGATCCCCAAATACAATGATGACAGCTATATCATTAGTAACTCTTCTCCGAAAATAAAGTATATCATCAAAAGTAACTTCCCAGGCAGCCTTTTTTGTCTTGAACACCCTGCCAACTCCAATTGACAGAACGGTTGTTCGTGTGATGTATGTAATGAATTTTCACTCTGTTGAGTAAATAAGTCCTCTAATTTCTAAAATATCACACTACAATTATTTAAAAAGTAAATAATACCTTAGTGTGTATCCGTTCTTGTCGTTGTAGCTCTTGACTTACAAACAGAATCAGAATACAAGAAAATTCTTTGACGATTCATTCAACAAAATTATAATGCAGAAAGGTTATGTCACAACAAAGTTGTTATTAATAAATAATATAACTACTTAGCATCCGACACTATTAAGCCTTATTTTAAATCAATGAGGTCGTATTTTTCTTTAGAAGAAACTACAACAGCATCCACTGTAAAGGTAGCACTAGATAATTTGTGGCTGTAAATTTTTCATAACTACTATGCAAATTGAAAGCGCGACGAGTGAGTCATTTATTATATTCAATCGCACTAATTTGATTTTTATGTTGCCATGTCCTTGTTTACGTTGTTCTTTAGGGAAGTATTTGTTTTTATTTTTTGTAATATTTACTATATAATTGGATATTTATATAGTAAATATAGAGGGAGATATAATATACGACAATATTTTTGTCATTTTTTTCAAAAAAAACTTTTTAAGTGTTGTTATTACAGAAATGTTGCAAGTGTATTTCACATGAAGTATTGTTAACATAAAAACACATTCAGTGAATAGTGTTTTAGTTTCGCAATTAGTTTACAGGAGTCGGATAGTAGTAATATCTACCAATATAATTCTAGATTTTTGTTTAGTGACTTAGATGAAAATCAGAATGTTACATTGAACGTATATATAGCATTATAAATACAAGTTTTGAGGAAGTTGGCTACCTGTAAATTGTTCTGACGAAATCTTTCTCATGGTAGTACTTTATTACTCTCATATGAAGTATACTTCTGCTTGCGATGTTTTTTCCTCCCCAGTGGAAGTTATCTCCTCCAGTGCAACCACCAACCGCGCTAAGTTCTAAGCTCCCGATTGGTTTTCCGACTTCAAAAGTAATAAAATACATATAAATGTGTGCGTGTGTGTGTGTGTGTGCGTGTGTGTGTGTGTGCGTGTGTGTGTGTGTGCGCGTGTGTGTGTGTGTGTGCGTGTGTGTGTGTGCGTGTGTGTGTGTGTGTGTGTGCGTGTGTGTGTGTGTGTGTGCGTGTGTGCGTGTGTGCGTGTGTGTGTGTGTGCGTGTGTGTGTGCGTGTGTGTGTATGTGCGTGTGTGTGTGTGTGTGCGTGTGTGTGTGTGCGTGTGCGTGTGTGTGTGCGTGTGTGTGTGCGTGTGTGTGTGCGTGTGTGTGTGCGTGTGTGTGTGTGTGTGCGTGTGTGTGTGCGTGTGTGTGTGCGTGCGTGCGTGTGCGCGTGTGCGCGTGTGCGCGTGCGCGCGTGCGCGTGTGCGTGTGCGTGTGCGTGTGTGTGTGTGTGTGTGTAGAGAGGAGAGGAGAGAAGGTTGAAGAAGGAAACATCGCTAGACATCCGTGGCCCGTTTGTTGAGAGTGCTGCTCCGTCATTCGCCTGGTATGGATCGGAGAAATTCCGGAAAACTACCCATCAGAGCTGACGACCGATAGAATTCTTCTGTAGACAGCGGAATTAGTTCCAGATACAAAGCTAATGTCGTCGATCCGGTGGCCGAGATCGCCAAGGCAGTAGTGTCGTAGGGACCGAAGGGTCGCGGGTTCGAGTCCCGCGGCGGGCATGGATCTATTTGTGTTCGTCCTTTCACTCCTTATCATCAACATATCGTTTCATCTTCATAGTTACCATACTAGTCCAATAGAGGTATCTAATGATGTTGATGCGAACTTAAATAACAAAAAAAAAAAAAAAAAAAAAAAGACAGTGTCGAAAATCCGCCATTGTCGGAACTCAAACCGTAAAACTCTCCCTTTAGCGACGTTACAGACGTATGTTGTCACTGTCATCTTGGACTGTACCTAGGTAGAGGAGGTCATAAGGCGAATGACTCCCCCATTCTTGCCCTCATTCCTAAACTAGGTTGACAATGAGTCAAATAATGACACGTAAAACAAAAAGTATTTACGCTTTCTGAATGTTTCGTTCCGCTGGAGAAGGAAGAAGCGATGTGGCCCAGCCATTGTTGATTGACTCATCTCGAGCGTTCGCTTGATTGATTGATTTGTTCGTGTTACCGGGCGCGTCAACTGCTTTGATCATTAGTCTCGTAAGTGTAGTGCATGTTTTTTTCACGGGAGATGGCGGTGATCTTTCCCCGCTGGATGGTGAGATCCAGCGCCGACCTACCGTCGGTTAGCGGGGTTTCCCCCTAACCAGGACTCTCCCACCAGCAGGGCATCGCCCCAGCCGAGACAAGCTCTAAGCTCCCAACAGGTCTCCCGGAATATGTGGTAGTGTAGTGCATGTTAGTGTAATTGTATGTGTAAGGGGAGAGGATAGGACAAGGAAGAGGAAGGATAGATCGCGCGCGGTCCGTTTGTTAAGGTACTGCTCCGGAATTCGTCTGGTGTTGATTGGAGAAAACTACCGATCAGAGCAGCTGGCCTCTAGAATTCTCCTCCCGCCAGCGACTGAATTCGACCTAGCTGAAAAGCTAGTGTCGAAAATCCTGCCGCCGTCAGGACTCGAACATAGGACCACCCGGTTAGAGAAGGGTAGTTAGAGGAGGTTAGAGGCGCTGCAGTGACATCAGTTGATGCGCTGAGCTACCGCTCCCGGTCCGAGCGTTCGCGATCGCTGCCGGCAGAGTGGCCGGCGCAGGCTGGCAAGAGATTGGCATGAGGCCAGGTTTTATGAGTTTTTCTGCGGAAAATTCACCGTTTTTTCGCGCAACATTACATAACGTTCTCTCTACTTTGTAGCGAGAAAGTAAAAGTGTTTGTCACTCTTTTATGCAGGGATGGGGTTACCAGACGGGTGTTCTGAATAATCAGGACTTGTAGTAAAAAAATCAGGACATTGTACCACAAATTGTATCATTATACCTTCTCTGAACCATGATGCCTTTGCAGAGTCATGATGCCTATTTACACCCATGATGCCTTTGTAGAGCTCTGATGCCCTGTCCTTGCAGAGCAATGATGCCCATGCAAACCGAAGATGCCCATGCAGACCCATGACGTCCTCGCAGAGCCGTAATATCTTTGAAAGTCATGCTGCACTTGCAGAGCCCTGATACCGTTGCAGAGCCATGGTGCCCTTTCAGAGCAATGATACCCTGATGCCGTTGCAGAGCCCTGATGCCCTTGCAACGTGTGCAGAGCCTCTGCCGTTGCGCTGTGCAGGGAATCTTGTAATTTAGCAAGTTCACATACAAAAAGGCCGCGCCGCTCGCTGATCGGTGGGTGCCGCGGGCCAGCGATTTCTGGGCCCCTGCTACCGGTGCCGCACGTAGCTGACCGCTTGGGGTGTGCTCGCCACACAGCCTCCTCCTTGTGCCAGCGGCGACGAATAGATGGAGCTTCACCTACCCCTTGGGCCTCACGGCCTGTATACAATTACGCATGGGTACCTTTACCTTTTACCTTTTTTATAATAAAAAATACGTGCTTTTGTAGCTCCTTCCGAAGGAAATTGAACTCGATTTATTAAAACCACTTATCGTATCATATTCGAAAGGAATGGAGCTCGAGTGGATGGCATTTTATGAATAGATTTCGGATTCTGCATCTTTGACAGAGAGGTGATTGTTTCTCAGCGAGTCGAAGGAAGCGTGATGATCTGTAAGAAATATTGGTCCTATTCATATTGAGCTATGGATAGGCCCTATGAAACACGAGCAACCATTGCTGATAATACTCTGCTTCTCAAACATCCGCTAATGCTTGATTCCGAGTTAGCGGTTTCAGTGAGCGGGGTAAATTCGACAATATTCCTAGCAAAGTTCTAGAGGTCGTGCATTGTTTGCTTTCATTGCTTTGTTTGACAAAAAAATGATTCCAGGAACATTTATTGTCAAAGTCGTATCTGAGAAGTTTTGATATGTAAATATATTAAAATATCATTATAATAATAATAAAATAATAATTTTCATAAATATACCATAAAAGTATTGCACAAATACAATTAGAGTAAATTTAAAATACTTTACAATAATACTCGTATAACACGAAAACAATGAAATGAAATTGGTTATGCATTCAGAAATGTTATCCTGTTTTGCAGAAAAGCAGCCCGTATTATCAACTAATAAACAAACCAATAACTAAAATCCGGGAGTTGAGTTTCGCAGACGTATCAAATATTTCTCAAACTTTTCAAAAAAATAGACACGGGAAATCAAACTATGGCATTTTCAATAAATTAGCAAATACCAGATTTTACAAAATTGAATAACCAATTCCATAAAGCAGTTGGCGATGAGTTCAGAGTACAATCATCCTGTTTGTTGTGTAATGAAGGCGTATGAAAATGTAGATTTAAATGTTGTTTTCCTAATACTAGGGATAGCCAGTAGAGTAGATGAGCGGGTAAATCAGATCTTCGACAAGAAGATTGCAAAATTTTATGTTGTAACGTAGGTACAATGTATTACTGGTTGATTAAACATTCAAGATTAATATATAATACTATAAAAGTCTACGGTAACGCGTATTTAGACATCCTGAATCAAGGAATAAAAATGGTATATGGTCAGGTTTCCTAGTAAAATAGCAAAACGAAGCCAGAATTCTGGATCTTCTAATCTCTGTTTTTTCGGATATGCTTGATAGTAATGGACCGTAAACAACATTAGCGTAATTTAATAGTTATAGAACTAATGATTCGATTAGTTGAAGTTTCAAATAATCGAATCGACTCAGCACTGTCGACTAAGAACACACTTTACGTGAAAAGAGCTCGCAAAGTACCATAAGCTTGACATTTCAATTTCACATAATCATTAAAATTCCAACCAAGATTTACTATTACCCGCGCAACTTTTCTTAACCGAAGGCCCACCATCCCCCTTCGTGGTACAATAAACAAATGAAGGTAAAATCTCACAGCTAGCACTGATGACGTCATAGCAAACACATCTTCATTGGCGCGAAATAGAAGCTATTTCCCTAAAAAGAGAACTCCTGTTGTTGTTGTTGTTGTTTGTTCTTGTTTGTTTTTTGTTTTTCAAAATAATGAAGAGAAATGGTTGAGGCAGATCCAGGATCTTCACATGAAACATCTCAAACCTCGTATTCTTGAGAAAATTAGGAAAGCGTGTAATAGTGGCGAACGCACAATTGTTCAGAAAATTGCAAAGGAAAGCAAATTCGAAAAAGATTTAATCTATTTTCTACGTAATGCTTTATGTTGGGCTTCTGCTTACCCTGAAACAAGAATTTTGACGCCACGGAGAATAAAGATTAAAAGAGCCAATAATCCGTTCAAGTCATTCTTAGCCCCAATACTTTTTCGTATATAACAAGGCCATTCTTTGACACAGTTAAAATTTGCCAAGCTGTCCAAACTTTCTCATTTGTGACTTATTTTGTAATTCTTCAATGTGATATAAAAATCAATAGTTAACCCATGATAAAATTTAATATTTTTTCTAAATTATAAATATTACATATTTTATTATGTGTGCAGGTGCTTTTAAAACACCTTCAGACAAATTTTAAAGCAAGTGCATTATTCCTGTATTATCATATCGTTCACAACTTCTAAATAAAGTAAATATTAGCCTCTGGAATGTGACCACTTTAATTCAAACAGCTAAGATTTTAAATTAACAAAGTGGTCTCATTTGTGAAGCCTTCATCTTTGCTCCTCGTAGATCGAAATTGCAGTGTGTTGCAAATTTTATAGTTGTCTATATGTTTCATCTCTTGCAAACTGCCGTTAACTCCGTTTATTCCAGTGGTCCAAACACCTCATTCTGTAAGAGGAAATGATAAAAACTGTATTATGTCAGGTCATGAGGAACAACAGAGTAATTAGAATTCGTAACATTTATAGTGGAATTATGTAAAAAAAAGGAGAATTTTATTGCATCATGATCAAATTGAGTGCAGATGGAGAAAGCAATGTTAGTAGCGTCGATCTCTAGCTGTCGAATATGTGTTCTCCCTCAGTGATAATTGAGCAGAAATCATTGGACGCGCTATGGTCTCAACGCACCAGTTTATCGGAAGCTTTCTGCATGCGATCGCAGAGATCCTTCAGCGCCACTTCCACGCACTTCACTCGCATTTCGGCACAGTTGGTGCAGTCGGTGAGGTCCGTAGCCATCCCTGCGGCAAGACGAAGAGCAGAAAGTCATACACCCAATTGAATGGTTGGATAGAATTGTAAATCACCACCTATTTTTAGGTAAAATTAAATATACAATCTGAAAATAGAAAATCCTAACCGGAACTGAAGGTAAGCAAAAGAGGTGAATTAATGAAATAAGGAAAAAGCATGAATTTCCCATATACGACATTAATTTTGTTGATTATCAGTAGACATCGGATGTTTAGGCACTAAAAAATCGTCTTTTAGGCGCCTAAAAAGGCACTGAAAAGGTCAAGAACAAGGAAGAAAAAGGCACTGTCATAAGTTACATACACAATAAAATGGAAAATTGTAATTTTTGTAAATATTATTTTGTAAACTAAATGCACAAAACCAGTTCGTATATTTTAATGTAAAAATAGATTTACATATTTACAACTCTTCTACATTTTATTCTTAACAGTTTTCATTAACCAGCAATATTTCCATATTACCAGTAACTTTTCAAGGATCACAATTTCAAATTTGCGACGACTGGGAGACAAAATCAGTTTAAATGCGGAGAAGGATATCTGAACGATGTGACTGGCATATATTTTAGCAGTCCAACACTAGCAACACTGAAACCTTCTGGGAATTTATATTTATTTCCACTTAAAATTTCGGTTCCCTCGGCGTATTGTCAATCGTCCATGTTTTCAGATCATGGCTAGTATTTGTGAAATAGGGAAATGGAGAAAAATCAGTTGGTGTACTTCCAGGAATTCTCTCGTAATTTTAAATTTCAAGAGGTGAATTGAAGGTTTCGTAATGAATGGTCACGTTGGACCATCACCGATATTTCGATATCTTAGCATTGTATATAAATATAATAAATAAAAGGCAAAAAAAGCCCTAAGAAAGGTATTTATGCAAAAATTAGGCATTTATGCTAAAATAAGCAAAAATAAGCATTATAAAATTCCGTCAAATGTCATCATTTGTCATGATTCGTGGACATATAATATCAGCCTTTAAATAAGTTCTCTAGAAAAAAAGAGGCATTTCCCTAAACATCCTATGTCTAATTATCAGTTATTGAATCTAAAAGTAAGTGGCTGATATTAGGATTTGAATATTTTCTTACTTATTATCGTTTTTTATGTGCTCATGTTTTATCGATAAAATAAATTCTGTTAGCCCTAAAGAACTGCTTTTTTTTCTTCTGTGAATTTATATTATGGAAGACCTTAAAGCATAATGTGAATAGCATCATAGACCATTCTCTTTAATATTAATTTTGGTTACCTATGTTCATTATTTTAATGTTATTAGGGACCCGCATAATTTGGCCAAACTTACACCTCCTTGAGATATTAATATGGCTCGAAGGAAGCCCTTCCCAATAGCAACAAAGAAAAATGCAGTTAAACTATAAAATACAAAAATCTTAGCCCCGTCCCTAATAATTTGGCCACCTACTATAGATCAGATGTAATTCACAGAATTGAAGTTCAGACAGAGTAATAATATTTTTGAGAACAGATTATATATTATAATAAAGAATGTTAAAATACACTGCATAGAAAAGAACAGTTGGTTGGTTAAATTAGATATTTTGTTGTAAATAATTCTACAAAGGATCAGTAGTTGCTGTCATTTACCAACAGCATCTGATAGTGAATTTATTCTTACAAAGTGAAAGAAACAATGACAATTAATGATTGCATACTAATGGGGGATTTTAATACAAATGTGTTAAGAGAAAGTTATGCCATAGGATAAATAATTTCAAAGCAATAAGACTAAACCAAATGGTGAAAGAGATAACTAGAGTGTATATAAATAGCCAATCATTGATCTAGTATTCTCCAATGTAAATAAAACTGTAAAAGTAAAAGATATGCCAAAAGGAACCAATCATGCTAGGGTAGTGGTTAATTACAAGAAAAAAGTACAAATCAAAAAGAAAGAATTAAAAGATACAAATACAAATTTTAGTATTGATCAGTTTAAAGAAGTATTAGGAGAGGAATTTATAAAAGTCATTGAGTAACTGCTAAAATTCGTTGGAAAACGCTTAGACCAGATGGCACCATTTAAAACATTTAAGGTGAACACGACTGAAATGAATGAAAATGGTGTTTTGAAAAAATAAGAATGATGTCCAAAAAGAGAGATGGACCATCCCAAAAAATCTAATATATCATGGAAACCAAAAAAATGGGAAGAATACCAGAAGATAAGATTAATCCAGTTAAATTAGTTGAGGAAAAGAAAATAGAATATTATAACAATGCCATTGAAGAAGAAAAATAATAGTAAAGATTTATGTAAAGTAATTAAGAAATTAGCATGGGGTAAAAACTGTGATGCAATGATTGAAGATATTACATTTAATGAAGGAAGAAAAGAAATGGTCAGGCAGCTAACAAATCAATAACTGTTTTGTAAATAGTATTCAAAGTACAAACAAAATGTTGATGCAAGGAATTTTAGAAGGCAAGAAGAAAAATGGTGTGAGGGTGAGTTTAATAAATTTGCATTGATCAAAAAGGAAGATCAAAAATTAAGAAGATAAATTTGATTTCATTAAAAGAGGAAACCAAAGGTTTCATAGAAGAGATAGAGCAGTCTCAAAGGAGATGGAAAGATCATTTACAGTGAATGAACAACAACAGATTGCCAAAATTAATCTGAAAATACAAACCAAAGGGAATCAGAGATAGAGGCAGACAACTAAAGAGGTGGCAACAGCAGGAACACTTGGAAGACTACTCGTAATAATCTAACAAGAATACTGTAATAAACCAATAGAAACAGGCCATAAATGATGATGATGCATTGATCAAAAAGGAAGAATTATATAGAATTATCTGTGAATTAACAAAACAGAAGCAGATGAGGGTATTATGATAAAAATGTTAAAATAATAAAATGAGGTATAAGAACAGGTATTATTAAAAATTGAAAATAATAAATAATTCTCTACAAAAGGTCCAGTCAGCAGACTTTGAGAGTATTAATTCCTAAAGTGGCAAATACAAAGAAAGCAAGTGAATTTAAGCCAATAAACAAGTCACCCATATATCAAAAAATATTAGAAGAAATAGAAAAGCAGCAATTGATAAAGTACATTGAAAAAAGTATTATAGGAAATGAACAATCAGGCTTTAGAGAAAATCAGGCAGGTAAAACTGCAATACAAGCAGTTTTAGATGATTGGGAGATTAATATTGATGTAGGAATGAAAGCAGATGATAACTTATTGTATCTCAAGAGGCATTTGAAATAATTTTTGCATGACAATGCTTATTGAGAAAATGTGTAAATATGGAATCAAATGTGACATCAAAAAGTGGTTTGTTTCATATCTTAAGAATAGGAAGCAAAAAATAAAGTATAATAATGTTATCTCAGATGAAATGAGTATAGATTTAGGTCATCTGCGACAGACAGTTTTGGGTTCAATTTTAATTATAATTTACAGAAATTTCCAAATCAAGTAAATCATGGTAATGATTGTAAATTATGATTAATTGTTGATGATGCATCGTTGTACATAATCAGAGAAACAAAAGCAGAAATTGAATTTAAAGTGTATTTATTGCAATAGAAGACTGATTAAGGGTAAATAAATTAATAATGCATCTTGAAAATACTTAATTTATTATTTTACTTAGTGGAAGAAACCTAGAACTGAAAGAAAGTAAAATGTTCACCACTGTCTTAAAAGAAATACAACGGGCATACAAAATGAAATATTCAGGAATAAATATCAATAGTAAATTAAATTTTAAAGATTCAATAGAATACATATTAATATTTTTCCCCACTTTTCTTTTCTATTTTAAATAGGATTAGATCATACATAAATGGCTGTACAGAAGGTTTGATGTATAAATCCATTACTGCATCCCATTTTAATTATTGTCCAACAATACTAATTGAAGCCAAACAAACTGTAATTAAAAAACTCCAGATACAACAAAATAGAGCCATGAGGATAGTAATTCAATGTAATACTCATAGTGATACACTTCAGTGCTAAACATATCAGAAACTCTGAAATTTTTGTCAATAAAATAGAGAATTCGTTATGAGATGCTTATTTTTATTTTAAAATTAATCAAACATTAGATAACAGGAAATTTAGTAAATAATATCCACAGAGTGAAAGATGAAAGAAGAAGAGAAACAAGACAAGTAAAAAATGTAGAAATTAATTGAAGTAAAACTGTTGAAGCCAAAAATATACTATTCAATAAAAAGAAATGAATTATTTAATAAATTAATGATACAAAATTAAAATTGTGATAATTAATTTTCCATTTTTATATATTTTTAAATTCTGTAATTTTGTGTTAAAATAGTAAAATTTAATATAGTTACCTATAGATGAAAAAAATATGTATATATGTCTTTCAATATAACACAAATAACCAAGAAGACTAAATAAATCAAATCATTAACCCAGAAGCTAAGTAGTACATTTGTTTCAGGCATATTCATTCTTTTAGAATTATACAATGTTAAGCATTTATTTGTGGATATGCTAAATATATAATACTAAAGCATTTGTTTAAGAAGCAAGTAAGTAAACCATTTATTCAACTATTAAAATAAATATTTTTGTTATAAAATATAGAATTTACTCCATAATTATAGACAGTAAAGTTACAGAAAAGATTTTATTTAGCATTGCTACTTGTGTATCAATTCTAATTGTAGAGTATCTTCATGCAATGTGTTGTAACATAACTTAGTACGTGTAGAATATGTGAACTTCTTGTAGTGAGCTGTTGATACAAACAACTGAGAAGGAAGATTCCTACAATGTGAGCTATAGATATCTGTAGGGAACGGATTTCCATGTAATTACATGTTTTTACAGGAACTAGATAATTGCATTCAATGACAAAATATTTTGAATGAATTACAACTATTTTTATTTTATATATTTTTACATACTTTGATATAATTACATATTTTACCAATTGCGACACATTTCTTACATATTTCGCTACATTTTAATATATTTATACATCGCAACGTAACATTTCAGAGGCGCATTTGCAATATTTGTTACGGAATCATCTTTCTTACAAATCAAATGTAATGCTGCTGATGAACTGATCGGCGACGTTCTATAGTCAGAAAATGCTTGTGTACATACAAGCTACATATATGTACATATTTTCCACTTTTATTACAATAAATTCCGTTCCCTAGATATTTGTACTGCATGAAAATGCCCTGCCTTTGATTAGAAGAAAGAGTCAAGAAAGCATGCAGAGATGATTTTCTTCCCCGCCGACTAGTAAATGAAAGGTAATGGAAGTTTTCCGTACTCAACACATAGGTTGCATTTGCTTATTATTCGCATTTTTTCTGTAATATTTATGTGTGGTACTATAGAATTTCTCTAGAACATTACGACTCACCTCAGGCGGGAATGTACGAGTACATTCGCAAAGTAACCCCGAGCTGCAACAACTACCTTGCAAATTCACGGAAAGGAATTCTGAAGGATTGTCAACGAATCGAATATCCATAGATCGAGTCTGATACTATCCCATTCCAGCAGTTACTTTAATATCGTTTAACCGTATTAGAAAGTCGTTGTCGAAGCAAACGTGAAAGATCCCGCCAAATTCAGAGGCGCCTCTGCCGTCTGCGATTCGTAACTTCAAAGAACATGAGCGCACCTGACGGTCACTTCGCAAACTAAAGGGAGGGATGAGGATGGTGGCGTAGCGTCGCGGACGTGTTCGAAACTACGACTCCCCCCCCCCCCGCGGCAGGAAACGACGCCGGCGCAGCAGAGCCGCGCAGCGAGCGTTGCGCAAGCGCAGGAGGACACTCGGCGGGCGGGCCGTCCATTGACTGTGCCCGCCAGCCTCTGCCACGCGATCGCTGCAGCCAGCTGTAGCACGTGCGCGTGATGTGGGGTAAGGCGGGGATGTCCCAGCTGCGTGGAAAGCAAGAGGAAAACGCTCCGCGAACCTCTTTACACAGCTTGCGACTGTAGGCGCTCTCGTCCTCCATGCACGCTCTCTTGTGCTGCTTGCTGTAAATTTTAAACGGGTCACTCTTTTACGAACTGCACGAGTTGTTCGTCCGTACAAACTCGGTCTCATGAAATCACCATTGCTAAAATCATATTTTCTGAAATTGTTCATTACGAGTCTGATTGAGAGTGCTCTTAGCCTCTTGCGCTAATAAAACTTCGTACAGATCAAAGTCGATAATGAACTCTGTATCGCCCTTTCCCTCTCGAAAGGGAGATCACGGTCATCGCACTTACGGTGTCTGATCCTACGTCGCTTTCATTCCCGACATCTTTCTCGGTCTATGAAGTAATCTCCTTCCCACAAGCCTCTAAATCCAATAGTTGTCACATGCGTTAATTACTGCTCGTTCTATCCACGTTTGTCACACAATAGTCGTTTAAGTCTCATTCAATTTAGCTAATCATTAACTACTCCAAATCCTTTTCGTTATTTTTGTGTTCTAGTTTTGTTTCTAATAAAAAATTCAACTCTGTTTTGTAAGTATCATTCAAAACATTTTTGCTGTTTCCTGAGCTACATTTATGAAAATTTGCTAACACAAATTAATTTTTTGAAATACATTTCTTCACTTACGAACTCGAAAACTGCTATTTTTGACGTATCTCACTTGTCTTGAGCACCAACAATATTCGCTTCATGGCCTAATATTCTCTAGGAATTGCATTTAATGAGAGAAATGGAATATAACATTCTTTCTGAGAGGAATAAAATTTATCTCGGTATTCTCGTGATTCCACTCACAGGACGCGGGAAAGGGGACACGAGTCTGTAAGGACCCTTTCTGCAAACACATGATCACTTCTCTGCCTTCGCTCTCCACCCACGCCAACGGCGCAAATAAAACACGTGTCGAAGAGTGTGACGGAGCCAGGAAAGCATGAAAATCAGCCGAAGGTTGCAATGATGAGTCAGAAAAGGATGCTCACACCACCCAGAGGAAATTGAGAGGGCAGGTGGCGGTGGGGGCGGTGTGAAAGGAGGAAATGTCGCGGGGGCGCGAGTGGTGACGGTGGAAATGGCGATGGAGGCAGCGGCGGCGGCGGCTGGCCGGAAACAGCGTGTCCCAGCCAAGGTCGTTGATCAAAGCACGGTGGGCTATGTATGATCAAGGCTACGACATTGGGATCGTAGTGCCATGATTCGTGACTAGGTGTGACGATGCTTTGTAAATCGCAGCATTAAAATATTAATTATTAATATAATTAATTATAATAAAAACGAAAGTCGCTTTGGACAGTTGTAAAATAGTAGATGGTGAGAAAGTACAAGTCATAAGGAGAATAGTTTGGAATATTATCGGTAAAATAACATTCAGTTTTATCTGTGAGTCGGACTGAACCAGTGCCATCAGAAGAGGTTGTGTGAATTTTCTCGCATATTGAAAAATTCATGGTCATCATTATCAAATCAGTGAACGATAGTCGGCATCTTTTTGACAAATTGACATCAAGGTTGAATTCATTTTTACTTTCTTAGAATTTCTTGTCTTACTGTATTTTCATCTTAATACATACTACATATTTTCTACATACTATATATTTCCACGTACTAGATATTTTCTTGTATTACGTACTATTTTCATAATGAAGAGAAAGTACGATATTGCTGTGGCAAAAATTTGCAATTTTTCGATTCAAAAACTCTTAATGTGGGACTGTGGTATGTAATAGTTTCTATCTGTAGTAAATTACTTCCTGTAGCCCGTTATGTAGTCAGAACTCACGTGTTAAAACCTTGAAACCAAAAAATTGATTGACGACAATACGTGACCAAACTCGAGGCCCTGCAAGTTTGAAACGGATATTTTGAATACTGGGAGTATTTTATAAAAAAGTCTCAACATTTCCGAAGTTCAAAAATAGTCCAACATTTTTATTAAACATTTTCCTCGAAAAAGGCAAAGCATGCTTGTTTAAATGGTGTAGGTTCGATTTCTTGGAACTATCAGAATGTTCGAAAGTTGCTAAAGTCACAAATAATGCTAGAAAGTATGTGCTGTTGAACCTCTAGTTCCTTTTTTTCCCTTCCTACAAGCCGCCGCAGTCCCTAAAAATATTCCGCCAGTATCTGCCGTCCCCTTGGAGCCCTCCCTCTCAAACGGCACGGCTCTCCCCCTCGCCGCTCGTAGCTATAACCCCTCCTCCCCTTCCCCCCTCCACAACTCTGGCAGAACAACGGCCGGCGGCGGCGCGGCGGCAGGAAGCAACTGTTGGCGCGGCGCGGCGCACCACGTGCTCCCGAGCGGAGCGGCGTGGTGCAGCGTGGCGGGGCGGGGTGCGGCGCGGCGCGGCGGGGCTCACCGTGCTGCCGCTGCGTGATTTCGATCACGTCCCGGTCGCGCTTCTCCGCGAGGGCGGCCAACTGGGCGAAGCCGTTTTCTGCGTCGCCCTCGCTCTCCTCCGCGCCGCCGCCACCGCCGCCTTCGCCGCCGCAACCTGGAGCTGCGAACCGCGGTGCGCATTATCGCGAAGGCCGGTATATCAATGTCGTTCAGTGGCCTACTTACAATACTAAGATTTTTCTATTGTGGTCGATGACATTAGTTCATTGCTACACCTGCCTTATAAAATGAATATTAATTAAATTAGTTCGAAGAATGGGTCGCCCCGATCGGGATTCGAACCCGGGCCTTTTGGTTTACGCCCAGCTGCTCGTAGAGCAATTATTAAAATACATTGTTACTCATTAACATGGTCACAATTTGGATAGCTGTACGTCTGCGGAATATATTCTCCGAGCGTAAGTGCATCCAACAAGGTGACGGGCATGGTGACAATTAAAAATGAATATTTTTAATTAATTCGCGAACGTCCTTCTCAGCGGGGCTCGTGGTCTCAGAAATGTGCTTACCACTGTTAAAAAGATCCATTTTATGAGGCAGGAGGTGTAACAAATGACCGAACGTCATCGGCTACCATAGAAAAATCGAAGTATACAGTTTTTGCACGGCGAAGCGTTTCAGCAATCAACAGCAATAGCGATCTTCTATGCATGCGCGGGTCGAGTTTCGCATCACCTTGGCATCTGTGCATGCGTAGAAAATCGAGATTGCAGTCGACCGGTGCACGCTATGCCGTGCAAAAAGTCCCTAGTATGACTAAGTGCATCAGAGGATAAGCACGTGCTGAGGGACCCCAGTAGATCAGCGTCGCTAATAATTATTGAATAAATTATAATTTATGAATGAATGAATGAATGCCTTATTTTACGTGGCGAGACTCAGGCCATGAGGCCTGCTCTTCCGTCTGACCACGCAAATTTCGTTACGCTCCTTTCACCTACTAGGGGAGAAAGAAGGTATACTACTAATTTATCTCAAAATGTTAATTATTAGTTCATAAGTAAAAATAGATTATCGTTAATATCCTTTTTTGTCGTCGAAAGAAGGTTACACAATTCTTCACCTGTATTCTTAATTCTTCCCAATTGAATTAGATATAATTTTGAAATCATTTATTGATTTTTTTACTGGATGTACACGCATAAATACGTAGTTATCTTAACATTTGCAATTGCCAAGAAACAACTGTGAACTGGTAGCACAAAAGGTTTTGCTTATTTGTTTATTATTTATTTCGGGAGGTGCTTTGTAGCTGCTTGAATGGAATGTTGGGAAGTATTTTTTCTCGCGATTAGGCCGTCTCGCACCCCGTAGACATGCTCTGTTGCATTGGAAAGTGCATGTGATTCATCAGGGGATCAGCATTACGCTGAATCCGATTTTTATCCCCCAGGGTTGTTAGTCTTGAGGAGATGGAATATGGAATGATGATGATATTATTATTATTATTATTGTTATTATTATTATTATTATTATTATTATTTGTAGATAGTTGTTGCTTCTTCCTGTTGATCTTTTATTTATGATGTTGAGCTAGATTGAACGCTGGATGTAGGTCGTGATCATATAGGATCAATCTTCAATTGATACCAGGAATTAGGAAGAACGAGAGATATCTTTCTTTCCACAGGCTCCCAAACGAGCCCTCTCGAGAAAGGGTTTCTGACTGGTAAAGGCTCGAGAACCACATTGGAAACCTTAGTCTCGATTGCGGATCGAACTCTAGTTTTAGGCCGATTTTTGTATTATTCTGCAAATAGAACGCAGCAAATGGTACTAGTTTGAAATATGTAAAGATTAACTGAAACAAAGGTTTAATCATTTTAATTCATCACTACACTAACAATTGCATAAAAATGAAGAAAGAATGAAAAATAAACAAAAAGTATTAAGCCCAAACTAGCCGGCCCGGATAGCCGAGGTCGCTAAGTCTGAAAAGCCGTAGATGCATCGTGCCTAAAGGGTTCGAGTCTCGCCCGGGGCATGAATGTTTGTGTGTGTGTGTTTGTATGTTGATTGTCCATTCATCCATCATCATCATCATCATCATCTCATACTCCATCCCTCCAGGGCTAACAACCTTGGAGTGTATTAAAATGGATTCGGCGTAGAGGTGGCGTGGCCCTGAGTTGACCAATTTGCAACCCAAAAAATGCCCAGAACATTTGAATATTGAAGAAGAGCACTCAATGATGTTTGTTTATTAGAATTAACATTTGACTAATGGCAAAATAAAAGAATAGCCTAGAGGCAACTGAAAGTAATAATGTAATCAAAACAAAACTTTAAAAAGATCAATTTCGTGGGAGTAGTGTGTGTTCAATCAGCTGCTAACACCAATGAATGAATGTCCTCCTGCAGTTGTTATTCCTAATCTCAAACGATGTAGTAAGGAGGAATCTGCAAATCAACTATACTACTGGTTTGTAATACATTTCATATAAGGAAGCACGCTTTCATGTGAATATGTACTCCCAAACGTGACATCATTGTTAGTCCAAATTATCTTAAGTTTGGTTTTTCTTTTTCACTGTATAGACGTTTTCAAATTTATGATCTCTTTTCTTGTTTGGTCTGGAGGAATGTCTCTGCTAGTTTATCGCACACCTCAGGTTGTAGGTGTGGTTCTCGCTCCTCGAAGTTACTCTTGCTTTCTATTGCTTATGGATTCTTTATCAACTTCGTTCATTTTTGGCGTAATAACACAAATACATTTTTTTAATAAACTGTACATATTTTTCGTACTTTTCTTGAAAAAAAAATTTCAAAATGCTTTCGAGCGCAACGCTAAATAGATTCGCGGGCTGCCAGTTGGAAACCCCGGCTCTAGATTGTCGGGAGGCTTCGCAATCTGCTCCATTTGTCAGGAGACCGTGTACCCCGGCAGGAGGTAAGCTTTAACAATGGGAACAATGAGTTTTCATATAAATATACAATTTCAACTGCTTAAAGTTCCAATTTTGCCTTCCATAACATTCTCAAATAAATATCGATGATGATGATGATGATGATGGTGATGAAAGTAAAAACTGTATTTAAAATTATTTCGAGCAGTAACTTCGCACACATGTCAAAATTATTAGATGCTGGAGGAGAGGAAATACACGCCGTTTTCTTACTCCAAATTTGGGAAGTCTGGAAGGATGAATGTCTGTGCCTGTTTGGATAGATGGTTGTGTATGTGTCTACCGTGCTCCTATCACGCACTTGTCCTTTACCAGGGGGAATGAACCCCGGAGTGAGCATCTCGGCCCTAGCATCTTATCCTCAGTCCCATCAGGCGCACAAGTACCTCCTAAGGCGGGATCTGGATCACGCCAGATCGCAGTTGACCCTCACGGTGACCTCCCCACACAATGCCAGGATCGGGCCGCCTTGTCAGCTGAGAGCTCCTAGCTAACCAGGCTAGTACCTGAGTCAAAACATTGCGCCACTCCCATGCGCCGGAAACAAGTTCCCTCCCTGCCCGGAGTATCGGGCCACTGCCACGACGAATCCGAGAGCCCAACTGGGGGCCATCTGAGCTAAGGTCCAGGCGGCTCGGAGCCTCCACCCCGTCTCCCCATTGCTTATCGCCAGCTATCGACGTGGGTAACGCCGGAACCTGGGCAAACTGACGCATGGTATCTAATTTCCCGCCGGACTGTAAAGTGGGATCCGGAGTACTCCGAAAAGCATCCTTCTCCCGTTCCTGCCCAAAGGTCGACGCGCCATAGGCCCAACTGGTGGGTAGTCGGGCGAACCCGACTACCAGGAGCTTAGCATCGCCTTCTCACGGCCTGCGCCTTCAAGTTAACGTCGTCTATGACATTCCACCAGATACCACGACAACCTACGCCATCATGATTCCCCCCTGCGGAGAGAGCGAGAGAGAGCGAGAGAGAGCGAGAGAGAGCGAGAGAGAGCGAGAGAGAGCGAGAGAGCGAGAGAGAGCGAGAGAGAGCGAGAGAGAGAGCGAGAGAGTGAGCGAGAGAGAGAGTGAGAGAGTGAGCGAGAGAGAGAGTGAGCGAGAGAGCGAGAGAGAGCGAGAGAGAGAGCGAGAGAGAGAGATATTTAGTAATTTTGACGGATGTCGTGACATTGTCCCAAAAATGTGTAGACAATCATTTTAGAGTCTTAACAGCATGATCCGTTCACGTGGCGAAAAGTGAGAAGGTATTTTTTTTTTTGTTTCCCGTAAAGCGAAGATTAGTTCCATCAGTACATTTATTTTTCACTAGAATCTCCAAATTACGCATTTCAAAACACTAAGAGATGTTTCGGTAAGCAGAGGATTCTCATTAGTTCGTACCACGTATTCATCATGAGACATTTACATTGTAAATACAATTTACCATCGAAAATAGATGAAAAATGTTGACTGTTGATGATGCAAGAATGATTGTTTGTATACGAATAAATGTGTTCATTTCATAAATGTTACAATTTTGAGGGACTTCTAAAACGAATTAGTGAATTTTTAACATTTTCTCTCCATTAATATTTAATTAAGCCGATCCGATGGCTGAGATCGTTAAGGCAGTAGTGCAGTAGCCGTCTAGGACCACAGGATTGCGGGTTCGAATCCCACCTCGAGCATGGATGTTTCTGTGTGTGTGTGCATTTGTGTTGTCCATACGTGTTTTCCCCACAGCTTCCCCTACGGTTTAAAAATGAAAGGTTCGCTTTATGGCCTAGATGTTGAAAAGCTACCTAAAAAAAATAATTTATTAAGAAACAATTATTGGTATCGCGTGCATGTGATACCTCTCGAAGAAAAAGTGTCTCTGTTTATTATTGTATGTGATTTTAAAATAAATTTAAAGCTCAAATCGTTAATAATCCACGGTTTATCGTGTGATCAAAGAATTGATTTTATAAAATGATCGAAAGATATTCACATTTCGTACATTACTATACTCCAAGCGAGTTCTACACCACAAGAGAATATTACTTCTTCCAAACTTTCACATATGTTTTGCGCATTTATTAGCTAAATAAAGTTATACTCTCGATACAAGCACGTAATTTTGCTGAGTGATGTCTCGGTAATTGTAGCCTTTCATTGGAATGTAACATAACTAATGAATCGACCAACATTTGTTATCAAGGCAAAACCTGTTCATTTCCGGAAAATGAATCAGCTGTGTGCGGCAGGCATCGTATTTCGTACTCTTCCTCTACAGCGTTCATTGTCTTCTTCACGAATACTTCAAATATCACGTCATCAGCTTTCATTTCGAAACGAATAAAAACAACCACTGATTCAAGAGTGCACGTGTGCCTGCGCACATGACCAGACAAGAACTACCCTAAAAGGTACAGGAGAGGAAGAGGGTGGAAGTGAGAGGGAATCACGTGACGTCTGCTACACAAATTGTAATTTGTCTGCGCAGCACTCCACAGTCCACACCGATCACTAACTAAAAGTTAACATATTCTCTTAGAAATGTATTATCAATCTTTTATCGATTAACGATCAAGGGCGAACACCATCTTAGGATTGTGTTCGTTAACCGACCTCGCACTGCAGATTTGTCGGTACAATAAATACAGATAGGGATGTTAGCTCTTTGATAAATTGCGCTATCGGCGTGGAGGCGCCCCCTACCGTTGGCGGCCATGGCTGCGAGGGGAGGGGCGGGAGGGGGCTCGGCGCCCGGGCACTGCGTGGGCGGCGGGGAAGGGCGAGTGGGCGATGGGCGGGTGACGTCGAGCGACGGTTGCGCGCTGAGCGGCCAGGAACGGAGAGTCGTTGGGCGATGGGGGCAGGAGCGTCGCAGGAGACGGTGGACTGGGGGCGGTCGGGGCGATGGGGCGTCGCCGGGCGATGGCTGGGCAGCTGGGCAAACGGATAAATGACCTGTTGGGGCGATGGGGCGTCTCCGGGCGATGGCCAGGCAGCTGGGCGGGCGAATGGTGGGCGGTGGGCGAGTGATGCCCTGACGGGGCGTCGCCGGGCGTCAGCTAGGCGGTGGGGCGGGCGTGTGTTGGGCGTCTGGGCAGGAGCGGCGTCGCCGGGCGATACGCTGCGCAACCGGCCGGTGAAAGGTGGCGGCGGGCGAGCCCCGAACCGCCCACGCCCACGCCCGTGCGGCTGGGAGCGCCCGCGGCGGAGCAGGGCTCTCCGTCCATGGGGACACACAGAGGTCCTACATGGCGAAAGTGCACATCGTGCACGGCCACTGCCGCACATGTCTCTGGCGTTTAACCCGGTCCTTGGCTAGCAGCTGCTACATACAATTCTTTAGGGCTTTCTCCAACTTACGTCGTTGAACAGGTCTGCTGTAGTCTTTCGCTACATCCATTTGCTTTCATGTGCCTTTCTCAAATAGTTTTCAGAAACTTTATGTGATATGTTTATCAATGAATCATTTCGTTTTTGTTAAAATTCTCCGTAATATTTCTTATATTCCTTCTTCTATATTGATTCTCGTATTCTTCCTGAAACTTCCCCTTTTATTAAAATTAAATTAATTTTCTATGGGACGTAGGTCAAACGATTTTATCCTTCGTTTGCTCTTCAAATCCATAACGAACACGAAAAGAGTTCAAAATAAGCACGTACCGTCTAGAAATATACGTATGCTAGAAATATCAAATGGGAACTTACATCATCGTGTTTAATTAATTTTTAGTTTTCAAATTTACAGGCAAAAGGACGTTAATTGTAAACACAATAATCATCATTTACGGATAAAATGCGATAAATAGATAGAATATTTCTGTATTAACCGATAAAAGTTAGGAAATGTCAACCTTTAAAACGAAAACATGAGACAAAAATTTGAAAAACACTAGGAAAAGAAAACATCTGTTCAAAAGTTGGCATTGCCTTGAGTGATGTTATATAATAACATGTCGGTTTCCAGAAGTGAATGAGGAGCAATTGGTTCGACATAAGAAACGGGTCTGTAAACGAGCTTTCCAGATCGCACATTCTCAACTTAAATAATTAAAGGCTGACAGTTGTTTTGCTGCAAATATCTCAGTAAACTGAGAATCCTTGATTTGTGGTGCATGCAGTTGATGCGTGAGGGACTGCAGCGCATCGCACGAAGGAAAAATGCTCAGTGACGAAATCAGTATCTCGGCACGCTTCATTGAACTTACATCCTTTGATAATTATGAACAGTTATTGTTCTCGAACAGAAAATTATGTTGTTCGTCACTTCGAAAACAAAAACGTGCATCTTTTTAACACTCCCTGAAATTCAAAAGGTCGATTTATGTAAAAACAATTAAAATGTTGAACCTTGCATTGTGCTTAAAAGATTCAGTAAGTATTTTTCTTTCTGAACTATAAGGCGGTGGACAAGTCGAAGTAGTTATTTTAGATGCTTCGTCTGCACCTTCGGCAGACATCTTCGCTGTCGGTAGGTTGTTAATGTGATGGATTGTCAATCTACTGGCACGGTACAAGAAATGAAGAAATACAATTTTCAGTGGCTATGTCGGTCTGAGAAGGATTTGTTTCCAAAGGAAAATAGCACATGCTTTCTCTCTTGGCTGCCAGATGAACCGGGTGTGCCAGTGATCGACTGCCAATTGCTGGACGAATTGGAACGGGGAAGTAGGAATTGTGCCCAATAACTGTCACACGTGTACTTCTACATTGTCTACTAAAATCGCTATTTTTCCAGACTTGGAAACCATGGAAAATTGTGGGGAACTTATTCATAAACACTAGTGGCCTGCAATAGTGAAATTGCTGATGAACAAAACCTTTCAAAACGATAGAAAATAGTACTTACATTGTTCAAGAACAAAAAATACTCTGATATAACACAGCAAAAAATTAAATGTTTTAACAAAACAGTATTCACGAATACTGTAATAACACAGTATAGATGTAGTGATACACAATAAAACATCTCAAGAATGTACAAAAAGTTGCAGTTCCGTAACGGAAAACATAAATAACAGATATGTATCGGCAGGCATCCTCTTCCATGTACAAAGTATGATAATTCGTTGATGATACGCTCAGTACAAGAGGAGGCGCAATAACACAATGAAATATGTTTATTTTTAGTCAAAATCGAAACTATTTTAATAATTTTTCCAGAGTTCTTGGGATCTAACGACTCCATTGATACCTCTGACATGACCGGAGGCTGCATAGCTTTCCGTCAATTTATGCTAATAGTCGAATCAGAAATATATATGCGTTTATTATACTTTTCCCGAGTTGCTGAGACCGGGAGAGGTGGCTCAGTGCATGAACTGATGTCATTGAAGTGCCTATGACCGGGAGGTCCTAAGTTTGAGTCCCGATAGCGGCAAGATTTTCGACACAAGTTTGTCAGCTAGGTCGAATTCACGGGGATCAGCTAGGTCGAATTTAGAGGAGGCGAATTCTAGCGACCGGCTGCTCTGATCGGAAGTTTCCATGAATTCTCCGATGAACACCAGGAGAATGGCATAGCAGTACCCTAACAAATGAGCCACGGACCGCGCGCGTTCTTTCCTTCCTCTTTCTTGTCTTATTCTCACCCCTTACAAACACACACACACACACACACACACACACAAACATGCAATACACTACCACACATGCTGGGAGACAGGTTGGCAGCTTAGAGTTTGTTCCGGCTGAGGCGGTGCCCTGCTGGTAGGAGATACCTAATTGCGGGAAACCCCGCTATCCGACGGATCTCGCCATTCGGTAGGGGAATATCACCGCCACCTCCCGAGGTAAAAACATGCACAACACTTACGGGACTAACGACCTCGGTAGTTGACGCGCCCGGTATCACTAACCAACCAACCTAATTCCTGGGTATCTAACAAAATGATTGACTTCTTTCACATGGCATGGTTTTCTTTCAATTTCTGCGCGCGTTGAAAATTGGCGTTATAAAACGATGTTAAACGACAATAAGAAAATGCGGAAATGCAATTGGGTTGCATTGATAAAATATAAAAAGTGCACTTTTGCAGAAGCTTGTGTGGAACATGAAATCACATTTCTTCATGAACCTCTGGTGAAATGTTAGTACTTGGTCACCAAAGACGATTTTTTTTACAGTTTTGCAACATTTATTGCAAATATTCCCTATCAAAATATATTATTTTGTTTGTTCATTAATTGGTATTATTTCTTTAGATTCTTCTGTTAAGGGCAATTTACAGTTTATTTTCAATAGTAAGTTGTTTACTTACACAAACTCCAATCCCATTTATGTAATGCAAAATATAATTAAATCACATACGAGTTAACGTGAGATCCCACAGTCTACCAAAACGTGTCTGTATTTGTAATGTAATTTCTTTGCAGGAATATCACAGAATGTGTAATGAGATGTTAAATAAATTTCAAAAAATTTCAGATACACTGTACTACGCCTGGGTAAACATATTGTTAACCTTTTATTAACAAACAAAAAGAGAAATCTGTGCAATTAAAATACACAGAAAATGAAATAGTTAAACTAATTTCACGTAGATTTCGAGACATTGCAGGTTTGTGACCACCAGTACAACCGAGCGAGAATACTCACAAGCGCTAAACCTCCAAAAATAAAATAGAAAGATTAAAATTAACTCAGTTTGAATATCGTATCCAAAGAAGTATAACTTGGGACTTGGGCCCTAAACACTAAGTTCTATGGGCCTAAACCACGATTATTTATGCACACCTCTGAGTTATGCACGATGGTAACGTGAGTTGCAACGTAAATGTGTTGCGGATTGTATGTGCGCCTAGCATTTTCTTTCTAGTCAATAAAGTTATTCTCTTTATAATTACACCTTTCTATTTTTTAAGTGTTAAATAAATATAATGCAAACCTGGGGGGAATTCCTTATCCAACTGAGTCCGAGTGTTTGTGTTGGCGGTATCTTAAAAGTCATACAAAACTACTCTTTTCTTAGCGTTTCTTGTGTTTAAGGAATTTTTCTTCCAAAGCTCTCTTCTGAACGTGGAAGTATTGATTGTTGACATTTACATACAGTTAACTGAAACGAGAGGTAATTATTTCAAGCGCTAATCATAAAAATAAAAAAATGCTCTTGAATGTTAATGCAAGTAAAATGTTTTGCAATACACTTTGGTTCTGAATGTTCAGAATAATTGGTACGAATTTATTAAATGCTTCTATCTGCTGAAATCCAGACTACTGCTATATAATATAACATAAGAATTAATGTGACCTGTAATTAATAATTGAAAGTATTCTATTCGAACAATTTGTCTCACCATTTAAGTCTATTTGAAAGCTTGAAAACAAAATTAAAATAAAGTGACCCTTCCCAACTAAACGTCGATCCATATACTGAACATTACAGTACAGTCATTAAGACGACTTAATTTCAGCACAGAGCAGTAGGAATCCTTTTCATACATTTGTTTGATTGCATACTACTATTAAGAGAATGTTATCCACAGCGCCGACACTAAGAATGGGCAAGCCCAGGACCCCGCAAGTCTAGAGGTCCGATCATGGGACTGATGAAAAAAAATTGAAAAAGAAATTAGAACTCGAGAAAAACGTTATGGTAATTTTATGAGTTGCGGTACAGTGGCCTGATATTTCATAAAATGTTCAATTACTTATAAGGCAGTGGCGGCTCGTGCTTAGGTTACACGGTTGCACAACCTCCAGAAAATTAAAAAAAAATATATCACATTAGAAATATACATTTTCCTTTTCAAACATTCAATATTGAAGATAATTATTTATTTATTTAATAGGTAATTATTACAAGTTAGCAAACTTGATGCTATGTGGCTTGGCCGAAGACCTTTAAGCCATTACAATATCTACATTCTACCGCGTTCTAACCTTTCGAATTCTGGTATTCACCCTAAATGGTCTCTCCATCGCATCTAAACCGCGGAAAAGAGACCATAAGGTACGGCTGAGGAAAAAAACCGAAGGGGGAAAAATCTGCCGTCAGAAGCTGAGTACATGCTAAACTATCCGATTTTTTAAACGATTTATTTATTTATTTATTTGGCGCGGGCGTCATGCATTCCCCTTCCAGTGTTTGGCCTCCTCAGCACCTGAAAACAAATAGGGCCACAGAAGATCGTCCGCACCAACGCCTCTGCCCTTACATTTCCGATTCCCACTTCCCTTCGCCCCTAATGTGCTTATTACTTTAATAGTTTTATTTTATTTTATTTTATTTTATTTTATTGACTTATTTATGTACTTATACTTAACAAGTGACTACGACTTATGACCTATTTTCTTAACTGTTTACTAACTTATCATAACTTACTGATTAACTTAATTATTGTTAGCTTATTGAATAAAATATTTTTCTCCAGTCTAGGCTCCGCTCGTACTAACGAGTGCTGTTTTCCCACTCCCTAATTTCAGTTTCCCTAATGGTCCGAACCTTTCCTAGAAATGTTTCTAATTCTTTCATGATTTTCAAGCTATTGCAGCAATATCAATGTATATGAAATCATTTTGAAACCAAAGAGCGTCTAACTGGCGCTCTCTCCGATGTCTGATGCCTTTCCAGGAATTGCACTACGCTATTGGCTGTATTAATGGGTGTACATTTACTCCTTGACTCTTCGATTTAACATGGGGAACATACGGCCTCTTGGTGGGCAACCAGCTAGTGGCACTGTCTAGCAACGCGCGGCGACGGAAAGCATCTATGGGGAATACCCATATTCTGTCTTCGTCTGACACACTGCGACGTAGTTTAATGATTTTCACTTGTAATTGAAAATACACAAGTTCGGTCAATTATTGATGATATTCAATGCATTGTTTGTGATATTTGGAGAATTGGTTTTCATTTGATATTAGGTTTGTTGATTCAAAACGTACATTTGATGAGTTCTTTGTGTAAAGGTGGCCGTTCTGGATGGAAGTCCCTTATAGTGTCGCTATATCGCGGAAGCCAGTGTGCCTGCAGCTGATCGACCAGTAGTTTGCGAGCGTTCATGTGAATATAATGCGTTGAAGATCTTTCATTATTGCCAAATTTACCAGGGTTGTGAAGTTTTCGAAAGAAAATAATTTTAGTTGTGTGAAACGTGTCGAAGCAAAAGTGCTTGATGCAATGTGCTGAAATCGAACTTAAGTGCCCAGTGGAAATCAAAGCTAGAACTACGTGAACGGCAGGGACTTACAGCTTACACGGACGCGACGTATAAAATTATGTAAGTAATGTTTCAATATACACATTTATAAAACTGTTTTAGTAGATTTGAATTGCTTACATTTTTATTACATATTCGTATTTTGAATTTTAGAAATTACATATCCGTCATTCGATGGAGGTGCAACCTCCAGTCTGTTGGGGCACCAGCCGCCCTGTTATAAGGTAGGATTCTATGAAATGAATCAAATTACGCTAACATTAAAACAGGTTCTCTGAAATACATATTTCTTATTTCATGTATTTAATAAGTAATTTTATTAAACACTAAACACACTTTTTAGCGTTTTAAACTCACCGTGAAAAACATATTATTTGATCACTACATACTTTTACTTAAAACTATTATTTAAAATTATAGTTACTATTACTTAAACTATTTAAATTTATTATTACTATTATTTAAACTATTATTTCCAAAACCTTTTTCTAGCTTAAACGTAATTTTTGTTATTTGGTGAAATAAAATAACTCATATAGTTTCTTGATACAACTTTCACATTCTTAATTTTTTTCGGGGGGGGGGCTAGGTTTCAGCAGTGCCCGGGGCCCAAAATTGTCTAGCTCCGGCACTAGTTATCTGCATCCAAATTGAATACTAATGAGCCGGGGCGGCCTCCTGGAGGCGTGCTGGCGCCCAATGCACTGCGCGTCCGGGGCAATCCGCCACCGCCCACGCGCCGCGCCGCCGTCTCGCTCCGTCGCCGCTCGCGCGCTGCAATCGATGCGCGCGCGCGCACGCGCCGGGGCGGCGGGCGGCGGGCGGCGGGCGGCGATCGCCCGCGGGGGGCGGCTCCCGCGCGCAGGGGCGGGTCCGAGGGTCATTGCCCCCTCAGGGTTCTAAATCGGAGGAAATTCGAACCCCTCGCAGACGGTGCAGCGAAGGAAGAAGAATGGGCGGCGGGCGCCGCCGAGAGAATATTGTTCGCGGAGGAAGTGAAAAAAATTGTAACGTGAGTGGCGGCAATCTTCCTGTGACTCACCACTTACTATTTACAGCCTCAACTAGTACTTGATTATGAACTTCCTCTCTCAGTAATCTCAGGAAAGGCTTTTGGTAATAGGATAATAATAAAATTCCATAACCCTTGTATTTATTTCTATGATCTCTAAGCTGAACAGTGATAGTGTCATATTTTTTTATTTAATTTAAGTTTCATTTAATTTGTCATCATTTGAAACGGCTTTGAGAGAAATAATATAATCCTTCATAACGAAACTGGGGTCAGGTAGATGTGAAATATTCACCACATTCATTGAACACTTCTTTAGGTGACGAGCTTTTAGGGCGTAGGACTGCCGGCTTAACAGAAACTGCAGAATGCCTACCAAATTGTCGACCACGACCGTCAGCACTGATCTGCATTAAAAGCATTCTGGTGCTAGATGAGCCGACCGCAACCATCACAGTGTAGCCTTGGGATGTTGCGATGCTGAATCGTAATGACATGTGGTGCCCATTGAGACTTCTTGCAAAGCGTAAGCACCTTAGCGTATCAAGAGTATACTCGAACTGAGTATGTGCTCAAAACGGCTGTACGCTAACGTGCTTCACGTGTAAAAAGTCTCTCCTACTACAAGAGCAAAGTGTCGATACGTGAACATTATCGACCTTCAAATATCGATGTATCTGCTGTCGACTGAGACCGACAATTTCTATTCAGGAAGTGATACTTCACATTCAAATATTCAAAATAAGTTTAATGAATCAAAAATTGTTCATAAACATAGGCCCTATTATATTCTACTTATTATAAAAAGTGAAAGGAGCATTTTCGTTTTTTGTGCTCCACAGAATAGCTGAATGAATCCTAATGTCTCAACGGTAAGGTCACTCGACTGGCTCCATTATTTTATAAGGTACTTTTTGTTTTTGTATTAACGATAATCTATTAATTCTTGATATCAATACCACAGTCTTAAAACTAATATTGTTATCAGTTTACTAATATCAATATCAATACTAATACAGATCGGGGGAGATGGCTCAGGGCATCAACTGATGTCACTGCAGTCCCTCTGACCAGGAGGTCCTAGGTTCCCACTCCCCACGGCGGCAGGATTTTCGACACTTTGACAGCTAGGTCGAATTCAGTCGCTGTCTGAACGAGAATGTTAGCGGCCGGTTGCTGTGATCGGTAGTTTTCCGGGGTTTCTCCGATCAACACCAGGGGAATGCAGGAGCAGTACCCTATACTTCGGAATTTCTAACGTGGCGGCTGACGGTAGTATCTCCAAGATGGAATACGGCATGACTTTTTGCGTCTTTCTTGGTCCTTAGATCCTTTTCCAGAGTTCGTGGTCTCTCCATACTTGATTCTGAATTGTCCTATGCGTCTATCTTCATGCAGTCTTGACAGCCTTCAATGCGTCTTGCACTGTTTGAACAACGTCCTACTCTTCAAAGGCCCTTTTTACTCGCCTAATATCATACGACATGCTTTCGGTAGCGAGATTGCGCAAGCGGCTAATGAAACCGATCGCTTTTCCGCGCTGCACGGCAGATGGCGCCAGGCTGTGACAGTCGCGTGTTTTCTGTCAACGTAAAACTTCACGCGCTTTATCCCGCGGAATATCAAGTAACACCAAGCTTGAAACTGAGCAAACAATCGCGCGTCGCCGCTGCCATTTGTATCGGGTGATCAGTTTAAAAAGCATCCCTGCTGTTCGAAGCCCTGAGAGAAAAGTGAAAGAATTGCAACACTGCTTCTGGGACAGCTCCTGTGACTGCATTTCGGCAACAGTCCGTCCACTCACCACCCGCTTCCTTTCACCCGCGCCCTTCCAGTGGTCTGGGCATAGAGTAAAGATTTATATTTATATCTCTTTAGTGTATGGTCTGGGTCATACCTGCTCAAAGCAAACAGGCTGCGTCTTTGTTCACTGTTTTGAAGTTAACTTACGATGAGTCTCAGCATAGAGCGACGGCCATTTGTGATGGAGGAGTATTTCCGAACGCAAATCTCCCAAAGAGTGCCAGGCAGGTTTCAGAAAAAAAAATCATATGAGTATATTCCGAACAACAGTACCCTATTTCGGTCAGTGAAGAGCTATCGCGGGATAGGGGGCCATGTTCGATCGGAAACGTAATCGCCGAAATACAGTGCTCACGCAGCGAAAACTACTGGGAGCGGTAGCTCAGTGCATCATCTGATGTCACTGTAGCGCCTCTGACCGGGAGGTCCTACGTTCGAGTCCTGATGGCGGCAGGATTTTCGACACTAGCTTTCCAGCTAGGTCGAATTCAGTCGCTGTCTGGAGGAGAATTCTAGCGGCCGACTGCTCTGATCGGTAGTTTTCCGTGGTTTCTCCAATCAATACCAGGCGAATGCCGGAGCAATACCCTACCAAACGGACCACGGACCGCGCGCGATCTTTCCTTTCTCTTCCTTGTCCTATCCTCTCCCTTAACACACACACACACACACACACACACACACACACACACTTACACTAACATGCACTACACTATCACATATTCCGGGAGACCGGTCGGGAGCTTAGAGCTTGTCCCGGCTGGGGCGGTGACCCGCTAGTGGGAGAGTCCTGGTTAGGGAGAAACCCCACTAGCCGGCGGTAGGTCGGCGCCGGATCTCGCCATCCAGCGGGGGAAGATCACCGCCATCTCCCGAGAAAAACATGCAATACACTAACGGGACTAATGACCAAAGCAGTTGACGCGCGCAGAAACACGAAAAAATCAAGCAAGCAGCGAAACCTAAGGAAAGTTCGGGATGTTCTTTCAAATTTCCCGAAAACGTCACCCGTATCGTCACATATTTTCATTACCTTTTTGGTCGACTTTTACTGCCATCCTCTTATTAGTAAGAAATAAATGTTTGATTAAAAATACGACATAAGTTTGTTTCTATTTGTTACTTCTCACAAACTATTCGCTGCAATCTTTTTCATAAATACAAAAATATAGATACTTCAATCATAAAATCACATCATATGGATCTCGGAACAAAATACGAGAGCGTATAATACCATAAATCCACTTCATATGGATCTCAGAACAAATCACTCATTCATCCGATCTGTATAAGATCATCAATTGTTCACTTCATTTTAAAAAGCTGCCCATATCTCCTTGTTTATAGGCATCGTGTCAGAAAAGAATATGACAAATGATTACGATATCGCCCTAACAGAGATTGAAGCTAGCAGGCCGTTGTTCACCATCACAGTATTAGTTCTAATTAATCGTGATTCTTGGGAACTGCTTCAGAATGGTTTCAAAATGGACATGAAAAGGACGGCCCCGACTGTCCTAGCCCCAAGCAAAAACCTCGCGCAAATGCTCAAACAAAAGTGGTTGAACCGCTGGGATAATGTGAGACGAGGTAGTCATCGTCGCAGCTCAATTTCCTGTCAAGAAAAGCTACGCGAGCATCGCAGCCGTCGAAGGAGAGACCCAAATGCGGGCCCCATACGGGCGTAAAGCACGTTGTCGCTGCAAACGAAAGGGTAGGCATGTCTGTTCTTGCTTGGAGGCAGTATAGGACGTAGTGGTTCGTCTCTGACCTTGTGAGTGTGTGTGTGTGTGTGTGTGTGTGTGTGTGTGTTTTGTTTTCCATGTGATTCTAGGGGAAAATCACAAAACAAAAATATATTATATAAATACAGAGTTGCAAAGTATTATCCACTTCCCAACATATTAAAATTTTAAAAACTAAATTAATTCACTCTATAAACGTACTAATTTACATTTTGATATTTTCTATCTTTTTGTTTGTTTGTTTGTTTGTTTGTGTGTGTGTGTGTGTTTACTCTTTATCAAGTATATTTATTGCAAGTTATATATACTGCATATTGCAGTTTTGTGGATTCTCAAGTCGCTAAACAAGACTGCTGGCGAGGGTTTTGATTAATTGTTTTAACATCGGAATTTTCAGGTATGTTTATAGTGCTTCATAACAGACGTACCATGGCACTTTCGTCACTATTCTGTTAAATTACCAAAGAGAAATATTGTTGGGTGATTTCTGCAATCACGTTACTCTAAAAGTGTAAGCTAAATACCTATTGTAGTCCTAATACCTCTGATGGTTATCAGAGAAGACCCCACCTCTATCGCAATCACTAGCACTGCGAAAAGGAGCATAACCAAATTCATGCAAACTATTAGATCTGCAGCTGTAAACGGCTCTGTTAATATGTACTCTCTGGCTGTTGTAAGATCACAGAAGAATATTTTATTGTTGTAAGAAGGGTGTGACGGGCCGCAGAAGTTACAATTTTCCTTTCGATTGCCCTCTTCAAAACAATCCTATTTATATTTCAAATCTCATTATTACCTCACGTATAGTCTAAAAACTTACAAATGTTAAATGAAAAAGGCTTGTTTCATAATTGCTTGATGAATCAATAATTGTTTCATTAGGTTTTTGTGCTATTTAAAAGGTGTCCTTAACACAAATGTTAGCTAATATCCTCGGAAATCCGCTAAAACTTGACTCGGTTTATCATATTTTGTTCAGTCGAGAACCAAAAAAAAGCGAAAATCTAATAACCCAGTTTATGAACTGGGCTATTTCACGGAGAGTATTGTGAGGAGAGAAGGGACGTGTGTTCTTCCGCCGAGGACCACGTCATCTTACGTGCAAAGCTAGCACAGCTGTCGGGTGAAAATTCACCCATACTAGGGTGACAAGATCCTCGACGATGAAAAGGAGGGCAAGAGTCAAAGGAGGACAAGAGACAAAAAAGGAAGACATTTGGTGAAAAAAGAGGACAGCCCATAATATTTTAAATAATATAGTAATATGTGACACATTGTGAGCCTGTGCATGTTGCACTGCATATCTTTGGAAATCTTGCGATAAATGTAAAGTACTGACACATGTAAAAACTAATAAATGTTTATTTGAAATGGAGATGTATGTTCCAGATACACAAACTTCGCTTTCATCTTCCGATTCCTTCCTTACCATTTTGAATATAGGATATTTTGCTGGCTACGGCATCTTTAAACCTGTGTTTCTGCTTTGGCATTTTGAACTATCACAATCAATATTTAGCAAATGTAGGCATTTGTCTAGGAAGACTAAAATCGCATGTGTTTCCTTCCTCGACAGAATCAGTAACAGTTCACAAAACTACTTAGAACAAGATCGGACAGAATGAGTAAAACTCCCGATTTGCACAGAAAAGAGAATATTCCAGCTGCCACCTACAGGTGTATAATAATAAATAATAATAATAATAATAATAATAATAATAATAATAATAATAATAATAATAATAATAATAATAATAATAATAATAATATTCATTGAGTCACATATACGATTTTCATCGTGTATGACGAGTCAGATATAATGTATGCAGGTGCACAAGTTGTCCTGGGCTCCAGATTTTTAGCTTTCTGTTACTACATACTATTATGATTACAGGTAACAGCTGTATTTTAATATAAGAATATAAGAAATGTTCACCTCTATGTGAATGAACTGGAAGCGACATTCAATTTTGATTTTTAATATACTGCTAGCAATTTTAAACCCTCCACTCCTCTCATGTCTAGCAAAAGGGAGCTTAAGACTTGGGCAGAGTGAAGTTATATTTACTGTCCAGAAATCAAAGCAAGAGGGCCATCTCAGCATTTGCGCAAAGTATCAAGGGAAACTGGACAAAAACCCTGATCGAGTTGGTGTCATTGATTTTACAATACTTGCTGAATAACAATACTTGTTATTAATGATAGTAATAATTATTATAATAATAGTAATAACAATACTAATAATAACAATATATTCATTTTGAAATGATTTAACATTATTATTGTTAACAATACCTAATGTATCTACCAAATTCATGGTGAAGGAAATAGAATTTTGGTCTGGGATTCTCCTTCTACATCAATCCAACTGCAATTTAACACAGGCAGGACGGGATATGTCAGTCCTTTTGTCTTTGCTTCAGCTCGAACAGTCAACATGAAGCAGAAAGTCAAATGGAGTAAGAATTTTTATTTATGTTTTTTAAGGCAAGTAGTGTTGTGGTTTGTATATTCCTTCACACTGTAGAACATGTTGTTAAGCAGGAAAGCTTTCAATTTACTTTTAAAAGTACGTATTGTGTTTATGTCTTTAATATCATGGCGCAATTTGTTGTAAAGTGTAATGCCCTCTATTAGGGTACTTTTTCAATAAAGTGTAGTTTCAGAATGGGGAACATGTAGGTTATCCTTTTCACGAGTGTAGTAGTTGTGTAGATCAGAATTTAGAGTAAAAATGTCTTTGTTTTCCATGAGAATCTTCATTGTGAAGACCACTATTTCAAATACGTATACATACATGCATGGTAGTGGAAGAATCCTTAATTAATTGAACAAGGGCTTGCAAGGCTCCAGCTTATGAGTGCTGGTCATTGTGTGCAGCATTGTCTTTTCAATAATAAATGTGCCAGAGCTTTCAGGGGCATTTCCCGAAAATATTATTCCATATTTCAGGTGTGAGTGCACATTTGCAAAATTCATTGTCCGAAGTGTGTCAATGTTGGAGCTTGACCTGAGGGGCATAGCAAGTTTTGGTGAGCTTCTTATTAAGTTTTGAAATGTTAGCTTTCCATTTTATGTTTTTTGGATTGTGAGACCGAGGAATGTAGTTTCATGAAATATCATTACAGGGTTATTATTTATGAGCAAATGCTGTGAGGTTTTTTCTTTGGATCGGGGATTCATGAAATTTAGAGAGACTGTCTTGCTCGTGTTTATGAATTTGTTGTCTTGAAACCATAACTAGTGCATGCAAGGTTTTTTGAGTTCCTTTTTCTAATAATTGTTGTTTTTGCTTTGATTATGTTTGTGTCATCCGCAAACAAAACTATTTTGTTATTTCTTAAATCCAAAGGCATGTCATTTAGTGTAAACAGAAGTAAAAAAAAATTGAAAATGTGTTTTCAGACGAGCCAGTTACAAAAACTAGGATATTTCGTGAGATTTAAAAACTCCACCCGGACCCTGAACAAAAGTGTAACTAGTGGAGCTAAACCAGTCTGCACTTTCTCGCCCGTATTTTCACGGAAAATTACGCGAAAAGTTCTCAAACTTCCGAAAAATTGTACATGATCTTATTTCAAAAACAATCTATTTTTAAGGAACCGCTTTTATTGAGGGAAAAAATCTGTATCTTTAATATTTTAGTTCTAGGAAGACTCCGAAAAACTTTTGAACATAGCAATTTTCGAAAAATCAGTGTTTCTAACGAACATGAGACCTGCACCATTCTCTTAAACGTCTTTCATTCTATCCAACAAAATTTAATAAAAATCGATGGAGCTATTTTTTAATTTGGAAAATGTCCCCCCAATATTAAGTACAGTACCTCCCAATACTAAAATATAGGTTTCAATTCGAAGAGACGCGATATCAGCCAGATCGATTGGGGAATATCAATTTTGGAGAAAATAGGCTGAACGGTTTAGCAGCTAGCGTTGTTCACAGACGGAGGTCACCGATGTTTTGCCGTCCTTCGATTTTTCGGTATTAATGACTCAGAAAACATGGATTCTGGCTATACGTCGTGTTACAGGATTTTTTTCTAGCAATTGGATTTATCCACGTTTTCGCTACCAGGACCCTTTAATAAGAGTTTGTCTGCTGAAAATTTTTGCGCAGCATTACATAACTTTCTATCTACTCTGTAGCGAGAAAGTAAAAATAAAGGCAGATCCGGATAAAAGAGGACGTCAGATCACGCTAGCCCATTGGAACATCTTCACAATCGCCTTGCAAAACCTGTAGGACAGTTTGTGATTGAAAAGTGAGCAACAGGTCAGTGGGATTCTTTGGAGTGTCGCGTTCTTCGTTTAAAAAAACAACTATTTTCCGATTATTCCCATTATCTTTTCTTCTTATCTGGCATTGGGATTCGCAGCTAGCCTACAATATATGCTAATTCTCGCGTCAGTCTTAACAAAAACTTGATAACGTAACGACATAGGTTGAGTAAAGATACCAGCATACGCGTCCTGAACTCGTTGAGAAGTAATGTTCACCATTTGCGACTCAGGTGTTTCTGTGATGGAGTGCTGCCTCCGAAATTGTTAAAGATCGTAGTGACAATTGTGATGCTTGTCGCTTTGAATCAATTTTCGGTCACCTCTGCTATTCAGGATTCCTTATGAGTGTACGTAACTGCCAATATCTTCAGATTCTTAAACAAAAAATTTCATAACTTTCTCGTATACGTACGTATATACGGAGTAATATACGTAGTATAGAGAAAGTTATGTAATACAGCGGAAAATCTATTTAGAGATTTCAATGGAAATACGCGTTTTAGAGTCCCCTGATACCGAAATAGTGTTTTTTTAAACGTCCGTCCTTCCTTCCGTCCGTCCGTCTGCAAATTTAGAAATAATGCGACAAGTATGTGCTGCTTTAGCACTAGTTTTCACTTGGAAATGACAGTCTCTTCATAACATATCTAATGGCTTCATTTGTTTGTCCCTTGTGAACTCTTCGTCGGAAGTAGAGGAAATGGCATTCTGGTGTCATAAGTCACGATAATAATAATAATAATAATAATAATAATAATAATAATAATAATAATAATAATAATAAACGAAATATATGTAAAGTAGTAATACATTATTTATTAACATATGTTTCATTGTGAAAATCCTTTTGCTACTTATGTGATACGGTATGATAATGGGTAAATTCGATAACCTAAAATCGTAAGGTGGTTTAAAAAGATAAAAAAACGTTTGTGCAAACTACAAGTGCGTATACTTGAGATTAAGCTAATTTTGTAACAATTATATTGCTTATTTGTTTTTTCAATTATCTGAAACTTGAATGAAACACGGTTTGGAAAATATTTTTCAATATTTTTCATGATGTTCTTTGTTCGTACATACAACCCTCATTTCTCTGAAATCGCGCATAATTGTTCTCTTGAATCGAGTTTTGACCATCCGCGAAGCCCATCATCGTGAATTTCTCGGAATTGCCATAATATTTATTTTTGGGAAAGACTGAATGTCAAGTCGGACGATCTACTACCCTAGAGGGAGGACTGATATATCATTTATGCTTTTACCTGAGATAATCCTACATTCCCTACAAGCATTTCGCCCAAGCTTTCCTTTCACTCTCCTTTCTTTTTCTTTTAACGTGAAGTTAGAGATCAACAACGAAAAGGACCGTCCGTCCGTACTCTCTCCTTCGAGGCAATTGTTTCCAAAATTTCAAAACTGTTATTCGGTGAGCGATAACATCAAATAATTTCCAAAGAACCTCACATCTATCTCGTTTTATTTAGATATTAACATTTTAAAATCAATATTTACTTAAATTCCCCTTCTTCGTGTAATCTTCATTAGCCAATTGCCACGAAGGAAGGAAAACTCCGGTATATTTGAGTAATAATAGAAGTCAAGAAAGACAGTGTACTTTCGGGAATTCTAATTCAATGAAATTTAATTTGTACTTCAGCATCTCTGGATTTGTATCAATTTAGGCGATTCAAAATGATTGGGTCAACAAAATAAATACTACATTTGCTATGTTGAATTTCATGACCAATAACAGATCATTCTGCATGGCAGTATGTATTACCAGGGGCAACCAGAAGGAGGGGGAAGCTGGGGGCAACTTACCCCAGGCCCCGACTTAATTGGAGCCCCGAATGTTTTTCATTCAAAGGATATTTAAAAAAATCTCTAATCCAAATTTAATGCCATAATGTTTTTCTGGTGTATGGACAAATTCACTCTGTTTATGAAATGGAGTAGGAAGATATTTTTGTTTGAAATGAGGGGCTCCTGTGGATCAACTGCACCAAGCTCCTGGTTTTCTCTGGTCGTCCCTGTGTATTACATAGGTTTCAAAGTGTACAGTGAGTGGCGCAAAGTTTACAGGGACAAAGGGCGTACACAGTCAGAGTCTTAGTCACTGTCACTTGTGTCGAAAGGTCCGGTGACAGGGCCGACGATTCGAACTCACAAGCAGCTCAGAACTGATAGGATCCTATTGGCTCTTTCTTACTCATCATAAGCCACGACTGCATAGATACATAAGCAAAGTAAGAAGATGCTCGGCCCACCGCCGGAGGCGAAGCCCTTAATAATTCATTACATTTTTTTTAAAAAAATTCATAAAAACATTTTCTCGAATACAAGCCCCTTTCCTTTTTTCCTTCTTTTTTTCTAGAATTGGCCACACAAATGGAGAAGTGGGATAGTACTCCCGAAATGAAGTGAAATATTTTTTTTCAAAAATTTATTTTATTTTACAATGTTACAAATGGATAGATACATTTTATTTTCAACACCTAGTCTTCAACTTTCTTATGACCTGCTGAAAATGAAAATTGGTGGGAAATAGTTTTTAAATAGCCTTATTGCAAAGAATACGTTAAGTAAAAACAGAATATTTCCGTTATTTTTATCCAAACAGTTGAGGGTGCCTTATACCCCTATTTTCAAAAAATTGTGTATAATTTTTTTAAAGATTGCAAAGTTTATAGTTTATTTTCAGTTTCTTATTCGTTACTTCTGTTCAATTTAAAAACAATTAATCGGGAGCACATATTCTGGACAAGCGCGGGCTCTCCAAAGACATAAATCCAAGCCTGTGGAGTGGCGGAAGGCGAATGAAAAAGACTCGCGCACCGCCGACATTGGTTCAATGCATCGGCTGATGTCACTGCAGCGCCTCTGACCTGGAGGTCCTAGGATCGAATCCCGACGGCGGCAAGAATTTCGACACTAGCTTCATAGCTAGGTCGAGTTCAGTCGCTGTCTGGAGGAGAATTCTAGCGGTCGGTAGCTCTGATCGGTAGTTTTCCGTGGTTTCTCCGACCAATACCAGGCGAATGCCGCAGCAATGCCCTAACAAACGGGCCACGGACTGCGCGCGATCTTTCTTTCCTCTTTCTTGTCCTATCCTCATCCCTTAGTTCCACACACACACACACACACTAACATGCGCTACACCACCACATATGGGACCGGTCGGGAGCTTAGAGATTGTCCTGACTGGGGCGGTGCCCCGCTGGTAGGAGATACCTTGTTGGGAAAACCCCACTAGCCGACGGTAGGTCTCACCATTTCAGTGGGAAGATCAGCGCCACCTCTCGAGAAAAATAACATGCACTACATTAACGGGACTAATGACCTTAGCAGTTGACGCGCTCGGAATCATCAATCAATTAAAAAAAAACACCGAAATTCCATGTCAAGACCTGACGATCCAAAGAGCTTCAGTTGCACAGTCGCAGGTGCTCAGGGTGCGAATTGACAAGGCAGAATGCCTGGGAACACCCCCGCCGAAGGGTTGTAATCGATTTGTAGGTGCCTCGTTGATGACTTCCACACTTTGAAACGTTCCATTCAAGGAACTTAGAAAATAAATCTTGGGTTGGTAAATGTATTTATTGGCCTAGTTGTGATGGACCTACTTCCAAGGTAACACACAGAAGCCATGTGAGTGCTCTGTATATTATTCTTCACATCCTCGGTAACGAAAATTGAAAACGCTTGTTTTGTCATTCCATACCAAGTTTGTTTAACTCGAGACCCAGAATTTTTAGGGTCTGCCGCGACTCTGACCCGACTTGCATACAATTACACTTACATACACTACACGACCACACAGCGTCCCGGCTGGGGCGGTGCCCCGTTGAGGGACGAACGCTCGTAGAAGCTGACGTGCCCGGAAACATCAATGCAACAACCATGCCACCTTTGATTGTTCTCTAATTGCTTTTGTAATTTTTTACCTTCCCTCCCGGCGAAATTTCCCATTTGGCTAGGAACTTACTACGCTACTTTAACCAGTGCACCATTGATTGATTGATTGATTGATTTTTCGTGTTTCCGGAAACGTCAACAACTGTGGTCATAAGTCTCGTTAGTGTAGTGCATGTTTTTTCTCGGGAGATGGCGGTGATCTTCCCCCACTGGATGGCGAGATCCGGCGCCGACCTACCGTCGGCTAGTGGGGTTTTTACCCCTAACCAGGACTCTCCCACCAGCGGGGCACCGCCCCAACCGGGACAAGCTCTAAGCTCCCGGTCGGTCTCCAGGAGTATGTGGTAGTGTAGTGCATGTTAGTGTAAGTGTGTGTGTAAGGGGAGAGGATAGGACAAGAAAGAGGAAGGAGAGATAGCGCGCGGTCCGTGGCCCGTTTGATAGGGTACTGCTCCGGCATTCGCTTGGTGTTGGTCGTAGAAACCACGGAAAACTACCGATCAGAGCAGCCGGCCGCTAGACAGCGACTGAATTCGACCTAGCCGAAAAGCTAGTGTCGAAAATCCTGCCGCCGTGAGGACTCCACAGTGCACCATTGATCTGCGCATGGCCCTGCCCCTGGTCTTTCCGCCAGCGGCCTGGGGTGGACATAACGGTACCGCGGCGGTGGCTGGTGCGTGGGGCGGCGCGCGGGCGGGTGGGCGGGTGGGCGGCCTTGCCGAGCGCGGGCCCGCTTACGCTCTGCGCGCCCTCCGGGGGCCTCCCGGGCCCGGGCCCGGCTGGGCGCGGCGGCGCGCGGCGCGGCGTGGCGCGGCGAGGGGCGTGGCTGGGCGGGCGGGCGGCGGGCGAAGGGGCGGCGACGAGGCGGCCTTCGCGCGGGCGGCGGCGACGGCCGACAGCCGTGCACAGTGGGCCGCAACTGCGGCCAACGCGCGTTAGACTGCCTGTGGCGTGGGGAACTGCCTTGAGTGGTGGTCATTCTTGATGACTTCAAAGTGAATGCTGGAGCAGTACCCTATCAAAAGGGTTCTGGATAGCGCGCGATCTTTCCTTCATCAGCCCTGTACCCACCTTCTCTCTTACACACACACTTATACGCTCTACCCTACCTCACATGTTGGGACTTCTCTCGACTGGGGGAATACCCCACTGGGGGGAAGGGGAAGGGCATACTTTGAGAGGGATAGAACTCGTAAGTCGATGTGTCGGCGCCGAATCTCACCATCCAGCGGCAGAAGGAGCATCGCTACCTCCCAATATATACAAATACACTAAAGGGACTAATAACCAAATCAGTTAAAGAGCCCGGAAACACAAATCAATCAATCAGTTAATTCCAATATCCGTGTTATGCCGTATGGGTCATAATTGGAATACACGAATGATTCAAATAGTAGTTGATAATGAAGATATGAAATGAAATATAGTAGAGCAAAGTAGGAATAAGAGGTAAGGTCAAGGAGATAACGCCGAAAAAGACTGTTGCGAACCCACTGTGTCCACTACAAATTTCTCAAAGAGATCGACTGGGATGTGATTCCTGGTCGCAGTTTTAAGAGACAAGCGGTCTGCCCGCTACACCACGAATTGCCCCTCGTTCTTGCCCGGAAAGACTTCTTTGAGGGCCCCCTGATGTAGGGACAGAACTCACTCTCCCCTCTGTGTATCAAATTCCAGTCGACCCTTATGATTATTGTAGAAGACACTGCTAGTCCGGAGCAGGTTACCTTCGGGTTCCCTCGCTTCCCTGCCTCTCATTGTACCCCTGATCCAGCTTCGTAATCATCTCTCCAAAAAAATCAGATCTGTAGCATGACCACAAAGCGAAGGTACATTATTCATTCGTAAAGAGACGTTTCATGCCGGGAGACCATGAAACACAGTCAACATATTCATGAAAAAGCATGAATGTAGAATCTAGTATGTACAATTCTGAGGATTCTTCGATTCTGGGTATGATTTCAAAGTGAAAGTCTGAAGTCACGCTGCCAACACGAGGAAATCTCAAGAGGAGTTTAGGAAAACAGATAATCGAGAATCGTTCCAGTCTTAATTATCCGCAAGGAAAATCAGTGCGCACATCGCAGTGAAGTCGGTACAGGGAGGCTAACCCTATGGTGAGTAGCTATCTGTAGCATAAGGCAGGTCTGGACAACTTTAACTCAGGTTAGATCGACTTTTATAAATAAAAGCCAAGGTGATCAACCACTGCCCATTTCAATGTTAATAGGAAAGGGGTCTTTGTTTTTTTACACAACAAAATAACCCTGTTGACACACAAATTTTATTTATTTACCCAGGTATGTGTAAGCATTACAACGAAATGAATCCTAGGATTTTCTAATGAAGGTGATGACTCCGTCAGCATATCATGCACCAAAATCTGGTAATCAGGTGTACCATTAATAAGAGCGAATTACAAAAGAGATCGACACAAAAATCGACTGCGATCGACTCGTCTATCGCAAGTTGTTAAGTTGAGCTTGACTCCCTTATTCTAGTCATTTCGACAATTAGAGAATATTAGAATGCTATCTGTGAATTTATGTAGCTAGAATGTAAGGAAAATCCATTTCAAAAATTCCTTTTTATGAAATATTATACACATAATTCTGAGATTATAATTTAGTCTATTGGGAGATTAATTAAATGCAAGAAGAATGTGCACAACGACGACTCTTTGAAAATCGGTATTATTCGCCTGTCCCTTTATTTCCCGTTCGAAGACTTAATTTACACACGCCAACATATTCTCTTCTGCCTTTTGACGCGATTTGTAACAATTCTAATAGTACTTGTTTTAGTGAGGATATTGGAACGAATAAATCACTCCCGATAACTATCCCTACTCCCGGAGCGGGGCGGGCAGAGGCGGGAAGAAGCGGGCGGGGAAGAGCACGGCGAGGTGGAGGGGGAGGAGGGGTGGGGCGGGCAGGGTCAGGGTGAAGCTGGGAGGAGCGGGGCAGGAAGGAGCGGACCGGGAGGAGAGGTGCGGAGGGCAGGGTCAGGGATAGGACGAGGTGGGGGAGGAGCGGGACGGGGATGAATGATCGGACAGGGCGAGGCGAAGCGTGGCAGTTGGGGCGGGGCGGGGCAGGGCGGGGCGGGGCAGGGCGGGGCGGGGCGGGGCGGGGCGGGGCGGGGCGGGGTAAGGGAAGACGTGGCGAGCGCGGGTCAGCAGGTGCGCTGGTTCCTCGTGTGGGCGTGCGAGCGCCGGAAGGATGTCCGGGTGAGGAGAGCGGCAGGCCAGGAGGAGAGGAGCGAGAGGTGTGCCCGTGGGCTGGTGGGAGCGAGCAGGGGCGTGGCACCCGCCGCGACCAGGGCCAACGTGCATGTCAATCGATGCCGCCCCGCCCCGCCCCGCCCCGGTGCGTGGGCACAGGGGGTTGGAGCGACCGGAAGCAGCGCCAGCGCACGGGCGGCGCGGGTGGGGCAGGCCGAAGCCAGCAGCGCTTGCAGCAATTTGGCATTGCGCTCACTCGCTCCCTCTCTCAATAACCTCTGTATTGTTTTCCACTCAACATCTCTTCTCCTCCCTCCGTTCTCGCTCTTCTCCTTTCCCAACCCTTTTCTCTGTCTATGTCTCTCTCCCTCCCTCTTTTCCTCAGACATCTTATTTATTCCCTTCGCTCTCCCCATCTGGCCACACTGGATTTAGGCTAAATCATTTAACACGAGAGTACTGTTTGGATTCATATTTAATTTGTATCACACACTAATTACATTTGTGTATTACAACAAACATTACAATCATTAATTGTTAGGACTTTATTAACTATTAATTAAATATTCCACTCAGACACTGACAAAGGTCGACATCACTCAATTAATAGACATTTTTGTATATAATCATATATCCGATGATGAAATACTATTTCGTTAACTTGTTGATTATCCTACTAATCATGCTAGGTATTCTGGACGTCAGGATTCGTTCTAAAAGACACAGAGGAAAAAATGTGTATCTTCTTTTATGCTCACACCAAATCTCCGAACCGTCAATATTCGCAAATAAAAATAATAATTATTCGTTGACTAATGATAATTCGTAATTCCATACGTTTCTGTGATTTGATGAAGCATATGAAAGAACAATGTTGAATATTGTTGTTGTAGTTCATATTTATTCATTCAGTATAAATATATAATAACACGAGCTTTAGTTATTAGTATTTGAAAAGATTTCGTAAATGGGGAGCGTTTGAAAAGTTACGTGGACGGTGTTGTAATATCTAAAAAAAAATCTCGGAAATAAATTGACGTAAAACACTCCACATAACGGCAAACTGTCAATTTCCAGAAATCGAAGTAAAAATAAGATGTATTTTTATTATATAAAAATTTTAAAGAAATAATTAAATTCTGCAGGAATATATTTTCATTTTGTAGCCTCAAGAGCATTAATTTCACTGATGAAAATAAGTAAAAAATGACAGTTATTGTTATTTAATTGTCACGGTATTGTAGTAATGAACGATACGATTATCTGTTCAGAGCAAAACGGAATGGAAACGAATGTTCCTGCACTTTGTAAGTCACCTGAAAATGCACATCGCTAGAAACCATTAATACAGTCAACACACCTGTTTTTATTCAGTTGCAAATGCACACGTGCCGAGTCTGCGTACACCCACAGCTGCACTGTGACATTGAATTATTGACAGCGAATTGTAGTACATAATGGAAGAATATATGGTTACGAAGACGCATATTGGAACCTGCAAGAGGCGCACGATTAACTTTCACGTGCAGAGAAATTCCTATTTCTTCTAGCGCACACAAACACTCCGCTTAACAGTGAGCATGCGATCGGGGAGGACAGAGTAGGATGTTAAGCATACACTAAAGAGGTCTTCTTTACTCTATATGTTAAGGGCTCTCAGGGGCGAACAGAAGGGGAGGGGCAGGAGGGGCAACTTACCCCAGGCCCCGACTTAATTGAGGCACCGATTTTTTTTTCATTCAAAGGAAATGAATAATATATTTATCTCTAACCCAAATTTAACGCTTTGAGTTATTTCTGATGCATGGAGATATGAATTCTGTTTATGAATCGAGGGAGGAGGGGATGTTTTGTTTGATGTACGAGGCCCACTGGATCCAATGCCCCAGGCCCCAGGTTTTCTCTAGGCGCCCCTGAGGGTTCTGAACATCGGCCGTCGCCCTACGGTCTCCCTTCCCCGACAGCTCGGGCCTACCGCACCGAGATTTGCATTCCTGCGGGTGTGGCAACGCCACGCGCGGCGTGCGGCTGTGCTCGGCTGTGCCGGAGCCCAGTGGGTCGCGCGCCGAGCACTTTCCTTCCAGGCAGGCGGCACTCGATCGGCATGCGTGGCGCGGCGCCCCGCCCCGCCCCGCCCCGCTCCGCTCCGCGCGCGGCCTTGCCAAGCTGGCGAGGGGCGCGGCCCCACGCCCGCGGAACGCACGGCTTGCCCGGAGAACGAGCCACCCGCCCGACCTTTTGTTCGCCCGTCCGTTGATGGATTGATTGATTTTTTCGTGTTTCCGGGCGGGTCAACTGCTTTGGTCATTAGTCCCGTTAGTGAAGTGCATGTTTTTTTCTCGGGAGATGGCGGTGATCTTCCCTCGCTGGATGGCGAGATCTGGCGCCGACCTACCGTCGGCTAGCGGGGTTTCCCCCTAACCAGGACTCTCCCACCAGTGAGGCATCGCCCCAGCCGGGACAAGCTCTACGCTCCCGACCAGTGCATGTTAGTGTGTGTGTGTAAGGGGAGAGGATAGGACAAGGAAGAGGAAAGACAGATCGCGCGCGGTCCGTGGCCCGTTTGTTAGGGTACTGCTCCGGCATTCGCCTGGTGTTGATCGGAGAAAGTACGGAAAACTACCGATCAGAGCAGCCGGCCGCTAGAATTCTCCTCCAGACAGCGACTGAATTCGTCCTAGCTGAAAAGCTAGTGTCGAAAATCCTGCCGCCACCAGGACTTAAACCTAGGACCTCCCGGTCAGACTGATAAGTCAAAATAACTTAATGTTACACGGGAACAAAAAAAACTTTAAGCTAATGCTATAAATAATGAATTAATGATATTCAAACAAAACCTACACAACAATAGTTTTGTTTGAATATCATCTTCGCCTGAAAATCTTTAATCCCTGATTTAATTCATTGAAACGTTTTTTGCCATCCTGTAAAATTAAGTGTTTATGACTTATCAGCTTATAACGTTTTTTGCCATCCTGTAAAATTAAGTGTTTATGACTTATCAGCCGGGATCAAAGAAAACAAAACATCGCCTCAAAATCATCGATGTTTTTATTAACCCTAGCATGTATAGGCAGAGCCTCCGAAGCCCTAGCGTTTTCTATTTCGCTATTTACTCTGCCCATCTGCATTTCCCCCGTTTAATTTTTCTACTTTCATTTTAGTCATTGGCAAAGGAAATATTCTTTGGGAAGGAAGTTATACACTGAAATTTGTCACTATCTCCACGTCAATGCATTTAGAAGGCCTTTAAGGCCTCATTAACAGTTATTTAAATAAATAATCATTTGTTTAAAATTAACAGTTGACTTTTATTGAAATTATTAAGAATAAAATACAATAATACAAAATACATTAATAAGAATACAATTTTTATGTGCATTTTTCGAGGTCGTATTGCGCAGGATGTGAGAGGTCCTGCATATGCATTCATGTAGCTTCCCGGGTCCATGGATCCTCGGGTTAAAACTGCATTGGTAACCATAAATGTTCACGTGGAGGTAATTTAGTTTAAAATTTTACTGTTTGTTATTGAGATTTAATTGCCAAAATAAGGTAAAAAAATGACCAGGACATTTTAACAAACCTTTTATCATCTGATTGGATAATTCAAAAATTATATAGCTTTATTCATCGAAAACGAAAACTCGATTTGAGTATTCTCACTCTTGATCACATTGGTCTGAAGAATGACCTCAATTTATGAATATCAGAAAATCATAAGTTTTTATTATGATGGCACTTTTTTCATTAAATAAATAAAATATCAGCCACATAAAAACACCGAACAAATGTTCGAACGTCGATGTTAAAAAAAGGGTTTAAAAAATCGATGTTAAGTTCATCAATGATTTTATAAAAACATCGATGTTTTCAAAACATGGACGTCGCATTCCTAATCCCCGCCGCCCATCCGCATGCTCGTTGCATTGCCCGTTCGTCCTTTGGATGTCTGCCGCCCAAGGCATGTCTTTCAGAATAGTGTGGCTGCCTAAAGTATAATAATTCGTGCATTCCAGGCAGGATTTATGTTCATTTCTTTCTGTAAGTGTTCAGGTGTTCAGTGTTCATTCACTCACTTCACATCGTGGTTATCATTTTCAACACAACTCTTATATTAGATAAATTAGATATATTAGATCTATTATTATAAATGTAGCTTCATTATCTGTGCACGTCTTCTAGAATTCATTGGGAAATATAGTTATTCAAATTATCGTTTCCATGTTGTTGCTGCAGGAAGTATTATTCCTTGACGAAGGACATCATGGATAAGAGCCCAGCGCGGTTGCAGACTCGGAGTGCCTTCGGTGGAACAGCAGCCGGTTTGAATTGCGCGCACGGAAGAGACATTTAAACCCAATTTTCTCAATTGATTGATTGATTGATTTTTCCGTGTTTCTGGGCGCGTCAATTGCTTTGGTCATTAGTCCCGTCAGTGTAATACATGTTTTTTTTCTCGGGAGATGGCAGTGATCTTACCCCGATGGATGGCGAGATCCGGCGTCGTCCTACCGTGGGGTTCCCCTTAACCAGGACTCACCCACCAGCGGAGCACCGCCCCAGCCGGGACAAGCTCTAAGCTCCCGACCGGTCTCCCGGAATATGTGGTAGTGTAGTGCATGTTAGTGTAAGTGTGTGTGAAAGGGGAGAGGAGAGGACAGGACAAGGAAGAGGAAGGAAAGATCGCGCGCGGTCCGTGGCCCGTTTGGTAGGGTACTGCTCCGGCATTCGCTTGGTGTTGATCGGAGAAACCACGGAAAACTACCGATCGGAGCAGCCGGCCGCTAGAATTCTCCTCCAGACAGCGACTGAATTCGACCTAGCTGAAAAGCTAGTGTCGAAAATCCTGCCGCCGTCAGGACTCGGTCAGAGGCGCTGCAGTGACATATGTTGATGCGCTGAGCTACCGCTCCCGGTCCCAATTTTCTCAAGAACGATGGGTTTTTTTCTTGTTCTTTTTCGATAAAAACTGATTTTGCCATTCTTCTTGAAATTCGACATGTGTGGTATTGTTTTTGAAACAAGAGTTTCCGGGCGTTGTGTAACACACTTTTATTTTCTTATTAAGTGAACCATGAGCCACCGTTATTATATACATATGTATTAAGCAAGATGAAAACGATCGCATCGTGTTAGGTGTATAGCGAGGTGTAAGTAAAGAATAATGAATGTGTAACAAACGGATAAATATAGAAAATTCAACGCTTAGGAGGGCCCGATCAGTGGCATGTATCTACGACACAGTCTATGTTTTTTTTATTATTATTTTTGGATAGAACAATACAAAGATCAGTATTAATACACTCTACATTTGTTATAGTTGCTTATATCTACTCACAATTAACTTACAATAATCTTACAAATAATCTTAAAATACAACTTACATTACTACTAGGGTGGTAGAGGTGTCTTTATACAATATCTCTACTTTAGATCGAGATCTGAGAATTTATTTAGGAATGTATGGAAAGGAAATTTATTTTTAATGCGGGTTCTGTGAGTTGGGTTATGGCAGAGTCTTAGCGGGGTTAGTTTGGGTATATTTTGTATGTTTTGGAAGAAGTGGGTAGATACAAAAATAATGTGGTCTGTAATCGGTTCTATCTGGAATTCTTTATGGAGTTGTGCAGCGGAGAGGTACCATGAGGCATTCGTGATGGTGCGTAGGAACTGATCATTTGGATTACTTGCAGTTTTCTGTAATTGATTTAGCTTCGCTGATCCAAACTGGGCATGCATATAATAATAGTGGTCGTTTTATAATTTTGTATAACACAGTCTACGTCTCCACGTAAACAGTTTGAAGACAACGTACACTGCGTAATCTATGAAGTCAAAAGTAATCTTTTTGTGCGTCGTCCTGAGGTTGGCGACTCGTGAACCTGTGATCAGGGGTCTGCGCAATACTTGATCGCACCGAGATATTTACAAAATTCATAAAGATAAAACAAAATTGCATAAAAAACAATACTTCCTTATGTATCAGGTAAAAATCAATAAAAAATATACAAGAAATATACTGATGTTAACTAGCTGAGGTACGTTATGATCTCCCACGCAAAGGAAGTACGTGTTGAAGATTGGTGAAGTTATGATAAATTGTTCCGAGAACGAGCTATTGTGGACACCAAAGATTATTGACGAGAATTGGTCTGTGAGGAGGAACAGCTGTTATGTCTGCGAGAAAAAAATTCAAATAATTTATAAAACTTAAGCTGCAGCAGCGTTAGAGTGTTGAGACGGTTGGTGCCAGAACAAGGTAGGTTTTAGAAGGTAAAAATACCATATTATCAAGTCGTAAAATCTTCAGATCTGTAAAACACACAGATGGACTTTTGCCGATCGTCATAGTTGACATTTTGTCTTGGTTGAAATTACAAATTTCATTAATTTGATTTTAGAGTTACCATTAATTTAAGATAAATGTTTAACAAATGGGATCTTATTCTGTGACGGCGTCGGGTGAGATCTCAGCAGCCGTTCATATACTAAAGGTGAAATCAAGACGCCACATTAGACTCTCAAATCACATGGGAAATCGGCGTCGTTCGGTAATAGTACCCTGCCTTCACAGGGTATTTATTAATCACATATTAGAGGAAAGGGAAGGAATTCCTCTGTGGTATATCCCTGCCCTCGCACATCCTGGTTTGCCATGCCCCGAACCTTCCCCGTCTCGCCCGACCTCACCCTGTGCCGATTCACCCGCATAGCTCTACCCTGCCCCACGCCTCCCTCGTCCTTCGTCGCCTGCCTCGAGTTAGTAAGGGCAGCTGTAAACTGTTGTGTTGCTGCTGGTCGCACTTGTCTGCGTTTCTGTGTATTACTTGTACTTGCAATTGCAATGGTGCATCAGTTTTTAATAGAATTTCCTACCCTCGAAATAACTCTACCTCTCATTTTCCTTGGAGGTGTGACAGAGCTTCTGGGTTAATGGTACTTAAAGCGAGTCAGTTGGTCTCTGATGATCCTTTCCAGGGTCTCCCGATCAGTTGTAGAGCATTAATAAATCCTAATGAGAAAGTATCAGTATTGCAGATCCGTCGATGAATGACACATGATGACGTGAGTTAAGGGAAGTCTTGGATATACTTTTCGGGCGAAGTCTATTTAAGCTTCCCTTTTATATGACTGAACATAATCACATCTTGTTGCATCCCCACATACCTGTCAATTTCATCCATTTCAAAAGCTGTGATGATTTCTTTCGATGCAGCCAATTGCTCTGTATTAACAATGAGCTTATATCTTCAAATAATTTGGATTTTACAATTATCTGTACCAATTTGTGTACCTACATGTAAATTATTAAAGGTATAACTAAAGAATTTGTCAGTGATACGCATTACCTTTCTTGACCTTATAATGTGTCAATATAATTTGGGATCAACCAATATTCCGGATGGCTGGCCATAGATCTTTTAATTTTAATCCCATTTTCGTGTTTTCCAACTAGTACGAGAGAAGGTTTAAGGTAAGGGAGAACAAGCATGGGATGAAGCTATCACCATTCAATATTTACTCTTCTACATTCTACGTAATATTCACGTACGCCAATAACTCAAAGTATTTTAAGAAGTTTATAAGTGCAGGGTTAACTCGAAATATTCTCGAGATACAAATGGGCCACTCGTGTGGAACCATGTCGAAATATTTATTTTTTGTAATCAATAAAATAATGGTAATGATCACGCTTTCTGTGGCATACTTTGACACATTATCAAACTACCAATTGCAAGGTGTACCTCGCATCCCATGGTAACTGAATCAAGCCAATACCATTCTTCCGCTAAGATCGTTAGCAGTACATAGATTTGTGGGCAAACAAACGAAAACACACAAAAACATCCATGCCGAAGCGGGATTCGAATTTGCGACCCTTCTAGCCGAGAAAGCTACAGTGTTCCCACCCTAGACCCACTTTATACACTCTTCCTTTCGACAAACGATTCCGAGTTCTACCGAACGCCCGTATGAATAGTGTGGCTTCTAGAAGCGCCACTGCGTATGCTCTCTTCCGCTAAAACTCCGGAATTGTTCATCAAACAGAAACGTTTAAGATAGCTACCTGGGCTAACACGATCGGCATTACTACTATAACGCAAACCACAGTCCTACGATTAGTTGAAATTCCTCTGAATAATATTACAAGAAAATTGTATTTTTTACTGATACGATGTTATTGCTTTCGATACAGAGCCCGTTATTCGCTGCATAACTTACCTGGATTTAGAGGATTGTCATTACGAGGGAATTATTGAACGAACATTTGAATGACGCTACATGATCTCTTATTGACGGAATTATGGAAGGGAAATATGAAAAGACAGATAAAACTCAAGATAACAATCCATGAAGCCTTGTATTCGTAGCTACATGTAACAATCATTCGCATATTTCATGTGGACATGCTCCATAGATCCGCACCCGATACTCATCGAATCAAATTAACTTTTAGTTAATATTCTAAAATCACTTTTCTCATGCATTTCGCATTTTTATCTTAAATATGATCTGAGAAACACACTAGATGTGTTAGCTTCGGCTGAGAAAGCATTAATATTTATCTTTATAAGAAAAAACCAACTGTTATCTTTTTTAAGAAAACGAAACTGTTCTTTCCATATAGTATTAGCCGAGCAGCGTGGATTCGTTTTAGAACGCGTGCGGTACCAAGAACAAGCCGCCGCACAAAAGAAAGGATTTAAAGAAGAAAGTTTTCGCATTATTGCACATCTCTTGAAGTAATGTTGCAATTCTCCGACTTCCTTTGGCTCCCACGAACCAGAAAATCGATAAAATCAACAATAACTGAACGCTGTAGTAAACTATTAATTTATTACTAGTACGAAGCAATAACGTTTCTTTTACTATGCTGACATCATCGTAAATTCTTGTAAATTAAAAATACAATTGTTCGCGAAGGAAAAATTTTGTACATAATTTTAAAACATCTTTGGGCCATGAACATTTGCCCTGAGGGTATAAGATGGTTATTAAATTAAAACAGTTCACGACTATCCGGTTTGGAAGGCTAGTGCTGCGACTTGGGACGGTTGTAGAAGGGACTCGTTTGTTCAAGAGTGGTCGTCCCTCCCCCAACCATCCCTCAGAAGTTATTTGTGAAATCCATCCCCCTCTGAACAATGAGCGTTAAACCCGAAGCGAGTCTCGGAAAGGCGCGGTGCAGGTCAGGGTGCAACAGCTGTGCGTGCGTCCCGACCACACTTGAGAGGTTTCTTCATCTTATCGCTGGTCGTTGGGTTGGTGGAAAATTCCAAGCCATTTAAGAAATAGGATTATGTGTATGAAGTTTCGAAAACGGACACTATTATTTGTATACCTATTCATAGTATGCACACAATAATGTCTTCTCGGGTCATTTACATTTGCTTGACTTTTATAAGGAAAAACTTGTCCAGCAAAAATTGCTGAAATACTGAACAGTTGTGAATTTCTTTCTGAACAGTAATTAGATAATCAATAAAAATAATTGATTTATAATTACTTGATATGTTAAACAAAATCAAATAATTGATTAAAAATAAATAGTTTTCGAAAGTTAACTTGTTCTTGTTTTCCTACAGATATCGTGATTAAAAGTTAAAATTATGTTCAAACTTCTATTTTATGAAGGAAAGCTACTTAATGATTTCTGCATCTACCGTTCAAACCCAAAATGAATGTTGCTTTTTGTAACCACCTTGAATAGAGTTACAGTTCCGGCCACGCTGCGTCTATGTCGAAAAGCGCCACCTGGCCTTGAAAAGGCAAGTGAGCGAAACACCTTGACATTTCCGAGCAGTAGGAGACTTACTTCTGAGAGGCTCTACAATATTGCAGTAGATTTTTTTGTGCACCAATAAATTATTTCACAGCTTATTTCAATTTTGAAGGAACGCACGCACTTGTCGGGATTACGTGAGACTATTCCCGATTTTTCTGTAACTTTTTTCCAGCTCATAAATGGCTATCTACCCTTTATCAGCCATATTTCCAATTTACTAAATTAAATGTAAACTTATGTTGTGTAAGTTAGTACCTACACAAATAATTTAAAGACCTCACATTTAGAAGTGAACATTTTCAAAAGAACCGTAAAAGGTGGAGGTAAACTAAAACATTTTGGGAAGTTTCGTTCCGTTCGGGCAGTTCTAATATGCAGTAATGTGTCAATATAATGAAAATATTTAATTGATTACACTTTGTTTGGCAACGAGTAGGAAAAATAAACAAACGAATCCTACACAGTGTATTGTTGGGTCGAAATATGAAAGCGCGTATTATTGAAATATTCTAGTACACATAAATTTTAAGCGAAAAAAAACTGAAACTGAAAGGATGGCACTAAACTGTATAGAAAATGGTAAGTAATTTTGTGTGTGTTGTTTAGCGTTATCTCTCAAGTGAATGCATTTAAAATCCACTTATCCCAGATCTATATTCAACCAACCTTTCTGTTGAAGATGTGATGAGGTTAAGTCAACTGACTGAACTGAACGTAGTGTTGACATTTATATGAACTTGCACTGACAAGTTTTGAATCCTTGATTTCATCGCTGTTCTCACAGATCACAGCATGCTTTACCTATTTCATCACGTGTTCGTGACTTACTACAGTCAACATTTACACATTACACTGAGTATCAAGCTAATGGTTACGACACGTGATGTACCAATTTCTTACGATTAATAGAAAAATACAACCACACACCTCATATGCATTACACCCACACACACATAACCACAATAAAATCATGCGCCATGTCGAGAGAAAATCTAAAATTCAAAATGACGCATATCATTCAAAAATGCATTTCTACAGAAAAAAGAGAAATAAATGTGTAGAATATCACAGTTAATTTTAAAATGAATAACGAAATAATACGTGCCAGTAAATACATCACTCAAAGTTACACATGTCGAACTGAACAAGCAAGTATGGATAGCTATTGATTCAAGTGGTAACTGCTGTTCGATTGTTAAAGCAAAAAATTGAAGACCCTCGTCATCACAACAAAAGCTCTTATTACAACGCTTTTCTTTCTTCAAAAGAGTAATAAATTTTAGAGTTATTATTCTAATTTTTATTTGGATCCATTTTAGGTGTGCATCTGCTGATTACAAATCAATTATGTAGAAAACTATTTTCTGGCTTAGTATCTCGCGGATGAATATCTCAGTTCCAGTATTTAAGCGGATGACGACCTACTTTCTCCGCCTCTTTCTCATACTGAGTAGGGTTTGTTCACGTGAGGTTGTGTCTCCTGTAAAATAGGTTACACAACCCACTTCTATTTCGTGAAATAACTTTTTAAAATCCAAAAAAATTATAAAATTTTGAAAAACTCCAAAAAAATAGCAAAAGTTTCAAAAAGCCAGAAACAAGTTGACAAGTGTGTGCGTGTGTAATCGTGACCATACAACGTGGGCATCTTCGAAGAATCTGTGCTGCCATTTTCAAAGAAAAGGAGGGAAGCTGCAGTGTTTCTTCATTTCGGTGGATTCTGTGTTCTTGTATTAGTGTAATTCAAACGTAATAATGAATCCAGGCGGTCCGAATTATCCTATGGCCTCGCTGTATGTTGGCGACTTACACCAAGACGTGACGGAGGCCATGCTGTTTGAAAAATTTTCAACTGCTGGTCCTGTGCTTTCTATCCGCGTATGCAGGGATATGATTACTCGCCGGTCCTTAGGATACGCATACGTCAACTTCCAACAACCAGCTGATGGTAAGTCAGTTTTTCTTCACGAGAGGTTATGTGTGTTGTACTAGGGCGTGGACGCATTACCTATATTAATGTTCATTCAAGATTATTGCATCAAATATGAATGGAAATTCCTTAAACAATAATTCTTAATATATTTTATTGTTAATTTAATAGTTTTGAGATTGATTAATTTATTCTCTAGATGTATGAATTTCCACATTTGTTAAGAATGTGATGTGGTTGGATTGACAAGATGGTTATTGAGCAGTAGATGATTTGAAGTGTAATCTCTTATTTCTAGCTGAACGAGCTTTAGACACCATGAATTTTGACATGATCAAGGGGCGGCCCATTCGAATCATGTGGTCTCAGCGAGATCCATCATTGCGCAAGTCTGGTGTTGGCAATGTATTCATAAAAAATCTTGACAAGAGTATTGATAATAAAGCAATGTACGACACTTTCTCAGCTTTTGGCAATATCTTGAGTTGCAAGGTATGTGGAAATAGTGCTTATTTACTAATCAAAATTTCTCAAACTGTCCTAGGTTGAGGTGAAATGATAGTTCAAGTCTCTTCAGTACGACAAAAGCTTTTAAACTTGTGTTATTGTTTTACGACTAAACTTATGCTCTATTAATCCCTAAAATTGCTTGTTTTATAGGTAGCTCAAGATGAGAACGGTGTTTCAAAAGGTTATGGATTTGTCCATTTTGAGACTGAAGAGGCTGCAACAAAATCCATTGAAAAAGTAAACGGTATGTTGCTTAATGGCAAGAAAGTCTTTGTTGGAAAATTTGTCCCACGCAAGGAGCGCGAGAAGGAGTTGGGTGAGAAGGCCAAGCTCTTCACTAATGTTTATGTGAAGAACTTCGGTGAAGATTTCAATGATGATACTTTGAAAAAGATGTTCGAAAAATATGGTCGCATCACCAGTCATAAGGTTAGTTATGATGGAAAAAAAATTATAAATATTATTAAATGAAACAAATTCTTTTGTAATAATTAAGAGATTAATACTTACTTTTGTGTGATTTATAAATAGGTAATGGCTAAAGATGATGGGAAATCTCGTGGATTTGGGTTTGTTGCATTCGAAGAGCCAGAAGATGCTGAAAGAGCTGTCGATGATCTGAATGGAAAAGAATTGATTGATGGCAAAGTGAGTATTAATTGTGATGATTACAAATATACCCGTAGATTTCATGTTTCTGTTCTTGAGGTCATTTCTGTGGCCTAGTGCATGTTCCTGATTTTAATTCATTGTTTTGCATGACTTTTCCTTGGAAGGTTAATGATTTTGAGTGATTTAATCCATCCTTTGATTTGTTTTTATCCCCTTTGTTTCTTCGTAATTTAAAACTTCTATTTTAACTGGTAAATGTTCAACAAAAGTAAGGTTTGAAACTAATAATTTTCAGCCACTTTACGTGGGAAGAGCTCAAAAGAAGGCAGAAAGACAGCAAGAACTGAAACGAAAATTTGAACAATTAAAAATAGAACGCCTGAATCGCTACCAGGGTGTTAATTTATACGTCAAGAATTTGGATGATACCATTGATGATGAACGTCTTCGCAAGGAATTTTCACCATTCGGAACTATAACTAGTGCTAAGGTACGAGTGTTTGGCATGTGAGCAAATTTTAAGATGGTATTCAAATTAATAAAGTTTCAATAAATTACATTAAACTTGATTTGATTCAGGTAATGATGGAAGAAGGCCGCAGTAAAGGCTTTGGTTTTGTTTGCTTTTCTTCTCCTGAAGAAGCTACAAAAGCTGTTACGGAAATGAATGGCCGCATTGTGGGCACAAAGCCATTGTATGTTGCCTTAGCACAGCGCAAAGAAGATCGCAAAGCACATTTGGCTTCTCAGTACATGCAGCGCATGGCAAATATGCGTATGCAACAGATGGGTCAAATTTTCCAACCAGGCGGTGCTGGAGGCTATTTTGTACCCACACTCCCGCAACCCCAGAGGTTCTATGGACCAGCTCAGATGGCTCAGATTCGAGCTACTCCACGATGGACTGCTCAGCCGCAAGTACGGCCCAATGCTCAGGGAGGTGCCACTGCTTTCACAAACATGCAGGGACCTTTCCGTGCCGCTCCAAGGCCCCCTGGCACCCAGCCCAGCTCCATGCGCAATGCTCTTTCAGCACGTCCAATTACAGGTTAGTATATGAACTTGATTCTCCCATCTTCCGTAGAATTTTCAAGAGTCAGTCCTATTTCAGTCTTTATAGTACTATTTTGATAATTCTATCACACGAATGTCCTAGGTCTCTTATTTATCAAACAATTTTCACTAACTAAAGGGTACACTATAAACAGATGTTGTTAAAAATAATTCTATGAATAACAATTGGTTAGTTCAATATCCTTTCTTCTCAAATGGAATGTGGTAAAAGGGTTTTATATGAATGGAATGTACACTTTCCTCAAGATCTCTTCCAACGGTGACCACTTCAGGCATGTATATATGTAATTGATAATAGGTATTATAATACTGGTGTTCGAATCTTCTATGAGGTATCTGTTAGTGAATATTATTTGAATTTCAAGAATTAGGAGGCTTTTTTAAGTTTATTATTATTTGATCTGATTTAAATTGAGACTAGTGGAACTTGTTCAAAACAGCCAATTTGTAGTATTAGTGGTAGAACAAGAAAAGGAATAACGTTAAGAAAACTTAATTCAGTAAAAATCTGCAGATGTGATGCATAGTAATATGTAGAAATAGTTCAGTACTTCAAAACTAGTACAGGGTGGCCAATTACTGGGAAACAGGACAAATAGGGGAATTTGTAGAACAATCGTGAAGATATCGGGAAAAGTGTTGAGAGGGTAGTGTAGTTGTATAGTATTCCTTAAAAAAAGTCCAACAAAAAATAGACACAATTTTTATTTGTTAAGATTTTTTAATTTGTACTTTTATCACAGTGAAATCTAAGCAGAGCTGGCAAATTAGTAGGTGGTTTGTTTTGATATTGAAAAAAAAAAAAGTGAAATACTCTACAAATCTTAGTGAAAAATTAAAAACATTGCACTGGAATAAAAGCAGGATAAGTCCGTGAAATGAATGGCTACCCTGTAAAGATTCCTGGTGACAAATGAATCTAAATGGTTTGGATTTACAAACCATACATTTCATGTACAAAATCAATAATGTTGTGTATGGCCGAAAAAAGTCTTTGTATTTACATTATTACTGTAAGAAATTGGCTACTTTTAAGAGCCACAAAAAGCATGAAAAAACAAAAAACATTCATCTCGGCTGAAATGTTAATGGTTTTTCAGATCAATTGATCATGGATTAACTTGCCCAAGTTGCTGAGGAGAAAATCTAAATTGATTATTGTGTGTTCATTTTTACTGATAAGGCCAATATTACTTCATTGATTTGTAAATCCACTTAATGAGTGAAGAAATGTGGAGGGTATATTTTTACAGAAAAATTAACAATTCAACATTTTGAATTTATTTTACTAAACAGTGGAATGTTGGCTGTGATACAATTATAATTTATTTTGAAATTATTTATTATTGTATATTTAAAAAAAGAAGCAATATTTGTAAACATGGAAACTAACTAGATTTTCCATGTGCTACGAAATAGTTCCCTCCAGCATAGTGAAGAATACTCGAGATGAAAGTTATTAGTTTTGTATTTTTTATTACCCAGTACAACAATATTATGATCTGGAAGGATGAAATAAGTGATGCAAGAAAACTAACCTAGCAAATGCACAAATAAATGAAGAAGCATTAATGGTAAACCTTATTATACAAAATATCATCTTGCTGACTAGACCAAAGAAATCTCAACCATGATTAAATAAAAAAATTTATTTAACTAGAGGAAGAAAACACTTCAGACCCTTGCACAGAGCCAGAACAGAGGAAGTGGAATCAAGTATGAACAAACGTGCAGAGAAAAGAAAATTAGGAAAGCAGTAAAATAAAGAATTTCATAGTAATAAGAAACAAAATATAAAGTGAAAGCAGCAAAATACCAATTTAAATTTGGAAAAATTGCTTCAAACAAATTTTTAACAAAGAAAACATAAACTTACAGCCCATGCCCAACAGGTCCAGAAACACAAGAAAACATCTAGTCTACTAAAGCAAAAGTCTTATTTCATACAAATAACATTTGGAGAAATAAGAAATGTAAAAATTAAAAGAAAGGTTTAGGCCTAGATAATAGGTGCAACAAACACACAAGTTGGCTCTGGCTTCCTCAGCAAAGTCAATAGGTAATTGGCTATCTGGGAGACAGTGTGTTCTCAACAGACAAATATGTACACGAGTTACAAAAAGATTCTTGCTCTGGACTGAGATATTTCAACAAGAAAGTGTAATGATGGAAAACTGGAGAACAGGAATTTCAAATTTCTTTCACTGAAGGGTTTGTCTTGGGCTTATTGAAACTTCATCACTGCATTACGCTGTCAGATATCTTGCATGCACTCTCAGCAGTGAATTTGGAGCTCCTGTGCAAGAGATTATCATGCCTTTCTGTAAAGAGAAATTGAATTTGACTAATTCAGATGCCATAGATATTGTGCAAAAATGATGACATGAGTGGAGTAGACAAGAAGCTGTGGAAAGATGGAACTCTCCTGTCCCGACCTCCAATAAAAGTTTGATTTTTTAAAAATAGTGCATGCATTATGATGACAGCATAGAGTACCCAAGTGGAGTAGTTACGAAACCAGACACTATTCATTGCAATTTGCGCAAGGGTGGACTTAACATTCTGCATATAAGAATTGAATATGACACTGTTTAATCCTTAAAGCATCATACAAGATGGTCCAAGGTTATATTTTAGTACGTCCTCAATATTTCTGCTATAAATGCGTGCATATAATTGGGGAACAAAAATAAAAGTACGATTAGAAATCAATTCCTAAAGGAGTTGCTATCGAGAATCATGGAAGAACATCAGAGTAGGGCTGAAAATTTTCCCTTGCAATGCAGTATTGGGGCACTAACCTTACTATCCTGTTGCAAGGTTAGGTGTTTTGAAAATACTCATTTATTTAAAAGTAATTGTTGCAATTTCTTCCCAAAGAGAAAGATGTGGAGGATCAGTGTGTGGGGGGGAGAAGAGAAACTATGAATGTTGCGAAAAGAAAGATACTTTATATTTTTAATAGAAAATGTCTGGGTTTGTAGAACAAGCAAATACTATTTGTGAGGACTGAATTAAATATTATATTTTTAAATCAAAGCACTTTTAATATGATTTCTAAGTGTAGTTTCTCACTTTCACGTTTCTTACAATTGGTATTTGGCAATAAAATGGAAATCAATATATTCACTAGAATATTTGCAACTAGGTTGGATAAAGAATGGAATTTTTCCTTGCTTATTATGTCATTCATTCCATATTATCGGTTTGGCTCAAGAAGAGAAAAAGAGCACACAATAGGCAGTTAAGTATTTCATGAATGAAGCAGCAGTTACATATAGCAGACCCAAAAGGGAAATAATTCGCAGCATTCCTTTCAGACTATAGAAGCGACTGGCTAGGTATAGCTGGCAACCACGGTTGGGCAAAATACTTTAAATTTAGTATTTAAATACTTTGCAAAAGATATATACATATTTAAAAATGTGCACAAAATACATTAGGACCTGATGTGCTAAATACGTATGTATTTAAAATACTTCAAATACTCAAAATACTGTAAATATAGAATAATTTTGTATTGTATATTTTTTATTGCAACAATATATTACAGTTGTCTATTACAGTAAATTAGTAATTGACAATCATAAGAATTTCTGAACATTAATTATTGTAATGTATTATAACAATATTATAAACATTTTCAAGTATAAAATATCAAAAATATGTCTAACACAAAGAAATGGAATTTCTTTTTAAAACGGCTAATTTTTCAACCAAATCATCAGATAATAAACCCCTAGTTAGTGAATGTATGAAACCTGCAAAGATAGAAGTCATTCAACTGGCAAGGATGAATATAAATTAGTGTAATAATGAATAAATGCATTTTTATTGCTGGATAATTGTCCAGTGTTTTTAATGATGTAGATTTATCATTTAAAAATGAAAAGAATCCAAATTCAACAGCTGAAATGAGCTTTCATTTTTGTTTTACTGAGGTGCATTCACTAGCGAAATCAAAAAGAAACTATCCTTGTTCTAAAATGTCTTCTTCGTTGTCTGTATTGGATCTTTTTTTAAAATCTCTAACATACATGCCCAAAAAAACTCAAAAATACAGTTTTTAAAATACAAACAGTGTTTAAAATGTGTGTTTCTAATAAAAATATTTAAGTACTGCCCAACCCTGCTGGCAACATAACTGAAGGTTCTGGCTTACTCAGTTGGAGCTTCTGTTGTTTGATTACACTTGGCCCATTTGCATGAAGCTTCGGCACTGCATCTTGCGATATTATCATATATCATATCATATCATGTAAATTTAGTGTGGTAATGAGAAATAATATTGAAAATAGGACATGTCTTGCAATGTGTGCTTCATGATTTTAATTTTTTGTACTATTATGAAATTGCATATAATTTTTATTATGATGTATTAAGAATATTTTAAATGCATGAGGTGTGTATGTTCTCAACGAGTACTTTGTGTGGTGGCCGAGTGAAATTCATATTTGATAATACAGTTTCATTTTTTATATAATATTCATGGCACATTACATTTTGATTGTTTCACAAATTTGTACCTGTATGTATGCCAGCAAGACACTTCTGATTTCTTCAAACAATATCTGTATTGGGGGTCATCAATGAAAATTAATAGTTGTTGCAACAGTAAGATAGTTCTCTGAAATAAATGTGATATTAGTTTTTTGACTTGACAAACTGATCCCTTAATAGAATAACTTTCTCTATATTAGAAAACTCAATATACCAGGAACATTGTAAATTGTCGATAGCAACAACCATGTGTATCATAAGAATGTAATAATAACATGTAGGATTGGTATTATTTGAGAGAAAAGGTTAGTGACCTTAGAAAAATAAAGAAAATGAAAGCCTATTTTAGCAATATGGTACTAGAAATAAAGAACAGTATCCTCAAGAATGTGGATGACCATACAAACTCATGAGAGGAAACTTCCTACATAAAAGATGTTCTGAAACCGCTACCTTCATACACTCTCCGTACATTTCTGTTTAACAAGATGCACGTAGAGCCATATTTCTACATATAGGTGCAAAGGAACTGGGTATTTGGAAACAAAGATGTGTATATTTACACCTGATTTACAATTCATGGCTTTCCTTGCGAAGTATGAAAAATAATTTCACAGTCCAGGGGAAATTTTGACCTTGCGTGAAAATGTGTGGTGAATGTGGGCGATGCCACTTGGATATCTCAAAAGGGTATTATATTCTAATCGACAAAGAATGCTTTCACTCTTCCATTAAAATTCTTTGGGACTACTTTTAACTGCTCAAGGAAACGTGTGCAAGGTAGTGTTAACACACAGTTTTTGCAATTTTTTTGTCAGAGGAAAAATATTGTGTGTACTTTTCTTGCTGCTTTATACACACACATTGTAATTCTGTGAAGTTTGTACAGCATTTGGGTCATAGTGTTTTTTTGGGGGGGGGATTAGGAGATAAATGTTTTGGATGCTTGGACTGTGGGTTGTCCCAATTGTCTTGGCCTCCTCAAAGTAGAATGACAAGTAGAATTGTAGGATTGTCCACTCTCAACAGTTTATTTTTGCCACTTATTAAACAGTATTTCTTCGTGTGTATAGGACAGCAACCTGTTGGAGCGGCCAATATCCAGGGCCGCCCGATGGGAGCTCCGACAGTCTCGGTCTCAGCTCAAGGTCGTCCAGCCAATTACAAATACACCGCAAACATGCGCAATCCTCCTCAACCACTGCCGGTGGCTCAGCAACCTCCTGTACAGCAGGTAGGATTCAAGTTATTGTTATCCTCTCACAATCTCTGATTTTTTGAAAACTGTTTCTAAAATGTCCCCTCTATGTTGTTAGAAACCCCATCGATAAGATTTAAATTTCAGTTTTCTTGTATGAAGCTGAAAGTGAAGTTGGTGAAAGAATCTGTTTGTGTAAAAAGACTTCTTTAGAAAGTTAAAAAATTAATGGGTTGTAAGGAAACAAAATAGCGTATCAGTGTTAGTTTTTGCATATTGTGCCAGGGACAATCGGAGATCTGTCCATTTGAGTGTCTGTGAACAACGCTAACGGGTAAACCTTCAGCAGGATTTTCTCCATACTTGATATTCTCCAATTGATCTGGTTTATGTTGTGACCTGTTGAATTTGAACCAATTTGATTTTTGGGGAAACTTTACTTGATCAAATCTTTCTCTAAACACAGTGTAAATTTTTGGGGTTGTTGTTGTTTTGTGTGTGTGAGAGTGTGTGTGTGTTGTTGTTTTCCTTGTGTATGGAGGCGATCCAAATACCATCTTTGCTCCTGTAGATGAGAGAGATCTTGGAACTGTTTACTCAAATATCACACATTTTTGATTGGATTATTGAGCTTTTTAAGTTAATAGGTATAGATATTGAACAAAATAAAATTCAAATAAATGTAACATCCCAAGGGTATTAGAACTTCCTAACAATTTCTTCTGCAGTTCTGTCTTATGTAAATGCAAACTCAATTTTTCCTTAAATGCAAACCTGTTAACATTTTCATGCCACAGCCCATGTCAGACCTCTAACTTTGTCCTTCTGCCTCGAGCCCAATCGCAGCTTATTCTGTAATTTTCCCACACGTTTTACATAGGTAATCCTCTCTACTCAGCTTTGGGCTGCACAATCCTTTTAAAGGACATGCTAGTTTGTTGGATTTCTGTACTATTTTGAGTCTTAAACAAATAAAAAGTAAGAAATAACTAAATGCTGCACAGTTCTCTGCCCAGACCACATGCACAGGTTTTGTTGTGTTGGTGCTTGTCTGTATGATTTTATTCAAGGAAAGTGGTTGTACGATGGTGCCCAGTTTCCTCTGTAACTCTCTGCATGCCAAATGGTTTCAAACTGCCTAAAAATAAATGCTAAGTATTATTGAAAAATAAGATAAAAAAAGAAATGTCAGTGAAAATTCATATTAATTTAATTTCAAGAAAAATCAAGTAAGGTTTGTGTTCAGTCTTCGCAGAAGCTATGCAACATTTTGGTATCCTTTCAAAGCCCAAACCTTCCTCTTGTTTTATAAGTATGAAACATTGTGGAGTTCTGTATGTTCAAGAAAGAGAAAGTTGTTGACATACGGGCAGAAATGTTTGGGATACCATGGTATGCAGGGTGTGAAGTATTAAATGGGAATTCATGTGTCACAAAGATGAATTGTAAGGCTATGTTCTCTCTCAAGAGTACCTGAAGTGTTGGTTAGTTCTGCAAGTTTTTGAACAAACATTAACTCTTATTCCAGGCTGTACACATCCAAGGGCAGGAGCCTTTGACTGCTTCAATGCTGGCTGCTGCCCCTCCTCAAGAGCAAAAGCAGATGCTGGGTGAACGGCTGTTCCCTCTCATTCAGCGCATGTACCCTGAGCTGGCTGGAAAAATAACTGGGATGTTGCTTGAAATTGACAACTCGGAACTCTTGCACATGTTGGAACACCACGAGTCCCTGAAGGCGAAGGTAAACATTTCTTGAATTGCATTTGATTTTATAATTTCTTTTGTATTTAAATTCCAGATCAATTTCATCAATATAATGTAGACTGTAAGTGAACGTAATCAGATAAAGTAAGTCTTGTCCAAAGTAAGTTCAGGATTGCAATGTGTCAACATGCATCCTTTGTAATTAATGCGGAAATCAAGGAATTATCAATTTTGCTGGCTGCAATGATAAATTTTAATGAAGAATCACTGAATTTTAACTCCAGCCGGAGTAAATTGAATCATCTGGTGCTTTTATCTATTAGGATTTACACATGTACATAAAATCATTGAGCTAAGTTGGTTTAAGTCAAGTTTTCCTTGAAGTCTATTTTGTTTAAATTTATAAATTAAAAATCTTGCAAACAGTAGAGTATGTAGTGAAAGGATGAAAATAATGTTATAACCACAATTGACACAGCTTAAAAACTTAAAAATTTTAAATTCCTGATACTTTTTTGTCATCTGTTTGCATCTGTGGATATGATTTTGGAATGTTTGTTGTATATTTATTTTGGCTAGATTATTGAGGAAAGCACTCACACTTTTTATAATCTGTAGTGCTATAAAATAAAATGCTAAATACATTTACAGTATCAAGTTGTGTTATACAATCTTGAACTATCTTCAGGTTGTGTGGAGGCTTTGATTACAACAAAATTTGATTCATTCGAATTTTCAAATCCCTAGCCAAAACTGAAATATCATAACAATTCATGAAATAATTTCATTGCACATTTCAACTCCTTTGTGCCATCATCCACGAAGTTGCTAGAGACAACCAGGGTTGTGTTGTCTTTCATTTTGAAAGCTGAATTAAAATTTATATATAGTATCAAGTTGCTTTTGTAGGCTTTTGTTTTTGTCACATTCCAACTTCAGAGCTGGATAACATAACAATGGCATTGGCCAGCTGACCTATCATTGAGTTAGGTTGGAATATTGTTGGAAATTCACAAGTACTGTTTAATAGAAAAAGGATTTGTAGGATAAGGCTTCTAAATTTTTTTTAACCAGATTTTGCAAGATAGTAGTTTACTTTTTCTGATGATTGGAAAGTCAAAGTGGGTTAGTTAATAGTTGATAGGCATTCATGATTTTCATCAATCATAATTTCTGGTAGTTGAACATAAATATCTGTAGGACTGAACTTTGAAATAATAATTTTGTTTCCTCATTTTTTCACATAATTCATTAACCTATTTTTAATGGTATAGTTAAATAATTTTGCCCTTTCTGATTTCAAGAAACTTTTAAATGTCAAATAGATTGTGCTTTTGAACTTTGTATTTTTATGTGGAAATGTTGTGTTTGCAGGTTGAGGAGGCTGTGGCTGTCTTGCAGGCTCACCAGGCCAAACAGGCTGCTTCTCAGGGCAAGAAAGAATAAGTTCTTCCACATCAATGGCCTGCGTTCAACCATCAAATTTCGAGGCCAGCTGTCTTCGTGGGTCTGACAAATAGGCTGTTGTTGGGCTAATTCCTACTTCATTTTGGCTAGCTTTTTTTTATTGGCTCTCACATTTTTGCGAAATTCGATTAGAAATGGATAACTGAATTGTCCTTTTTTTATTTATTTGGCAGAAACCATTCAATTTGGTTAGAGAATAGCAAAAAACAATTTGTGAGTTGCCCAACAATGTCTATTATCATGCCATTAAGAAATATGACCTGTGTTGTACACGGGGAAACATGGGATCAGAGACAACTATTGATATTGCCCACCATTTTGATATGCAGCGTTCTTAATTTTTTTTTAATTTTTGCTCCTTTCAAAAACTCGTTTGCATTTCTGGATAAGAGTTAAGTTTTAATGCCGTTCTGGTACACATACAATTTTAAATGGTGTACGTTAATGATAAATACTGAATTTTTTTTTTAATGTTTCCATTTGTTATCTTCGGTTTTATAATACGAATTTTGGTGAGGAATCTGTCGTGGCCTAAACCTCATCCAATTATAACATAAAAAAATTGTTTTTAGACGCGCGTTCCACATCCAAAATGGGAACTTTGTGTGGCAAAAAGCTTTTGCTCCTTAATTGGAAACTATAAAAATAGAAATTTGAGTAACAATTCACCCAGCAAAATATTCTTTAAAAATTGTATAAAAAAAGTAAAATGTGTCACCCGACACTCAAAATAAGAACAGGAAATAGCTAAAAACGTGATGTTACATCAAAACAAGAACTACCTGTAACGAAATAAATGATACACTAGTATTAAATATTGGGGTTCCAAAAAAAGAAAGAAAAAAAAAATAATGCACCTTTTCATTAAATATTGTGTATGAAATCTTGTTCTTTAATGGGATAAATCTGAGGGTTTATGGATAAAAATTCTTCATTTTGGAGTGTGTGGTTTTTTTGTTCTTGACATTCCTTCCCTTACCTAAGTGGATAACCTCTCCTTTCCTGAACCTTATCCTCACATTCCCAAAACATAATGTACTGTGAAATTGTTTAGAGGTGTAGTAATGTATGCTGCATTTCCTTTTGTAATTTGTGAATTTTGCCCTTATCTTGTATTAAATGTATTTACTGCAGCAAATTGATGTGACACCAATCTTGTTTTATTTTGAATCAGTTCATATAATTGGGCAATGTTCTTTAGTGTGATAGAAGGGGATATTTTACTTCTGTACATTTTTCTCACCCATGATTTTCTGTTTATGAAAGCAGCACCACTTGTTTAAGTTCATGTTTAGGGCAGCTACCTAGGTGTGTCCAGAAGCTATTGCTACATGTTGAATGAGTGCTTTTCAATCTGATGAGTGTTTCCTATACATGAAAGATGGGTAAATAGGCAGTGGTTAAGAAAATATGTTCAAAGTAAAAACCACATGCTTAGGCGAAGCAATTGTTTTATTTGGTCAGTGCATGGTTTTCAGAGGTGGGAGAAATGTAGATGAATGCCCTAATCAACTTTAGTAAAAGGCCTTTTTTTCTCTCTGCTCCCCATTTTCTTTCTAGTTTTTCAATGATAGAGGAATACAAACTAACAAAGATGGGTGAGGAACAACACATTTTCCACTAACTCTTGTAATATTTCTGATGTCCTCTTACCAGATTGTTTGTGTGTATTGGTAGATGTCCTGTGGACAGTGTTTCCTCTGCTTGTACGTTAGCTGTTTCTCTGTATATTTCTGTAGGGACATAGGAATATGCTGTTCCAGAATGTGAGCAGAGGTGGTGGATAATGGCTTTTATTGACTTAAATTTTGTGGAGTGGAGAATTATTTTTATCTATAACTTTGGGAAGAACTTTGTATTGTGATGTGTTGGGGCAAGGTATTTTTTTTTACAATGTGGATCTATATGCTTTTACTCCACTTGAAGGCTGTGTTCATAAAGTTATTTGTCATTTGTAGTAGTTTCTCTTCCTTCCTGTTGTAATGAAACTGGATATTATTTTGATATGCCTCATTATCCTGTTAAATTTTCTGTGTAGGATTAACCATGAAAAGTGTTGGCGAGAAGAGAGGATTTCTTATGAAATAATTCATTAATGTGGGTGTGTATTGCATCTTGCATAACTTAAAAAGTTTGGATGCAAAAGAGAAGAGACTATGCACAAGGCTTTTTTTTTAATTTTAGTTTCTTCTGTCATTCCAAACTTTTGGTCATAGTATAATGTGTTATGTTTCTGGGAATGAGTTCTTTTACTTTGTATGGCTTCACGGGAATAAAGCGATATTCACTTGTGGATTTGGGATCTTTTTATCAGTGATAAGTTACTCATAATTGACAGTTGCATTGATAATGCTTCCTAGAACCCTTCTTAGACTTTGTTTGGAAATGGTTACTAGTTCTTCTTGTGGACTTTGCTAATCAGTTTGTGGCTTGAACATGGCATTGTCACATACTAAATTAATAGACAGTAGTATGTTGGACTAATTTGTCAAAAGGAAAATTATATTGATTTTTTTTTTTTTTTTTTTTTTTTAATTTTTGTTTCTTAAATAAGTGTGGTAGATGTAAAGAAACTACTATCAAATCTGTTGCAGTAACAATGTTAAACTTCTGCGTTGTTAACCCAAACATGGTTTCTTTTTCTATTAAGCTGCTTTCAATAACTTGCAACATCATCAAAAAATGTTGCCATTCTTCAGTGATAAATATTTTGGTCTTATTTGTTTAATTCCTTATGTGAATTAAGATAATGATTTTTTTATTCTGAAGTATTTGTGTTTTGTTTTATCAGTTAAAGGACAGCATTGCGGCCAAATTTTTACTAATAATACATATGAAAAATTAAAAATCTTATTTTATAATGAACAAGATGGTCAGCACACAAGAATATGAACTAATATTCATCCATCACATAAAATCTTGAAGGAATTTTATTTTAGTACTATTTTTAAACTTTGTAAAGAGTTGTATTACACAACCTATTACAGTAAAATCTGTCTATACTGGAATGGGTCGGGACAAAAAATTCTGGTTTACAGGTTTCCATTTTATGCAAAGTTGTCCATTTTATGACACTTGTAATGTTAATGTTACATTAATATTAATGTAATAGTAAATTACATGTCTTATAATTACCAAAATACATTAACATATAATGTATTTACTGATGAAATTACCAATAAATTAGTATTAAACTCATTGACAGCATCCGAGTTGAAAAATACATAACCCCTTACTGCCTAGAGGCTGTATTCCGACTGCTTACTGACTCAATACACAATGCATCACAACCTAGTACTATGACTTTCTGATATCCTCGCATGACCTGGAGCAATACGTATCTGGTAGAGGGCTTGGGATTTTCAATGTGGGGCAGAGACGTGTTAATAGAAGCCATGCTTTCCCACGCTCAGAGTCAGGAGAGAGGGAATTCCCCAAAGGCCTATGAATTGAGAGAGAAGTGACCCAAAGGTCGAATTCTACAGACAGCTAAAGCCCCTCTCCTTCAATATCTGGCTGCCATGACTACATTGTGTGTCACAGGGTTGGAGAATTTAAAACAGGCTTACAGATGCATTCATTTTATTAAGAACATCTCATGTCTGCCAATTGCATTAAATTCATAGGACTTCCGTTTTGTAAAGATTTTTCTTCCTGCAGGACATGAAAAAACATTCTGTTTCTGCGTTGGAGAGGTTCCGTTTTATGCTATGTAAAAAGCCATTTAACTTCATGGGTTGGAGAAATTTTCTGTTTAAGGCAGGTTACCTGCTTGTACAGGTTCCGGTATAGACAGATTTTACTGTATATCAGTATCAGAATTAACCAATTTAGGTAATCTCTGAATAGTATCTATAAGTTGTCAAGTGAGCCAGCGCTTTAAGGGTATAATTGGATGGCTTTTATATAACATTTTTAACATTGCTGAGACATGCACAAATTTAAACATCAACCCCAGAAGTATATTGTGTAAATAGATACAAGAGATTGGGCTGTGTTGCCAGTTGAGAGCGATTGAACCAACTAATGAACAGATAGGTCAACTTATTTTCTTTTCTTTATACAGAACAAATAATATATGGTGATTTGTTCTATTTTCAAAAAATATTTTGTGGTTTCTGTAGAAAAGAAACCAAGCATTGTTTTTATTATTTCAGAGAAATGCGTACAGCTAACAAAATAATACCAACAAATGTATGTTCACGAGTTAATACCAATTTGTTGTAGCGCATGTCTGTAGGAAAGTATTTGAGAATACTGTGTGAATAACAATTTGAGCGAATACAGCTCCAATTCTATTTGATCTGTGTAACTAAGAATGGAGGGACTTGTCTATAGGAGTGTATTGAAATTCTCGAGATGAAATTCAGAAGGTAAAGGATCATGTTAATAACTTTCCATGACAAATTTTACTTACTGTCAAGAAAGTGGCGACAGAAATTATGTTCACAGAACTATTGGGACCAAAAATTGATGACTACAAGAAGGTTTTTGTTTCTATAGAAAGAGCCTTCATGCACATTTAATATCGAAAGAAAAAAAGCTGAAGAAGGATGTTCTCAGTAAACATGACAATTTTAATGTCAATAATATGAAGAGTAACATTTCTGACAAGCAACAAATTGGGAATGCTTTAAATGTGTCATAGTTTTAAATGAGAACCAATGAATGCTAGCAGAACTGCAAAAGAATGGGAACATTGGAAACCATACCCGAAGAGGACATTGCCCTGACCAAGAATTTTAACAATTTTTTTTTTTTTTTTTCCCCAAGAGGCAAAGTTAAATACTTAGAGTATTCAAAAATGATTGGCTCAACAATTATTTTGTATTCACTGGAACCATTTATTGAACAAACGAATACAGATTATAATTATCACAGGTATTGTCTGCCAATGCCTATGCACTTATGCCATCGTTCTGGCAGCTTCCTTATTTACCATTCTTTGGGAGTACCACAGCTGGGCAACTGCATGAAGTTTGTCATTGGTGATGAACTTCTTCCTCCACAGGACCTCACATTGTGTTGAATAGAGTTGCTAGGAGCCAAATGCTTATGTGGAGGATGTGCCAGCACAGTAAAACCTAGTTCACGTAGGGTGGCCATGGTCTGGCATGTGCTCGCACGACTTGTTGGAGAAGAATGCTATATCCCCATTTTCTGCAGTGGCCTTGTTGAATATGTTGAGGGGGTTCGGTGCAGTACCAATCACTTTATGGTCATTGGGAGGAAGCAATCCACCAGAATTATCACATCCTGATTCCAGGAAGCAGTCCCCCGACGTGACTTCTTTGGACAAGGACTCCCGAATTCTTTCACTCCATAGACTGGCGTTTCTTTTCTGGAGTCTCATGGATGAACAATGACCAGAAGCCAAAAGAACTCTGCTGGATCTGCACTGTACTGTTGAACCAACTGTTGGCACATCTCCACAGGCTTCTCTTTCTGCACAAAGGTGAGGATATGAGTCACACATTGTGTACACCCCTTCATCTTCAAATCCACGTGAATGGTGAGCAGATTTCTCAGTGATTGCCTGTTGCCTCTAATTCATCAGATGTAATTTGCCTGTTAGACATTATCAAGTCGTTGACTCACTGGGCATGGTTTGCTGGAAACTCAGTGCTTTTGCATTTTTGAGCAATCTTTAAACTCTGATATCGAAAGAAACAGATGTGCATCTTTGTGATGTCTGCCCACACATGGCTACTAACCTGTTGTGAAACAGTCACACCTTCCCTCCAGAGAAACAATTCTTTCCACTATTGCCCATGCTTGTCTGCTTCCATGTGTCATCGATATCCACTAGTGGACTGGCTGGAACAATTGCTGCTGCAATGAGCTACTTAGAAGGCACTGTAGGGTGAGATGCCCAGGAAATAAATTCCTGCTTGCAAAAGCACATTCTTCCTCAGAAACATGATGGATCTTATGGTGTGACGTGTGTTGGTATCAGAACTGAAAAAAAAAAGGTTGATACAATGAATACATTTTTTGACAATCTACATCATGATAAATTCCACATTTGAAAAACAATTTGACATCATGGTAAATTCCATGATGTTCAAGTACCCCATTTCAGGATACTGTTTTCTCTCAAATAATTCCAATTTTGGTAATGTAGAATCTGCCCCAATAACCAGTTACAATTAAGGTAATGGAAGTGTCAAAAGGGGGTAGTAGTTGTATTGCAAATGCCAAAGAAAAACGACTTCAAAGAGACCAAGGGAAAAATAACGCTCACCAGTAGGAAGATGAGCTCTGAGTGAAACAAAATCAACTGGCTTATGATTCAAGTTAATAAACTTTAAAGAAGCAAACCATTTGTTCATCAGATGACAACTAGTCATTTTCTATAGCAAATTTTATTCAGCTAGATAATAAAAAAAGACCTTGAAGACAATCAGATGCATTTCATTTATGATGATTTTCTTACGATGTGAAAAAAAGTCAATAAGCAAGGTAAAGCATAAATATATCAAATGTGTTCATCACCTCATACCTAAAAATGAAACTTCTTGACTTGAAAAATGAGGATTTCTAATGAAAAATTATTTGAGCACAGAGGTTGATTATATATTCAGGTTTGGAATGGTTGCAAACTTTACAGTAGAATATAATGAATGAATGGAATGATAATGTTTTGTTTCAAAAGTTGTATTGAGTTGTACCAAGTACTTATGTAACTTTCAAAACTTTTGAATCTTATATCTAATACCAAGTTATCTTTTGGCAAACTTAACATTTTATATAAATAGTAATACAATTTATGTAGAACCAACTGCTACTTTTAATTATGAACCTGTTAAGAGGGAGGGATTTTAATGAAATATGTAATAGTAAAACAGGTTTAATATGAACATGATACTGTCTTTATACATTTTTCTGTAAAGAGGGGATTTCTCATTTTTTAATGCAGACAACTTCAAACAGCTTTTGCTGTTTGCAATCAGTGGTGCTTAGTTCCTTTTAAATAAAAGCCATCCAATTAACTCTTGGATTGAACATCTTTGGGTAGCTCCCAGAAGAAGAGTAAGACATTTAATATGACCTTCATAATTTTATGTAAAAAGCAAGCTGCAGGATTATAGTCAATGCACTATTTCAGTTCTCATGTGTGTAACAGGAACTAAGCAAACCTACTTTGCTTGCCAAGAAAGACGGACAAGACGTGTAAAAATGTGTTTGATAAAATACATCAAAACAATTTCAGTTCATGGAGTTTTGTGATTAACAAATTATTGAATCAATAAAAACTGTCGCTTAGATAATAAAATGTTCTTTTACTGTGTATCTGCGATTAACGTAAATAACATTTTGCAGAATAACGTGCCTAAAACTGAATTGGTAGATTCCACGGAAGCTGACCACAGGTATTTTATTGAACGTAGAAAAAAGTTACATTACAAAATGAATACATTATTGTCTATAACTAAAGAAGGCATTTAGTATTTTCTTATCAGATAGAGGAGTAAACGTGATCAACCCGACCAAAAACTGCTTGATTGAAATAATAAACGAATTTGTTAACAATCTTTGGTCTCACATCATCGTCATCCATTGAAATAATGTCCCAGGTCATCATCTGCGGTACGACTCAGCCAAACATCGCTGTCGGGATTCCGTTTTTGTAATTTGTATTTCTAAATTTTATTAATTTAATTACCTAATTAATTTTTTTTTTTTTTTTTCGTGATTTAGTTGGATGTCTCCGAGTGTGCATGCACGAGGTGACAAGCGTCTTCTCATTGTGCCAGGAAGAGCCGCACCGTATTAATAGGCTAGTAAGTGGTAACAGCGGTATTATTTGTGTATAACTAAGGTATCACATGTTAAAAGTAAGGAGTGGGTACAGACATGGCCTCAGTTCCTTGCAGTTTTCATAAATATAGTTGCCTTTCTTGAGAGAGAACCAAACTCGAAGCCTCGTGTTTTGCCGCCGTTCTTATGACCAGCTTTTGTTTTAGCATAGATTAAAGAATGGAACATATAAGTAAAATCATAGAGCAAAGATTTCTTGAATGAAATCTTTGCTGTATGATTTTAGTGCAGTTGGTTCCCGCGCGTTCTCGGTGAAAAATCTCCAGGCATCAATCGCGCGGAAGCACTGCTGATGTCCACTGTACGCGTAGAAGGTTTGAGAGTGTATTGACAAAATGTAAACAAGAACAGCCGTAATAGCTGTGTCAGTGCAATTCAGTGTGCGCGATTACCTCGTGATGTGCAATTCAATTACCTGGAGTGTCATGTAAGTTCCTCTCGAAAATGTTCCTGGGAAGATTTGCATTTCCGGAAACTTCTAAATGGATTGTAAAACATGAATAATTCTCGAACGTACTGGAGTGCTTTGTAAAATAAAAGACGCTGCAACTCTGGCAGTGGAACAGCGTGTTTTGTACTCTTGGAGACATACGGAAACGCAAACAGAAGCAGCGGAGCATCAATTCAGCGCTGTGAAGCTGTGACTGTAAGGTAAGATGACAATTGTGATTATATGAGGTCCAACGATTTTCCCTTGTAGTTGAGACCGAAAGAGATTAAAGATAGTGAAACTTCCTCATTTAAGTGATGAGGAAGAACGTGTAACGAATCGCTTCCGATGTTGCGAGATCGGTAAACGAAAGGGCAGTTTTGTAGTTAAATTGCAAATTTTAATTAATTGAAAATGTATTTTGGCATAAAATGCTTTTAAAATAATACTTTGGACAGATTCAAGGATGTTTCATGTTAATTGTGTAGTATATAGAAGTTCGCAACCTCTTTATGAACTTTTTTTTAAAAATTTTAATTCTCGTAATTACATATAATACTCGAATGATTGATGTTTCCGGGTCCGGCAACTGTTTCGGTCATGTCACGTTCGTGTTATGCTTTGTCCCGGGATGTGGCGGAATTCCTCCCCGGTGGATGGTGAGATCCGATGCCGTCCTGTGCCATTCCTGTGGGGATACCCTCCTCCAGGTATCTTCGCCAGTGGGGACAAGCTTTAAGCTCCCGACATTAGTGTAACTTCGTCAAACGTCCTGAAAAAGCGGGATGTGTCCTGAATATCATGCGTCTTTCTGTCCCGTCAGATTTTTCTTTGTTTCTGTCCTGAATTTTTATTCTCCGTTATAATTCCACACAGTCCTACAAAGAACTGAGTTTTGGAGCGACTTGCAGACTAAATCAAATGACTGTGTTAGAGAACGCAAGCGGCAAATTCTTCTACTAGGGTTTTCGTAACGTGGCGCGTGAGGGACTTGTCTTCACGATGTAAAATAGCACGGCATTTCGCGTCTCTCTCGGTCGTGTTGCTAGATGTCGCTCTATTTACAGCCCTGCTTGATATTATACAGTCGCGATCATGCGACATCTGGCGGCACGACCGAGAAAAAAAACGTGCCATATTCCATCGTGAAGACAACTCCCTCACGTGCTATGTTATGAAAACCCAAGAGTAGGCATCAGACAACTTTCACAGGTTTGAAAGTTAATCTTTTTTGACCAAGAAATAAAATCTTCAGCGGTGAAACTTAAATTTATTAACGGTGGTCACTTTTTTGAAAACGGGAAAGTCAGGCGGCCGGTTTCATTAAGGTCATGTAAATTTTTTTTGAAAATTTTAGTAGTTTTCGCGCAATATTGCGTCCAATATGTGCGTGCAATTTTAAAATATAACTAAAAAAATATTTTTTCTAAAACGGCTTCAAATTTTTTCTTAAAACTCTTGGTAGGGATAGTGCTACATCTGCTCTGTAAGATAACATAAATGCCATATTGCTCTGTTCTTTTTTTTTTTAATTACAAAAATGTAATTTAACTTTATCAGGTCGACATTTTCATTAGCGGCGATTCGTTCACATTATAAATATGCTTTAAATAATATCATATAAAGTTTATCGAAAACTCACAAGTTTTCTGTGAAAACGAGCTCAAAATTTCGCATTTTCGGAAACGCTCAAATGCCATATTCTCAAAAACGGCTTCAAAGTTTTTCTTCAAACTCTTCGGCGGATAGTGCCAAATGTACTGTTTAAGATGACATAAAAGTTATTTGTCTGTATTCTTTTATTTTTTTAAATTACACAAATGTATTTTTTTAATATCACTCACGCCTTTAATATGCATATTACCAGCGATATGCGTACAATATTTCAATTCTGAGTGGAAGGGTTTCAAATGACTTCCAATGAAGTTTTCGGAAACTTAAAAGATTTCTGTGAAAAAGAGTTTCAAATTTCGCATTTACAGTAACGCTTAAACGCTATTTTCTTAATAACGGCTTCAAAGTTTTCAACAAAAATTTCCTTATGGGACAAATTTTACTCTTTTTTAGTGTTCTTAAAGTAATATTTCAATTCTACAATTAGGAAACCCAAAAAATTGATTTTTTGAAAATGTACTTTGGGGGGTGATAGATTGCAGCTGACAAGAGGATGGGGGCAATATTGTAAAGCTGGCCAAGATAAAAGAAATTAGAAAATTAACAAGTTCGAGAAAGTCTGTGCCATTTTGTAGCACCACTAGTTTCGATTGCTGAGCTATAGTTTAAAAAAAATTAAAAACTGACTATTTTCGCTTCTCTAAATCACATTGACTTTAAATACCCTTCAAAAAGAGCTTCAACAGTTCTGTGCATTTATTTGAGTGTTTATTATAAATTTGTAATGAAAATTGTTGTTGTCCAAAAAATGAAACTTTCTTACAATAATGGAACCGACATTATGATTAAAAAAGATTCGCGTTTATAATAACAAAAGTGTATAATAACATTGTATTATAATAATATTGAATAAAACAGGAAATATTAATTTGAGATAACAGGTTCGTTGTTTGCTCAGTGCACACTTACCATCAAACAAATATCATGCATTAGTTAAATTATATCAAATATTATAATGGAAAAAATATATAATGTAATAAACTGTTTTACTCAACATCGTTCGTATTTTCACGTTCTCACTTTTTCAAGAATTGTAAACGAGCAGACTTCACTTCTAACACACTGTATGTTCACGATAGAACTGCCGGATCACAGGAAAGTTAATTATTATCGGCGCATTTTTTGAATCCGTACGTTTCGCAGCGTTGAAAAATTTCTTCTTTTTTGAAGATCTGTTAAATAAAGTCATTTTACTACTTGGACAACGATCTAAAATTTTCAGTTTGCTGACTGTGCATCCAGAGACTACAAGAATGCTGAAATAAAAACACATGATTTTTATCGTACCGCGGACCCACGAGACGTTTTGTGAGAAGCACATAATTTACGGCATTAAAAATATTTAAGAACGCTAGGAAATTCGTAATGGAAAGAATATAATTAATGATAATATAATTATGTTAATTCTAGGGTTATGACTCGTGATTTTGGGCATGAAGCTGTTAATACGTGATATTCACAGTAACGCTTAACATTATTCCGCGCGTTTAATAATGTGGAGCTAAATTTCACGAGTTTATTAATGTATCTTATTAGCTCAGCTTAATAAAATGATTGTTCGTTTAATTATTATTAATTTTTTCTCAAAATACAGTAAAAAGTAAATCGCTTATGATTAAAATTTGAAGATCCTCGAAATGAAATGCTTTAAAGAAAGTCCCAATATCTGGGGAGCAGTTGCTCCCCCCCCCCCCCAAATGAATCAAAAAGAGAAAATTAAACATTTCACGAAAATGAAATACTTGGATCACACAAAGAATTAGAACATCGTGAAAAAACAAACGTACACTGTACTTTATTTCTAAACATCATAACGTATCACCCGGTTTCCACGTCTACTTCCGAGAATATAAAAGAATTTTAAGGAAAATAATAGTTCAGGCAAAAATAATGATGAATAATGAGGATATTTTGAACGCAGAAACAAAACCAAAGCAATGTGGAATATCGTAAAAAATACGACCACGTCATCACGTTATTTCGTAGAGAATGTTGTTTTAAAGGATAGTGAAAGAGAAACAAGTAATCCAGAAAAAGTTGCGTATCTCTTCAACACTTTTCTACAATTGCGGTTGATCTCAGGAAGGAACTAAAACCACAAAATTCAACATCATATGCTTCTCAAAAAAATTTCGGCACAATGTTCGTTTCCGAAACTTCTTCCAACGAAATCCTCAGAATAGTCAGTAAACTAAAAAATAAATATTCATCTGGTTTAGATAAATTTCCTGATTATTTATTAAAAACGTGTGCACCTGCGATTATCCACCCATTAACTCACATTTTCAATGCTTCCTTGTGCACAGGAATATTTCCAGATATTTTCAAAACAGCAAATCTTAAGCCACTTTTTAAAAAAGGGAACAAAAATGAAAATCAAAATTATCGGCCAATTTCTCTTTTGTCAGTTTTCTCAAAAATATTAGAGAGGTTTTTCTATACGCGAATTGAAACTTTTCTCAGGAAAAACGAAACGTTTTCAGACTCACAACACGGTTTTAGAAAATTAAAATCTACGGAAATTGCCTTTTTTTCTTTCCTTAAAGATGTTGCTTCATCAATGGACCAATATGAAGAACCCATTGGGATATTTTTAGATCTTTCGAAAGCTTTTGACGTTATTAACCATAACATATTGCTCTCAAAATTACCTTCTTATGGAATTCGTGGTATTGCCCTAGATTGGATAACCTCGTACCTTAAACATTGATCTCGAAGAGTAGAAATACCGTACTGGCACGAAAGGAAATTATTTACTTATCTTTCCAATTCTTTGCCAATTGAACCTGGGGTCCCACAAGGTTCGGTCGTAGGACCTATCCTCTTTCTGTTGTACGTAAACGATATGCCCTCATCTATTAAAAACGGAAGAACAGTTTTGTTTGCCGATGACACGAATGTTCTTTGCAAAAAATAAACAATAAATAGTACAATTTCAGAAGTTTCAAATTGGTTTTGTAATAAATTAATAGTTAACGAAGGAAAACCTATCTCAATGCAATTTTGCGTTTCAAATCGGCAATCGTATGCTCCATTGAAAATGAACAATATGCAATTAGCTGATGTTAAGGTAACAACATTTCTAGGTCTCTGAATTCAATCAAACCTCAAATGAAATGTACATATAACAGAATTAAACACTAACTTAAGCTCATTATGTTATGCATTCAGAATTCTTTCTAATTCTGTCAGCCTTCATGCAGCTCGTTGCGTGTATTTTGCAAATGAACATCCCCGCCTGAGATATGGCATAATATTCTGGGGAAGCTCATTCTTTAGTGCCCAGACATTTAGATTGCAAAAGAAAATGATCCGAATAATGAAAAAATTCCATCCACGTGATCCGTGCCTCTTTTCATTGAGCTTGGAATCTTACCATTGCCTTGCCTATTTATATACGAGTCTGTAGTATTTGTCAAAACTGACTTACTTAACTGTGGGAACTTATTTTCATGTAATACTGATATTTGTAGTTACAACACTCGACGTAGAAATCATGTTCATCAAGTGTCATTATCAACAGCTCACTGCAAGAAATCCACATACATGTACGTTACTTTACAACACATTGCCAGATGAAATTAAACAATTAAAATTGGTACACAAATTTAAGTTAAAGTAAAATCTTTTCTGCTGCATAACTGTTTCTATACAATTAGAGACTGTACTGATCATCAAAAAGAAAAATGTTTACTTTAACAAAATAATGATATAGTATAATGAATTAGTTTACATTTGCATTGTATAATTTTGAAAAAAGACTTAAATGCCTGTAACAAGTAATGTATTTCAGCTTCCGGGTCAATGACCCCCATGTCGATCGGGTTTTTGTCCAGTTTCCGTGATCCATTGAGCAAATGCTGAGATGACCCCTTGATTTGCTTCTGAACGTAAATGTAGCTTCACTATGCGCACGTTTTGTTGAGCTTTCCTTTTGCTTGTAGTGGCAGTAGAGCTTAGGGTGAGTTTCTATTTGTTAGGAATAGAGAAAAATCAAATCTGTTCGTTCGTTTACCGTTACAAATAAGTTTTCTATAATTCGGAAACGAAAAGATCTAGTTTTTGAAATGTTAATCTCTCGCTTTTTTAAATTTTATTATTATTATTATTATTATTATTATTATTATTATTATTATTATTATTATTATTATTATTATTATTTTTCATCTTTCAACTATTAATAGTTAAATTGTTGGGAAGGGATTCTGAAACTCAAGAAAGCGTGCGCAGATGATTTTCTCCCCATACGTCCCCCCATACGTCACATACAGTTTTTGACTAAATAAATAAATAAATAAATAGTACCTATTTATTTTAGAACACATTAAAAGTGTAGGGGATTCAAGTAGTTTCAAGTTATTGTAATAAAAAGTGACGTAATACATTAGACGATCTAACTTAGAATAGGATATGTGGTGATATTTCATTCAGATCTCATTTATTAGAGAGTGATCTTTAAAGTATTTGTTAATTAGCATTTGAGAAGATGGAGTTTTGAAAGAAATATCAGAATACTACTAAAATGAGAAAAGATATTGCATTGTTTGTAAGAATCATTGCCAGATTACCCAACAGGCTGAATAGGCTCCAGCCTGGGGCGCGCAGTTTTTGGGGGCGGACGAATTTCAGCGGATGCAAAATTTCATAAGGCGAACTTTGGAATGTTTTTATGGAAATATTTCGTCCCGTATTTGTGTCAAAAGAAGGTGTTATTTATTGAAATATATATCCATTAATATATACTGAATGGATACAAATGTATTATCTATTATTATAAATTTAGTTCACATATTTATTCGAAATTTTATTTTCTACGCAAAATAAAAGCAATGTGTTATCTTAACATGTGTACATTTGTGCAAAAAGTGTTTTTGAACAGTTTTGTTCAGAAATTGCAGAAATAAATTACAATGACAAAAGACTAATTTTCTGGTAATTAATTGTCAGAATTTAATTTTTTTCCACACTGGGATGCTGTTCTTTAGTATCATTATAACAGTTGATTAAGATATAGGATTATACGTTACAAAAATCTGTATCTGCGTATAGAAATGATCTATGTGACTAATGCAAGTGGCGAACGATCTGTCTCTTCTTTGAAGCGTGTAAAAAATTATCAGAGATCGAGACATAATCAAGACACATTGAATCAATTAACTCCGTTGTACGCAGAAAATGACATTTTAGGACGCGAGAGTTTGAAGACGGCGTTAAAAAATTTGCCGAGACTAAAGCGAGAAAACGAAATTCCATGTGAGAACGCATATTTTATATGTACACCTAAATGTTATTTTGATTTTAATATCAAATTTATTTGTAACAAAATGTAAATAATACTCAAATGATTGAATTATTTTATAATTACCTTGTATTTGTAGTTTATTGACTTAAAAATGTTTGATCTTCTAAGAAAAGGTAAATATATAATCAATTATTTATACAGATACAATATTTTTATCTAATAATTTATATTTATCTATCTATCTATTTGCATCGGTTACAAATATCATTCAACATTTTTCATTCGAAATATTATAAATAACTTTTTATGTTAAAAAAGCAAATTAAAAAAGGGTGCTAAAACTTTTGACAGCCTAGAGCGCACATAAGTCAAAGTCAAGCACTGGTTAGAATCATTACCTACAATGAAACTAACTGAAATTGTGACTTATTCGGATTGATTTCAAAATTGCCTTTGAAGGTAAGGGAAGTTTTTTTCCCATCCCCCCCCCAAAATTCAACACTTATATTTGTGTTACACTAAATGAAACTACTGTATGTATAATTTGATATTAAATATTTTTAATTATATTTTACAAAATATTGTCATGTACATTAGTTTAATGTATCAATATAAGAAGTAAAGAGAAATGAGTCTTTTTTCATGTAGTGTTTTGTGAGACAATTATACAAAAACTGTTTTTGCATTGAACAAACTTAATGATAGAAGTCACAAATATTATTAATATAATTTACAGTTGTGGAAGAATAAAAAAATCTGGAAGTCTGTTTTAAAACATAAAAATGTATTTAATTAAATCGATATTAAGGAAGGTTTTAGATCACTAGAATGAACCCTATTAAATTACATGAAATGGTATGAACAATATAGGTTCAAACGTGATTATTTTTATACTACACTATTTTAAAAATACTAATTATATACTAATTACGTTTAAATTGAATTCCTGCCAAATGAATTAATAAACTCATTTGTAACAGTAATGATTCAACATTATAGTGAATTAACGTAAAATCATTAAACATAATTATACACCTATGTATCATCACATGTACTACCCGCGCAACTTTTCTTGAACAATGACCTTGCTTCCCCTTCCCTTGAGCAATAAACAGTTGAAGGCAAAAACTGGCAACGAGCACTGATGACAACATTCCAAGCCCTAAAATTTCGTTGGCGCGAAACAGAAGCTAGTTGCTTTCATAATCGAGAACTTCTGTTCTGCTTTATTACCATTATATAAAGAAATGGCTGAGGCAGGTCCAGGTACTTCAAAAGAGGTACCTGAAACTCCTGTCTAGTGTCCGGACTCCCTACAGTTGCCTAGCCAGAGCGATGACCTGGCCGCCAACGTAACAGGTTTGACTTTGATTTTCCAGAGGTTAGCATTATTGTAAATACTCTTGTGGCCGACTTTATAACTAATACCCCCTCTCCGCCCGCATTTAGTCAATGTATCGTTCAACAAAAGTTGCGCGAGTAGTATGTACCATAGTTTTTCTTCAATTTTTTTTCAAAGATATTTGGTGTTTTAACATTTTTAAAGAAAATAAAAGTTGAAAATTTACTCTAACAATAAGGAATCATTTTCATTTTCAAAATTCATTCAGTTAAGAAAATGAATGAAAATTGAAGAGCATGTTACCTTAAAATAGAAATAGAAAATTAATATAATAATGTTTTGTATTTTCTTATGATTTAATAATCACATTTTATATAGTTTCAAAAAACACAAATTGAGAACTACTTGAGGTATATAATTCTCATTATGTCTATTTCCTTGAACAAATCAAAAGAACTGAACACAAAGCGCTTTCAAATCATTGAAAAAGCCCATAGTTACAGGTATATTACCATTCTCCACTATCAGTATATTTTTGTATTCACTGTGTTAAATTTAATATTACAAAAACAACAACAATAAAAAACAATGAAGAAAACCACTTGGACAAAAATAAACTTCATTAATTTTCAGGTTTAAAGCTTATTAAAGGAATGTCCTGAAAGTTTGCTTTAAACAATTTTAAAAACCCTTGGTGAACATTTTAACACAACCTTGAAGGGATGTATATGTGTGCATGTTCACAACACTTTCTTTTAAAAATATCGAGTAATTCTCTGGAAACAACTGGATATTTATTTTCTACATTTCCCTTCTTTCAGCTTTCTGATAATTACATTCTCAACTACTAAATAAAACCTTGAAGAAAATTAGCATTGCTGCTACAGCCAATGAAATTGGACTTCTCAGTGCAGCTGCTCCACAAGTGAGGCGGGAATGCCTGATTTCTATGGCAACATCATCAACATCTTTGCAGTAATTATCTGTAAATGAATTGAAGTGAAAGAATGTTGAGATATAATACATTTCAAGATATAATACTTCAAGAAATACAATCATACAAACCATTGCATCGTAATTCAGACTCTGTGACTTCAACTGAAATGTATAGAGGATTGCATGTTTCAAAGGTGTTGCTCCCAGCACAGGGTGTGTTCAATACAATTTCAGCTTCGGACCCAGTAAGTGAAGTACATTCACTGTCATTATCTTCATCGCTATCGTTATCATCAGGATACTCGTTAGTTCGTGAATAACAGACATTCACAGTACCTTTGCTTCTTTCCGATATCTAAGCAAGAAAGATATGAAAAAAAAAATTATAAAATATTTATGTTAAAAACAAACTTAATTTAATATTTCTGCATACCTTAATTGTTTCAGAATTAATTCCAAATAAGTATCGAGGATGGATACGGTAATATGCTGTGTGATGAAGAGAAATAGATTCATAGATGTCAACCCTGTCATATTCACTTTCTTTCCACTCAGCACCACATACAGGGTTTGCAATTCTCCGGGGAACTGTTGTGTAAAGTAAAAGTTTCAATTGGTGTTCAAACAGAAAACCAAGAAATAAAGAACAATTTAATAACAATAAAATGAATATTACTTCTTTTGATACGATTTGATAGATCTGCTGTTTCTATTGGAGTTCCAGCATTGTAGTAGAAGGTAATTAAATCTTTGTCAGGATCTTCGAGTAGTATTTTAAAGGAGAATTTTTCTTGTGTTGCAAACACCAGAAACCTCACGTCTGAAATCAGAAATATTTTGGTAGCAAGTTATTATAAATTACTTTTGTGTTGCCAGTTGACGCTAATGATAACTTATTTTGTACCTGGGTATTGATTCTTGTACTCATCAATTTTATTTTCAACATTTGCTACTTCTGCTGGTGGAATGTCATAGCTTGTTTCTGGCATAAGAACAACTACATTGGCATGAACATCTGCCTCATTATTATCTTTCTCTGCTTCAAGTTGATTGGAAAAATGATCATATAATGGCCCTTCCAACAAATTATATAGTTTCATTCCTGCTCCACCTGAAAATTGAAGTTTGGTTTTCAGTTACTTCTGAATTTTTCATCAATCTGAGCATTAAATACAGCTTGTAAATTATATTTTTAAACTTCCTGTCAAAACGTTATTAGTGAGCATTCTTTTCTTTTTGATGAACCCAGTTTTTTAAAAATAAATTTGGACTGTTGCGGAAAAAGTATAAACAATGTACTTGTGTTTAAAGAAATAAAATATGTTTTTTGTATGTACAGGTTCTCAAGTGGGATCAAAAGATGTTTTTCACAAATAGATAGATAGAATTTCTTGAAAACAAATTAGTTTTCCCATATCAGGTTTCCCTAAAATGTAAATTTGAAAGGAAACTTGGTAGTATGGTTTTACAATACACAACTTATCGCCACTAGGTACTTATGCACGAACATTATAAAAAAATATTACATTAGCATACTGCATAATGGCGTTGATGAGAGTAGACCTACAATGTAAGAACAAAAAAAAAAAAAAAATACAGAAGGAAGGGAAAATACTTTCTGATGTTAATAATATACAGTTAGCTGAGTTTAGGAATTCTACGCTTTCTCTATAAAAGTATTAAATATATTTTTTGTAATATATTTTCGCGCGCTTTGAAGCGAAGGGAAAACGATTTAATCGCTCTGAGGTAGAGCTGTCAGCCTTTCCTCCTCTTCTAAGTTAATCGTCCTTACCCACAAGCTCCTGGCGGAAGCCGATGTTAACAGGGGAAACCGAATCGATAGATCCTCTTGTATTATATCATCGCAAGTTGACACATGTAATCTAATTTATTGCTTATTTGAAGTAGTTTATGCAATAGGCTTTTTTGGCTTACGTTGATTAATGATTTCGGGCGCGTCAGCGGCTAAGATTAGTCCCGTAAATGTAGTGCATGTGTTTTCCTCGAGAGGTGGCGATGATCTTCCCCCGCTGGATGGAAAGATCCGGCGCTGACTTACCGTTGGCTAACGGGGTTTCTCCCAAGCAGGTATCTCCCACCAGTGGTGCACCGTCCAGCCGGGGCAAGCTCTAAGCTCCCCACCGGTCACCCGGCATTTGTGCTAGTGTGGTGCATGTAAGTGTGTATGGAAGTAACGGGTGAGGATAGGACAAGGAAGAGGAAAGAAAGATCAGTTGATGCACTGAGTTACCTCTCCCGGTTTTGCCTTTCGTGCTGTTATGAAAAATGCACTCGCCACCAACTTAAAGGTTTTCGCCACAAAATAATTAGTTTTAAATGGCCACTACTTGTTAATATTATTACTAGTTGTCATAAACACGTAAATTGTCACGCTAAACGCCAGTAAGTGTAATGTATCTTCAATATTAAAAAAAATTCTTGTTCCGGTACGAACCTGAGGACGCAGTCAATAATACGAACGAAAATATATCTAATAAATTTATTCAAATCTCTCATTTCACTTCAATAGTACAAATTTTCTCCTTGAAGCTACAATATAGCTCAGACTCTCGGATTATTGTAACAGTTTCGTAAATTATTAGTTTATAGCTAATTATGCACTTTTCAGCTTTTGTGTAAAAGATATGTCTTTCTTCATCAAAAAAGCTTGGATCATAGAAGACCAGGTACATTCTCTAGTATCTTCTAAAATCCAGTTTTTGTTGTACGAAATTTTAAGAGCGGCGACAGATCGTTTTAACCAATTAGACCGGTTAGTCATACGTCAGTTGAATGTAAGCTAATGGAATTTGATCATTAGCTATATCAGACAAGAATGGGAACAAAAAGAATTGCTATTTCAGAAGAATGGTTTCTCTTACGAGAGTCAGATAGTATAATTTTTTTCAGGATATAGCAGATGAAAAGTTGCTGATGGTGGGAGGGTGGATGCCGTAATAATAGATTTGGCCAAGGCATTTGATGTACTAAACGATAAACTGGTTCAGAAATTACTGCATTCGGGTATTGACACCAGAGTTGTGGCGTGGATTCATGAAATTCTTCGAGGTGGGAAACAGGAAATCTGATTTGATCAACAATTTTCCTCTTTAGCAAAGGTAACTAAAGGGATCCCTTAACGAAGTGTTACTGGACCTCTCCTGTTTCTCGCGTTCGTGAATGTCCTGGCAGAAATTTATTTTGAAAGGTAAAATTATTTGCAGATGACTATAACATGGAGTTATTTAATCAAAGGTAGACGAGAATATTTTGCAGGGTCTACTTTTCTGGTAAGATTAGTATAATTAAGCTTTTGATTGTATTAAAATTTACTGCTTATACTATAAAACCGGTTAATAAAAGTCACCGATAAGCCCTCTCATTTCAAGCGAAAATCACGAAATTTGGTTGAATCGAACGCTTAAACTTCTTCCTAAACAAAACCCCTTAATGTTTAAAATATAAAGATTTTTGCAATTTCTAAATGTTCAGAGGTTTTATTGCAAATCGTAAATATTGCCAACTTATAAAGGCACCTTCTTTTAGATGAGCGAAAAGTTTCCAGAAAAAATATTAAGTGATTTTCTTGAAAATATTGAAAATGTCTTCGGGGCTTAATGAAGTGTACCCCAATATTAAAATATCTTAATGATCTCTGGAACGAATTAACTAGATCTTACTCTTGGTGCATTCACTAGGTTTCAGCTAGAAAGCTTCTAATCTAACAGAGTTTTGTGTGCACTTCCATCCATCCATCCGTATAATACACAAAATAAATTTCCGCCACAGAAGTGCATGTACCTCCCCTTCACGTGCACTAATCTTAACTATCTTTGGAACAGCAATAATTGAATTTACTTTTGACGTATGTGCGAAGTTACACCTTAAAAGACTGTAAACACTACTTTTTGATTATTGCAATACTTTTGCTCCCTCTACTATAGTATTCTATAGTGTGGGGAGGACCGAAAACCTAAACAATATTATCTCTAATATCGGCCGTAAACTATATTTTATATTCCAAATCATATTTAGATGATTCCAATATTTTTCCTCCCTATACTACATTATACTATAATTAGGGAGGACAAGTTTGGAATCACTTGAACAATATTCTCTCAAACATGGTCGTTAAATCAGCGTTTGAGGTTCTTTTCAGTTGTAACTTCGCACACAAGTCAGAATTAATATCTTTTAGGACTATATTATAGGGAGAAAATGTAATAATAAATATACGGAAAATTGATAACCAAAGGGTTTGAATTTTTATAGAACATTTTAATTTAATTTCCAAACATTGTAAAGTGTCTCATGATTGTCACGCTACTTTGAAAAATGCAAGACCATTTTAGGAAAAAAAATTAGCACAAGCAAAAATTACGTAAAATAATATATTAGCAAATAACTAATAACAAATCTAAACGGGCATGGGTCATGAATTCAACGTATTTAACTAAACAATAATTAGCAGATTCAACTATTATGTTTATTCGGCGATTGTCAAAGATCCTATTACCACGTTCATGTCTGACATAATATAGTCAAAGATTGGTCATCCTTCGAAAATACTTATATTCGTCTATATTAATTGTTGCTTTTTACCCTTCCTAGAAAATTCTAATATCAAGCATATACATTTTAAATTTTACGTCAATTGTAAAAGCAGCATACTTACATTGTTTGTAAATTGTGGCGTTTTCTCTCAAATTGCGAGCAAATGTATGGAGTTGGTCCGATGTTTCAAATAGTACTTGGTGATTTTCCCCACTGATTACAGTGATTTTACTTCCTAGAGGATGTAAGTTGATATCCTCGGCTAAAGCACTGTTGACAAAATATCAAAACATTAATTTTGTTTGAATATTGTAATTTAATATAACAAAATCAGAGCCTTGACATTTAGATTTATAATTTTCAGAGGAAGATGAACGTTGCCATGAAAATTATCAAAAGCGAATAAAACTTACAATTATATTTGACAGCTTACGCCTAAGACCTATCATAAAGAATCTCTTAGAAATCTGTTAGTAGCTGTGGTTATTTATTTGTAAACATCAAAAGGTTTTTGTTTTTTTAATTTGTTTTTACATTTGTTGCTTCAAATCACGACGCAACGCGTCTCCTAACCCCTTCTTGGGCGTTGAGCGCTATTGAAGTAATCCTCTGTTACTTTCTACATTAAATGTGGAGTAATCCTCCGTTACTGGAGATATTCCTGTCCGTCACGTCTCGTCGGGGTCTGTTGTCAAGAGGACCGCCAGGTAGCATCTCCGCGTAGGCGCCTCCTGCTACGCGCTCCTGCGTCACTACCCAGCGGCCAGAATTTGGAAGGAACTAGGATAGGGGTAGGGTTTAGGATACTTCACAGGGGTTGGTCTAGCCCTTATGAAGTAGCCAAACTCGTTTTGTTGGAACAAATTTCACATGAGATTCGACGGGAATCGAACCCGGATCTCCTTGGTGAAAGGCGAGCGAATTTGCTCTGCGCCACGAGATGGACTCTAAAGTTAAAAATAAATTACTTTGTTTGGAAATTTTGTCGTAACAGCAACGTTTTTAAATAATATTCCATAATCAAAATGTCAAATGGTTTACTCAACTGGTTTGGCGTCTTACAACTCAATTCCCTAAAAAAAATGGGCGTCACAAAATTTTGCTCTGGTGTCTTTGACTATTTGTCGTTGAAAAACAGCAGTAAGTTAAATGCAAATGTTCTATAGATCTGTCTTTCGGCTTCATCCTTCATACAAAACTTGATTTTGAATTCAAATTTCCAACGGGTTAGCGTGTCGTTTCATTATCAGGATGATGTTTTAAATATAGTGGTAGATGGTGGCATTGCCTATGCTAGTGAATGTATTTGCAAATACACGCTTGAATTCAGTTTAATAAAAAATGCTTCAGTTACAATCCAGAGCATTGACACCCGCACATTCGATGACATTTCATATGTCAATTGATATTGATAACATCAGATTTACTTTCGTGCCCGGATCCATCTTCTGTACTTGTATCCTGGGATTGAAGGACAACTTTATGACACCACTTTAAGATGCACTTGTTTGGATCTCACATTCTCATACAGACAGTATGTATGATTCTCATACATGTTATATATCTTACTTTTCACACCATGGCCATGTGCACAATGTTTCAATTCTGCCACCACACTCATGGTACGTGCAAATATTAAAACAAATTATAATTTTTATATAAATATATGTCTAAACTATATAAATATAAGTTTAATATTAAATTAATTGAAACAAATCATTTGTTGTTTCAGAGAAGTTGTGAATCATACTCTCTCTAGTCACAAATCTAGAATCGTGTCCAACAAAATCGTGCTATTTTTTATTTGTTAATAAAAAATACTTATAACAAGTTATTGCGAAATTCTGTGTACATAAAAATTGCACAAGTAACTTACAAAAGTGCAGGATGCAAATCGTCATAGTTCCATCTGCAGTCCACAACCACTATTAAGTTTACTTTGGATTCGGGAAAGTTATCGTCAGCTGATCGTACTTTGGCATCACAATCAGCTTCATTGTGGGTTGCTAAAAATCGGTCAAAAATGTGTTTTAAACAGTTTCTCACGACAAAATGTTTATCCTAGGATAAGAATGTTACTTACGGACTGTTCTGTCTAATTCCTCAACTGCATCTGTTGCATATTTAGAAAGTCCATCTGATTGTATGGTCGGCAAAAGCGGAGTTGCGTCATAGAGGGCAGAAGCAAAACTTGTCGTCTGTAAGGCAACATTAATTAGTGGTTTACAGCATAAACAATTAACTTTCAGATCTGAAATTAGTTAGGGTTCATAACTTTTTTACGATTAACAACTTTTTACAACTCTGAATAGTCAAATACGATTTGGTATGTGCCAAGATTCCTATGAATAATGCAGATATGCTAAAACTTAACAGACATGTGTGTCACGAAGACCAGGGCCACCTCAATTTAAGAGCGCATGTACTAGTTGAAATTTCCCGATAGCTGTGTTAATCACCAAGTTCTCGCTTCCACCGCCAACGCACGATGACGATGCCGCACGAGTAGAATTTTGTTTTCTTAAGATCTGCATTACCTGAAGTAGCTCATATCAAGGTGATAAAACGACTACTATAATCCAACACAGTGTTTTGTGAAATGGAGGACAATTTGGAAATAAAACAATAGTCTTCCTTCAGTGCTTTTGTCTTTAATTTATAAATGCCAATTGTCATTACTATTCACTTTTATAGTTCATTATGAAATGACCATTCGCTATGTATGTGATACTACTGTGCATTCCATTGTGATTACGCTGCCGTGATATTGTGATACAATTAATTTATGACTCTCTGAACCATATGCAAAAGAAGTAAATCTAAAATTGCCTCACTCTGTACAAAGCATGCTCGTTTTACGAAAGTTCAAGAAATTCGAACAGATAAAGCACTACAGAAAGTCAAAAGATCGCCAATTTTAAATGTGACGCGCCTACAAGGAAAATGTACTGTAACCGCCACAGTTCAGAGCACTGTTTCATGAACTATTAGAAACAATGTATTCTGTATCTGATAGTCTTCTTCTCCACAGATTGAAAAGTTTTTTGTACATAATTCAATTTTTTTTACGTAAAAGAGAAGTTAACGTCCGCACTGGCGGACAGATGGATGGATGTGCAGGCAGACATCACACAAAAATTTTCCAGTATTAAGGACCTCCAAACAGCAGTTCCATCAAAATCTTGTCAGCAATCTTTTGCAGCGTTATATATATTTCTCTAGTCTACATATATCGTAAAGTATAAAGACGAAAATCAATCTGAGCTATACGTGAAAAAAAGTTTGCCGAAATGTAACAAAGATTTTCCAATATATAGTTCTCCTAATATTTCGCCCTTGCTAAAAATGCAGGACATCTGTTCCACAGAAAGATGGCTCATACTTATACTGTTTGGACTGAAACAACTGTCCACGATTCCCTTGAGATCTCTGCAAGTCAAGGCATATACCGACTGCATCCCGCGCTCAACTTTCCCCTTAGTCGTTTAGCTACCTACCCAAAAAGGCACAGACCGACTTCTTCCCTTCTGTTTTCCTCCTTAGCATGAGGATGGATTTCTACATTTCCCGTTGTCTGCCTAGAATCACATTGATTGATTAATATTTATCCACTTCTGTATGTTTTTAAGAAGCATTTGGATGTAGTTTTAGAGCACTGCCAACGTTGAAAACCACCTCTTAACAAATTGTGGAAACAAAATATGAAACCATCTATCACAGTGATCTCTCGCTAGCTTACACAATTCGTAAGATTCTGTCATGTTCATCTGCGTTAGAGGTTTTCTGTGAACTGGTGCAAGAACATATATATGAACTACTTATTTGCACCCTTCACTAAAATGTTCACTCCTTCCGAAACACCGGATGAACGAAAAGGGATGGATTCGGGTTATGCCTTCTCGGGTAACGCAAAGTGAAAGGGGATTAGGTAGGAAGCGAGGGTGAAGGAAAATCGACCGCGGGATGCAGTCGGGATACTCCCAGTCGGGCTGTGCCTTCTCAGGTAAGAAAAAGAGAAGGGAGGTTAGCTGGGAAGCGATGGGGAGGGAAAACTGTTGGATGCCGTCGGGCGATTTCCAGTCGGTAAGTCGTGTTATTACAACGGGAATATCGAACAATGCCTTATCGGCTTTGTAAAAATACCAATGTGTTATAATTTTCATTTATTTGCCGCGGATTATTGGAACTGTCTAATATTACTTAAATTACGAAACGGAATATTGCTGTTTCGTATGCAGTGGGCCATTATTACAACTATTTAGCTTACTGACTCTTCATACGATACTGATCTCACAATCAGTTTCATAAAATTTGACTCTAGAGAACCGAAGTGGATAAAAATTTTTACATGTTTCTTATATGTTAGTAAAACGTCACAGTATACTGTTATTGTATCAGTGTGGTGAGAGTTTTGGAAGAGATATCTGAAACTATAAGTTGCAATATAATTATTAGACTTTAAATAACCGTTACAAATAAAAGAAAGACTATGCTATGTTGAAACATCATTAGATTTTAATTGTCTCTGCATTGCTAATTTTTCTTTTTTAGACTAAATTTTTCTTGTAGGCACGTTTGGTCACTCAAGATTTCGTCCCTTCCTCTGCCGGGAAAATTTGAGTCCCTTCTCAAAGGAAATCCTGGCTACGGATCCGTCTTCCACTCTTTCAATTAAAAAAAGTTTTGTTTTTCATTAAGATAAAGTATTTTAATTTTAACAATGTGTGCAGACTATGGCTATGAAATGTCACAACTACATGGTTATACTCAGTTACAGGTATATTAAAACAGCAAAGTAGCCTTCACCTCACCTGTGCTCTCAGTACGTCTGTTTTAGCAACATCTTTGTAATGACTCTGGCGCTCACATGCGCGATAGTCTTCATCAAACACTCCTGAGTAAGAATAATAACGTTCCAACAAAGTAGAGAGCTTAAGCGCTCCACCAGCCTTGTTGTTAAAGTCTCTCACGTTGAATGCCATGATGAGACCTGTAAAAAACAATCAGTTGGTGATTTTTGCGGTAAGCAGGTTTGCTGGAAGCCAAACGATCAACTGTTCTTTTTATTTATTAGCATGATCACAGTTTTAAACTTGAATAACTGGCATTGAGGGGGACTGAAGGAATTATTGAGAAAACGAAGCTTTAGGTTATGAGCTATTAATTCTTGTTTTGGAAGAGAACGGTGAAAGAACAAATCGGCTCAGCAGAAAAACATCCTTGAGAAAAGATTGGTTCTCATTTCTTCAGTTTTCCAACATAATAATAATAATAATAATAATAATAATAATAATAATAATAATGATAATAATAATAATAATAATAATAGCAGTAATAATAAACTATACATAAATAAACATTAAAGTCAGCAGATTCTATTTCCCTTGAAATTCAAGAATTTCCCTAAAATTAGGAAATTGTGAATTGAAAATGTTGAATGACACCCTAGATTCTCTTCTAAGAGTCCCTTCTAGAAATCTTTTCTCTCGTCTAAAAATAATTTAAAAAATATAGAGCAGAGTAGTTGCCACTACTATTGCCTGCTCCGTTTGAGTTTAGTGGCCTTAGCGTTCTTACAATGCTTGTGTGAAAATGCTTACCATCGATTCCTCCTCTGATCTCCGCATCGGTCATCTCGTTTGTTTCTCCGATGAAATACCATTTCGGAATTTGAGTGCTGTTCCATTTCCCGGACGCACCTACCTTCACGGTCTGTTTAGGCCCTCGCCAGAGAGCCACTTCAGCCAAATCGCCTAAAAAGTAACAGCTTATTTGACCCGAAACAGAGTAGAATAATTATGCATTTTAGATATTGTGATATAAACATAACTCACTGATTTATATGAAAAGAAAATTTTACATGATTAATTTTTAGAAATTATCAACAGAAATATCAGTCTGGGGCGCCAAACTAACTATATATTATAATTTCCTTGTGAGCTGAATTTGTGGGCAGGATTGTGTGTCTATAGATTTTAGTTGGGCAGTTTGAATTGCACTAGGCTGGTGTTCCGCTGTGTTAATTAGAAATTTTTGAGAGCAAGTACACATTAAATAGGTTATTGAGTTGAAAAACTTTCGTTTTTGATTTGGAACAGTGCAAATAAAAGTGAAAATTCTTTCTACCGATGTGAAGTGGAACAAAGCGTCAAGTTGAAGTAAGAAGACTTATCTTACTAAATCGTATGAAATGCTATATCGCATAAAATGATTACAAGTTGCACAAACTATTTGGCAATGTCTGCGTCAGTCTTTGTGAGTCTTTGTGAGTCTTTGTGAGTCTTTGTGAGTCTTTGTGAGTCTTTGTGAGTCTTTGTGAGTCTTTGTGAGTCTTTGTGAGTCTTTGTGAGTCTTTGTGAGTCTTTGTGAGTCTTTGTGAGTCTTTGTGAGTCTGTGTCTGTCTGTGTCTGTCTGTGTCTGTCTGTGTCTGTCTGTGTCTGTCTGTGTCTGTCTGTGTCTGTCTGTGTCTGTCTGTGTCTGTGTCTGTCTCTGTCTGTCTGTGTCTGTGTCTGTGTCTGTGTCTGTCTCTGTCTGTCTGTGTCTGTGTCTGTCTCTGTCTGTCTGTGTCTGTCTGTGTCTGTGTCTGTCTCTGTCTGTCTGTGTCTGTGTCTGTCTCTGTCTGTCTCTGTCTGTCTGTGTCTGTCTCTGTCTGTCTGTGTCTGTGTCTGTCTGTCTGTGTCTGTGTCTGTCTCTGTCTGTCTGTGTCTGTGTCTGTCTCTGTCTGTCTGTCTGTGTCTGTCTGTCTGTGTCTGTCTGTCTCTCTGTCTCTGTCTGTGTCTCTGTCTCTGTCTGTGTCTGTCTGTCTGTGTCTGTCTGTCTGTGTCTGTCTGTCTGTGTCTGTCTGTCTGTGTCTCTGTCTCTGTCTGTGTCTGTCTGTCTGTGTCTCTGTCTCTGTCTGTGTCTCTGTCTGTGTCTCTGTCTGTGTCTCTGTCTGTGTCTCTGTCTCTGTCTCTGTCTGTGTCTCTGTCTGTGTCTCTGTCTGTGTCTCTGTCTGTGTCTCTGTCTGTGTCTCTGTCTGTGTCTCTGTCTGTGTCTCTGTCTGTCTCTCTGCTTGCCTCTCCGTCTCTGTCTGTGTCTCTGTCTGTGTCTCTGTCTGTGTCTCTGTCTGTGTCTCTGTCTGTGTCTCTGTCTGTGTCTCTGTCTGTGTCTCTGTCTGTGTCTCTGTCTGTACCTGCGAGCGTGGCGGCGTAGCGGTTGTCGATCTGGAGCGCGTCGCTGATGCCGCTGATGGAGCGCGAGCCGGCGCGCACGTCGCCCACGGCCACGGACTGCGCCTCGAAGCCCGTGGCGATGCCGGCGAGCAGCGTGCCCAGCTGCACGGAGCCCCAGCGCGTGTACACCACGCCGTTCTCCACGGGGCAGTCGGATTGCTCCACCTCGGCGCGCGCGCTGCGCCCGGGCCCGGCCTGCAGCTTGCCGCTGGCCGCCGCCCCCGCCGCGCCCGCCGCCGCCGCCGCCTCCGCGCCGTCCGCGCCCCACGTGAAGGCGCCGCTGCGCTGCGCGTTCGTGCCGTTGGCGCTCGCCTCACCCTCGCTGCGCGCAACACACGACACACACTTTTTACTCTCAAGCGAAAGTTATTTTCGGCCCTAAACCGCCATCCTGATTGAGGTTTTCTGGATTTACTCAATCGCTTAAGGCGTATGCCGGGATGGTCCCTAGTTTTGCACTCCCAGACGTAAATGTACAGATTTCCCTCCCTTCTTATATGTTACTACCCTGTATCAATGTAGAATCAGTGGTTAGGTGGAAGAGCAGGCCCTATGGCCTGAGCCACGCCATTAATATAGACATTATTATTATTATTATTATTATTATTATTATTATTATTATTATTATTATTATTATTATTATTATTATTATTATTATTTCTGCTCAAGCGAAAGTTAATTCTGCGTGAAAAAAAACGGCGTATTTTCAGCAAAAAGAAACTCTTATTACAAGCCCTTTATAACGAAAAAATTGATAAATCCAGATGCTAAATTAAAAAAAATCCTCTTACATGTCGTGTAACCAGAATCATGTTTTGTGCGTCCTTGATACCGAAAAATCGAATAACAGCAAAACATCTGTCCGTCCGTCCGTCCGCCTATGAACAACGCAAGCGGCTAAACCGTTCTGCCGATTTTCTTCAAAATTGATATTCCCAAATGGATCTAGCTAATGTCGTCGCCTCTTGAATTTGAAACCGATATTATAATTTTGGGGGCTACTTTACTTGAAACCCCTGGGATATTTTCAATATTTAAAAAAAAGGCTCCATCGTTTTTGATTAAATTTTATTTGGTAGTGTGAAAGACGTTTAAGAGAATGAGGTCTAAAGATCGATGATAACTTTGTTTTTTCGAAAATTCATTTTTTTTCGCTTTCCCACAACTACAATTATAAAGATATATTTTTTCTAAATGAAATCTGTTCCGTAAAGATAGATTTTGAAGAAAGATCGTGTACAATTTTTCGAAAATTTGAGTACTTTTCGCGTAATTTTGCATGAAGTACGGGTGAGAAAGTACGAGCTGTTTTAGCACCACTAAATTTTTACGCATTTAAGGTCGCTTTTCAACTACTAAGGTCATACAGCGATCACTAAAAGTAACATTGGGTTTATAACTTTGGGGGAGCAGTAACTGTAGCGGAACTCCTATTCCCCTACACAGACACTCGTAAACAAATATCCATGCCCCGAGGCGAACCCGTGACTCTTCACGCTAGAGACAGCTACGGCTCTTCAAACTCAGCGACCTCGGCTATCCACAGTTTTGGAATCTAACCTGTTTGCAATTTTCGAAAATAGAGAGCCAGAAATAGGACTAGCGCCATTTCCTTTACCGTTCTTTGATACATACGAGGAGAAAATTTAAAGAAAAAAAATGGAGCGATTTTTGAAAATATAAGTGTTCAAAAGTTTTAAAAATCGCCTACGTTACCGGGATCCGGTAATAAGTTTTTCGGTCGAAAAATTGCCGCTTTCCCCCGTAACATTACAGTATTTTCTCTACACAGCGTAAGCAAGATGCAAGGAATTAATAACGATTGGACAGAATTTATGTTTCTCCTTTAAAATGATAATATCTTTATATGGCAGTTTTTGCAACCTTATGGATGAAGTTATGTTGTAATGTGTGAAGTTACGACGTTAAGTAATAGACCAAATACGTGCAGACATCAATGCGTTAAGCTAATATGTGCAGCGGAAGGATTACTATCCTGATTCCAGGTACATACCTCCGAAATTATGGATATGTTGCGTTCTGGACTTCAAAAACGCGTCGAGTCCACTGTTTTCAGAATATTTGCCCTCATGCGTTGTGGGCATGGAGCAATGTACTTAAGGAAGATCCCGAAAATAAGTGCGGAAACGTAGTTAGTCCCTAAAGCGCTGTGAACTCCAACCTCCTAATCAAGAAGATTTGCCATTGGCCATGATAACAGGCGAGTGCGAATATGAGATTTAAATTTTATATGTTCTCAACTGTCAAAAATTACGACATACACAATAAAACTAAGGGATTTCATGCTTCAATGCCAGGATGACTGACATAACTAGAAATTTACGTCTGTTAAGTGAAGAATTAAGGGGTGTCTCAGTGTTTTGTATTTTGGGGGAGATGTGTTGTGGACTAAATTGTTTATGAACGTCTGTTGAACAATGAATCTTCGCTTAAATATTACGTATTATTAATGCATACGTTGGGAAGCCATAGAACTCACACGACTTCCGCGTCCGGGTGTCCTGACACGTCGTCTTCCACGTCCGGGACGGACTGATTCTCCAGGGCGGCGTCCGCGGCAGCTGCAGCTGCAGCGGGGCCGGGGGCGGCAGGAGGGGCAGCGGGGACGAGGGCGGGGCCGGCAGCAGCGATACGGGGGGCGGCGGGTACACCAGCCGCAACTGGATCGGCAGCGGGAGCTGCGGCTTCCTGTAATTCAAGGCATTTTTTAAATTTATGTTTTATAATTTATACAACGCAATCTTTTTAACTTAATACATTAATTAATATTAATATATTTATATTTTATAATTAATTTATATTGTATTTAAAACGTCATATTACATAAGATTTATTAATTCTGCAGTTGGGAGTAACTCCGTGACAGTTTCATTATCAGGTACAAAAAAAGTAGCATCGTATTATTTGAGAAAATGCCAAGTTTAAGAGTACAACGTGCAGTGAAACGAAGATGATGAGTCTCTTCCAAGGGCGGACACGTGGCGCTCTGAGAGGTGCAAGCGCTCTTCGTTAAGTGCGGCACCCATCGAGGATGATTATATCTTCTTTTTATTATTAAAATGTTAAAATATTAAAATATTAAAAGGCAGTTTTTGCATTTTCTTACATAGTTTATCCGGTACATAAGACTTGCGTAGAATATGTACACAAATTAATTACATTTTAATTTCTTTAGTAATTAGTTTTATATAACTAAGCTGTGCCTTTATAATTTATGAAACAGTCGATCGATTGATTATTTCGTGTTGTCCGGCGCGTCAACTGTTACGGTCATTAGACTCGTGTATGTAAGGGGTGAAGATAGGACAAGGAAGAGGGAGAAAAATCGTGCGCGGTCTGTAGCCCGTTTGTTGGGGTATTTCTCTGGTATTCGCTTGGTGTTGACCGGAGAAACCACGGAAAACTACCGATCAGAACGGACGGTCGCTAGAATTCTCTTCCAGAGCGCACAGTATGTAATTTTGGGCATCAAGCTATAAAAAAGTCCAAAAACCCCTTTACATAGAAGTTTGTAATATTTATTCTGAGATACTCTGTGCATTGCATACTCATTACTATTTTATTCGAAATACTAAAAATGACATCCGTAAAATGATCATAGAAAGTCCGATTGGGTGTGAAAAAACTGGAAACGTAATTAAGAAAGTTCTTCGGCGTAAATAGTAAAACACTATTTAAGAACACTGTACGACATCAACCGAAGTTGATGGAGGCAGTGCCGGCGCTAGGCACAGGCGGAACGGGCGTTCGTCCCGGTCCCCCCAGCTCAAGAGACCGGATCATGGGACTGATGGGGAGATATTGTAAAAAATTGAAAAAGAAATTAGAACTGGAGAAAATCGTTACCGTAAATTTATAAGTTGTGGAGCAATAGTCTGGTAATTCATAAAATTTTCAATTAATTTTTACCTTAAATAGTTCATTATAGTCATTACTTGTAAGGTAGGACTCTCCGAAATGAGTCAAATGACGTTAACATTAAAATACGTTATACTGAAATTCATATTTATTATTTCATGAATTTAACAACAAGTAATTTTATTAAATACCAACTAAACACAGCAATTTTTTAGCCTGTTAAATTCACCGTAGAAATATTTGATCACTAAATACTTTTCCTAAAAACTATTGTTTCAAATATACTTACAAACAATTTTTCTAGCTTAAACGTAATATGTTTGTTATTTGTCGCAACTTGTAGTTTCTTGATACAACTTTCACTTTTTTAATTTTTCGGGGGGGGGGGGGGCAAAATTGTCTACCTCCGGCACTGGACGGAGAAGAGAGTGCTGTGAATTGAATTTTAGGGCAGTCGCCCTGGGCGGCTTTACTTCCCGCACCTTGGGCGATACGCACCTCCGTGTCCTGGATGTCGCCGTCGTCGTCCGCCACGTCGGGCTGGCTGCCGGGGTCGCCGTCCTGGCCGGCGCCATCGTCCTGGTCGGCGGCGGCGACCGCGACCGACGTGTCGGCGTCCTCCTCGAGTTCCGGGGCGTCGGCGTCGACGTCGCGGCGCTGACGGCGCTGGCCCGCCGCCGGGGCGCTTCGGGAAATGTCACGACACGTGTCGCGCTCGTCGCCGCGCTGGATCGTGTCCAACGAGTTGGACATCATGAAGTGCAGCGAGCACTGCGGGCAGAAGAGGGTACTGTGACCCACGGCGGCCGTCGCGACAGAGGGAAGCGCGATTCTTAAATGAAAATTTGGTACCCCAATTTCTATTACATTCTCCTATTTTTAAGTGAAAGAAATACAATTAAAGTCAAAGGGATGGGCAACTGGGAAACGTTCTTTGGGGCGTCGTGCGACAGGAATAACAAACGGCAATTCGGCACTTTTGTACGTGCTTCGACCTGATGCAAATTATCCTGCCACCGACGTTGAGAATAAATTGAGAGCACTTCACTCAGTGTAAGATTGAGTCATGATTGCCGTCGCAAGGATCCCGGAAGCGTCATGATTGTGGTCGCAAGTGCCTTGCTGAGAACGCACAGTTATGTCGTCAGAAGAGATGATATTCGAGAAAAATCTTGAAACACTTCGCCGCGCCAGAATTTTTGTTGTTGAATTTTTGCAATTTTCGAAAAATTAGTTTTAACGAACACGAGACATGCACCATTCTCTTAATAGTCCTTCTCACTATCCAACTAGAGAATTTAATTATAATTTAGCGTTATTCAGAGACGGCCTGACAGACATTTTGCTGTCATTCAATTTTTGGGTTTCAAGGACCCACAAAACATGTATTCTGGCTACACCTCAGGATAGAGGATTTTTTTTCCTTATAAATTTACCAACTGGATTTATGTACTTTTTCGTTGCCAGGGCCCTGTAATAAGTTTTTCTGCCGAAAAATCGCCGTTTTTTGGCGCTGCATTACAAAACTTTCTCTCTACTGCGTAAGCGGTAGCGAGAAAGTAAAAATATATAGCAATGTGAGATAATATAATTTAAACTACTTCCTGCGCTTGCCTGTATTCAAATTCCCAACCTCGGGGCTCGTGAGTATTTCAGAAGGATTCCCGCAGCCGACCTTTTGAACTTGCTTTGTTAGCTTAAGTACTGCGGTACTAATTGCATTATTGTATCTATTTAAGTCTCTAAACTGCAATTTATCTGTAAGCCAATCCCCAAAGAACATTAATATTCAGAATGTAATGGGAGTTGACTGACCAAATTAAGAAGTAAGCGAAACTAAAATAAAATATCTTTACGATTTTAAAATACATATATTGTGCCTTCATATTAAAAAAGAAGCTGTGCGTCGAACACATTCACGAACGCTACGCCCTGCTTGTCTTGTCCGCACCGCATTCACATTTCCGACTTCTAAGAACACTTGGACATTATTATAAATATTATAAATTTTTGATCGTACTCCTTAGTATTCATCAAGAAAGCATTAGGTATTGCCGTCATACAAAGCTGTTAGGTAGGCTTGGGATTGAGATTTTTCCAGGCCCTCGTCGACCTCACCTTCTCAAGAACGGAGAGGGTCTCGTTGGGGAACTGGAAAGAACTTCGCGGGATGAGGTTCCGCATGAGGATGCGGTGCTTGTGGTACTGCGCGCCCTTGAGACCGAAGGGGATGGTGGTCTCGGACGCAACCACCTCAGGATCGCGCTCAATGCCGTCCACACGGAACCTGTAATCAAGAAGGGGATGAAGCGTGCTCTCGAAATAGAGGAGTAAGATTCAGGAGCACACATCATGTGTTGCAGCATTGTTGATTGATTGATTTTTTGTGTTTCCGGGCTCGTCAACTGCTTTGGTCATTAGCCCCGTCAGTGTAGTTTCTCGGGAGATGGCGGTGATCTTCCCCCGCTGGATGGCGAGATCCGGCGCCGACCTTCCGTCGGCTAGTGGGGTTTCCCCCTAACCACGACTCTCCCACCAGCGGGGCACCGCCCCAGCCAGGACAAGCTCTGAGCTCCCGACCGGTCTCCCGGAATAGTGCATGTTAGTGTAAGTGTGTGTGTGAAAGGTGAGGGGATAGGACAAGGAAGAGGAAGGACAGATCGCGCGCGGTCCGTGGCCCGTTTGTTAGGGTACTGCTCCGGCATTCGCCTGGTGTTGATCGGAGAAACCACGGAAAACTACCGATCAGAGCAGCCGGCCGCTAGAATTCTCCTCCAGACAGCGACTGAATTCGACCTAGCTAGAGTGCTAATGTCGAAAATCCTGCCGCCGTCAGGACTCGAACCTAGGACCTCCCAGTCAGAGGCGCTGCAGTGACATCAGTTGATGCACTGAGCTACCGCTCCCGGTTGCAGCATTAAGAATGAAACCTTAAAATGTCTGTAATTCAGTAAAAAGAACATTAGATAGATATGTGGAAGAAGCCATTATCATTGGTAACCGCTGTCAATCAATGCGAGATGGAAATGAATCGTAGACGTGAGCTAGTACTTTCCTGGAACTATTTATTACTTACGAGTTCACATCCATAAGTGGCCCCGCGTCCCATAAAAAATAAGATACTATAAAATATCGTAAAATATCTTTGAATCCGTAAAAAATGTTAATTAAATGTCTACTGTACGAGAAAGTTAATATTTAAAAGTTAAGAATATTGTATTCAGTAGTGGCAGTAAATATCTCATGGTAGTTCATAATACCCGTATAATGAGAAAGAAATAATCAAACCACGGAAAAAGTTGTATGCTTTTGATACGTTTTCGAAACATCCGCGGAAAAAAGTTCTTGTTGTTTCAATTTCTTATTAAATCGTCCAAAATGTTTGTGGTTTTATTATTCCATTCTCATTGTATTATTTGAAATATTTGGAAAACGTTATATTAGTGTAATATTAAGAATACGCTAATATTTGCAACCGAATCGGTAAATTGTAGAATTTTTTTCCCGGGGGATGGGAAACGAACACGATTTTGTGCTTGGCGACCCCGCTATGCCTGAATCCGGCCCTGGGCGATTGCTCGGATTAATTTTTGCAACCGAATCGGTAAATTGTAGAATTTTTTTCCCGGGGGATGGGAGACGAACACGAGTTTGTGCTCGGGGACCCCGCTGTGCCTGAATCCGGCCCTGGGCGATTGCTCGGATTAATTTTTGCAACCGAATCGGTAAATTGTAGAATTTTTTCCCGGGGGATGGGAGACGAACACGAGTTTGTGCTCGGGGACCCCGCTGTGCCTGAATCCGGCCCTGGGCGATTGCTCGGATTAATTTTTGCAACCGAATCGGTAAATTGTAGAATTTTTCCCCGGGGGATGGGAGACGAACACGAGTTTGTGCTCGGGGACCCCGCTGTGCCTGAATCCGGCCCTGGGCGATTGCTCGGATTAATTTTTGCAACCGAATCGGTAAATTGTAGAATTTTTCCCCGGGGGATGGGAGACGAACACGAGTTTGTGCTCGGGGACCCCGCTGTGCCTGAATCCGGCCCTGGGCGATTGCTCGGAAGGGGGCGGAGGTGCGATCTCACATGTGGAGCAGCGACAGCGTCAGGCTCCGCGCGTCCATGGTGAAGCCCGGAGAGCTCTCGATCTGCCTGATGAGGGAGATGACCACGGACATGGTGTGCGGCAGCCGGTTCTCCCGATGGTACAGCCCCTCGTCCTGGTAGCATTCGATGAGGTGCGGCGGGATGTTTTCGCTTCCGGCCGCCGTCTGCGCGGGCAGCATGCTCAGCACACCTGCGCAACGGAGGGACAAGATGTTGGGAGGCCCCGAAGGAATCGCCCACGTCGGTATTAGTATCTGTTCAGTCGTGTTGGCGATTTTGTTGACAACCATTGATGCAAATACAAATTGAAGGGGGGGGAGTGAGTATCACGTAGAAATGATTCGCATTCATTTCACAACGTTGCCAAACTTGTTCTTAAACTGTTTTACTTCTCTAGTAAATGCCTTTCCGCCAACTGCAGAATGTTCGAATGATATCAGTGTTTTTGCCTAACTAAGTATGCAATAAGAGTACGCTCTATAAGAAATGTTTACATGCATGACTTTGTAACTTAAGTTTTTAATTATTAAGGTTTTAGCCTTTAAGTAAGTAGTAACTAAGTCTTAGTTAGTCTTTTACGAGTTTAATTGAAAGTGTAATGAAGGTAAATAACGCCGATACTTTGACATTCGGTATTTATGGTCTGTCTACATCCGTTTGATGACTTAATTAATAAGCGTACGTATTCTCATGTGATTTCCTACATAATTTGAATCTATCCTTACAACCGAACCCAATTCCTTAAAGTTACCTGAAATCTCTTTGTTCGTGGTAAACCTTTACGTACCGATCGAAATTCTGGAAGTGACGCGTGAGGAGAAATAAGTCCAAAATGGTACGACTATGTATATGCGTATATGTGCCTGCTTTTTCGAGAGATATATTTATTTACTTTACGTGTGGTAAGCTTTCTAGTACTCTCGTAGCTTATTATAAAATTTAAACGCTACCTAATTACCTATCAGTCAATATAAAAATACACTAATTATAATACTCCTCTTTAAGAGTTATTAGAAACGTACGAAAACTTGAAATCTGTATAAATTAACCATTTGATAGTCTGCATTTTCATTGCAAACTGCTAGCTCTTTGTTTAATAAACGCTAAACGATATATTTTCCCTTGCGTAGCACCTGATGTATATGATGGAACACGTAGTTCAGAACCTGGTCGTTTGACGTTATTTTGAACATGTATCATTTTCACTTTTAAAACAATCACTACAAAGGGCAGAAAGTTTGCTCTGACATCAAAGGCATTAACATCGTTTATTGTGTTGTTAGGAAATCAGAAATTTGCAGGAACAGAATACTCAAAACGGGCTTTCTTGAGCAGTGGCACACTGTTTCACGTGCGCTGTGTTGCTCAAGAAGTCAGACCTCATTACAGCGCGTGGGAACGTATTGAATTGCGAAAATAATCTTGTTCTTGAACAGTGTTCTGGAACGTTTACTCATAGGGCGTTTTATGTTTCATTTGTACTCAAAAACCACTGTCTGAATTTGTCGATAGAGTTCAGTATCACCTTGTATAATATTGAAAATAAAAATACAAGAAAATATATTTAGGACCTCAGACTTTTGAAATTAGTCGCCTCCATTAGTGAAATCCTAATTAACGGTTTAAAGTTGTTTTGTTTTAGAGCACGTAATTTCGTTTAGTAACTCTCTTCTTTCGTTCAAAGTAAAAAAGAAAAGAATTTTCCCATATTTATCTAGTTAAAATAGTCGTTAAGCTGCATGATGATAATCGACCTAAATGAAATCGTTAGTGGTTGCGTATCACATTTGAGGAGCATTCAAAAAGTGACATCTCCATTTGGCAAAAATTGAGTTATTCTGATGTTTTACCTAGAAGTTTATTTCTAGAGAAAAACATTAGATGTTTTACGACACATTAAGTAGTACTCTTTTTTATTGCGGTAATGGACAATGTAGAAAAGTGAAAAACTTACGCTATATTTTTCAATTTTATTGGAAAAGCGTGAACTGGACATCTCACGTTTTAAATGTTTGCTCCTCATTTAATCAACATTTTGTCACTGTTATATTATTTTTATTATAATTTATTATTATCATCATCATCATGTCTTGGAACTCACCACAGAGTGCGGCTAGTGCCACCCAGCTGCGTGACGGCAACATCTTGGTTGCTCTCCGTCTCCTGAAACAAAGAGACAAACGTTACTTACCATCCCATTTTCATAAGTTCATTAATTCGGTATTTTATTATTATATTCATTTGATCTCTCACACGCTTGCTCACTGTCCACTGCTTGTTATCCCCACTCCGTCTCGCTCTCTCACTCGGTCATAAATTAATTATTTAAAAGGCTTTTTGATTGATTAGTGATTCCGGGCAAGCTACCTGCTCTCCCGTAAGTGTAATACACGTTTTCATCAGCGGAAGTGGCGATGATTGGCCTGCTGGATGATGAGATCCGGAGCCGACCTACGTCGGTTTGCGGTTATTTTCCCCAACCAGGTATCTCCCACTAGCAGGGCACCACCCCAACCGACCCAGCTCTAAGTTCGCGATTGGTTTCCCGACATGTGGGATAGTGTAGTGCCTTGAGTGTGTGTGTATGTGTAAGTCAGGGGGGATAGGACGAGGAAGGGGAAGGAAAGATCCCGCGCGGTACCTGATCCGTTTGGTAGGGTACGGCTCCTACATTCGCCTGGTGTTGATCGGAGAAACCACGGAAAACTACCGATCAGAGCAGCCGGTCGCTAGAATTCTCCTCCAGACAGCGATTGAACTCAACCTATTGTCTAGCTAGTGTCGAAAATCCTGCCACCGTCGAGACACGAACCCTAGGACCTCCCGGTGAGAGACATAGCAGTGAACCGAGTTGATGCCCTGAGCCACCTTTGTCCGTGGCTTTTTCGAGTTATAATCTAGCACTCGGTAAAGAAACGAGATTCCCATCGGGCGGTTTAAATGCTACATGTATACATACGTATACCATGTGTAGTACACATACGTGTCATGTTATATATTTTTCTCTTGATTACCGAATTGATGAAATTTTAAAACCAATAAATATGCACAAGTAACAATATAAGTTTCTCATATATTTACTCTGTAAATTAGTTCTAAATTGATCAGGAACTTTTTTAATCTAAGGTGGATGTATTAGTCTTAAAATAAGAAACAACAACCACTCTCGTTCGGAGTAGGTATCTGGATAAGAACCAAAGATTTGCTTACTAATAGCACGGGATATTTCGCTTCGGCCTGTCCCCAGCGTTTCTTGTCGACTTCACTAGAATTTATTGATTCTCCTGTGCTAATTTTCTTTAATACGTTTAATTATCGCATGTGCACATGATTCATTTATAATTTCCAAGTGTTTCATTACTTAAAACCCTACACAACTTAATGTAGTTTTCAGTTCCTTGACATAAAAATGAAAACTGTCCATCCTGAAAATAGGCGTTTCTTCACGAATACAAATACTTGTTGAATCTCATTTTACCCACAGTAATCGTCACTTAATGTTCTTAGTGAAAACATATAAGATGGTAAAATTTGATTAAAAATCGAAATCATCGTAAGAACGTGTTCGGCAATGTGACTCGGTGCGTCAGAGTTGTATCGCACAGAGATAAGAGAAGTGCAATCTCAATCCTGCTCCCCGGGTGGGACCTTATCTTTCCTGCATGTGTGTCTCCCTCTCCCGTCGCTCGCTGCCTTTCCCCCTCTGGAGGGTGTCCCACCCTCCCTCTGTAATCGCTTTGCGGGTCGGCCCCGACGGCTTATTGGTAAGGCTCTTGACGCAGGCATGGATGAGCCGCTGCGCTTCCTCTCCGGCTTCAGCCAATGATCTTCATGTACCAGTTTTCGTCACCAAATTAGCGGGAAATTTAAATGCAGCTAGATACCAAACTTATCACTTTGTTACAAGTAATTGAAACAGATTTATGAAGCATTTCTTTTAAAGGTTACATTTTGTACACCTTCATCGAGTTATTTTTGAATTGAATTGAATTGAAATTGCCTTCTTTTACGTGGCGAGACTCAGGCCATGAGGCCTGCTCTTCCGTCTGACCACGCAAATTCCGCTACGCTCCTTTCACCAACCATGGGAGAAAGAAGGTATTACGTGGGCGACGAAACAGGCGATTAGAATTTAGCTCAGAGGCGTCATTTAGGCTTGAGGATCTTTTACATGCAGTAAATCTACTAACATGGGACAGCCGGCTTTACTTCCCCTCCGAAGGAAGGCGTACGAAGGATTTTTTCGCCCTTAAAAATCCACGGCTTCGATCGGGTTCGAACCCGCAAACTTGGGTATAACAGTCCGATACGCTAACCGTTATACCATCGCCTCCGCAAACCATTTTTGGTTGGCTGCCGTTGAAAATTGTCACTTTACCCCACTTTTAAAATGTGTCTCAATACTTCTCGCTTGTCATGCAGCATGGCGGCCAGCGTCAGGCCTGGCTTTTCAAATGAAGTGCTGTATTGTGGTCACGTGGTTTGGGACGTGCCGGGTGCTGCGCAGACTGAGCAAAAATTGGTGCGCCGGAGTAGCTCACCCATGACTTTGCATATGCTACATCATCAGCTCCTATGCGCGAGTTCAAAACTGGTTGATGTCGGCGGAGTTTCGGGGCCCAAAATTCCACGTCAGACATGTAGCAATGACAGCACCCTTGAACACCACTTAGATATTCCCGACAAAATTGATCTTGCAAAGAAGACATCAGAGATTGGAATGGTGCTGTTAATCAGGAGTAAAGATCATAAGTGACGCAGCGAGGGTTCAGCAACCACCCCAAATGTCAAATAAGGGACATCAATCTGCTGCCTGATCGGAAATCCTTTGGCAATGGAGTGTACCTGACAATAATTTCACAACTGAGACCGACAGCAATTATTATTAAAATGGCGTCGAGCCCAGGTCTCCTGGCATGCGGTACTCACAAAACTGCAGGAGTATGTCAAAATGATGTAGGATGGACCGTGGGAATTGACCATCGACCAGGTTCTAAGGGAGGAGGAAGGCAGAGAATGAAGAAGGAAGAATCGAGCCCGGTCCATTGTAGTAAGTCATAGTTGGGGAATCGCTCGCAGGTATCCATGGAAACAATGGATTCTACTACAGAGCAGCCGGCTCCTACGTACGTTATCGCGCTTGGACATATCTTCACTGTTTCACGATAATTCTTTATCTTCAATGCTGTGTTTACTTTTACTTATGTGATGAAAAAGAGCCTCAATTGGAGCATCTGCCCTGCCTGTTCCATCCCGAGACTGCACCTCCCTAGACTCGCTCCCCCTCCATATGTGCAGACTCCGTGCAGCCATTGGCATGCGTAGCCTAAACCATGAGGAAGGCAACTACATTTCTGGGCTCCCTTTTCCATCAAACGTATTTTTCATGTGGTTTATTTCACTGTTAAAAAATAAAACAGTACATTGAGAATTAAATTGTAATTTTAATGAAACAAATAAATACAATTATGTCAAACAAGTTACGAGGTTGTCAGATGACCTAAAAAGCCTCTTCTTCAAATGTGTGAGATCATTTCCAGAAATTGTGAAGTTAAAAAAGGAAAAAAAATCAGAGAATAATAAAACATTTACGGAAATTATACGTATTATTACAAAAGTCTAAGAGCCCCTTTCTAAGTTTTTAGGGGGGAGCCCTCTATTCCCTCGGCATCATTATTCCGATGCCTACGCGTGCAGCAATGTAGCATAAAATTTAGATTCACATACATGGTCTATACGACATAAGTGAAAGGTGTAAAATTGGTGAATCTCATTATTCCAGGAGTAGGTGACCGGTTGGTACTGCAAAGGCTTTTAATAATTATGCTGTATGTTACAGAGCAGTTTTTTGTTAATCTATCTTCAACTAGCAAAACCCGGCAGACGTGGTCCTGCCCCCTCTATCTTTTTCCTCTTCCTCTCTCCCTCTCTTTTTTCACTCTAAATTTTCCCTATCTTTTTTCCTCTCTCTTACCCCTTTCCCTCTTTCCCCTCTCATTTCCCACTTCTCTTTTTCTATCTTTTTTCGTTCTCTTTTCCCCTCTCTTTTTATTTCACTTTCCCTCTTTTTCTCTCTTTTTGCCTCTGCCTTTCCTTCTTCGTTTTATCCTCTTTTCCCCTCCTTCTTTTCCTCTCTCTCCTTTCTTCCCTCTTTCTCACTTTCTTTTTCTCCCTCTTCCTCTTTTCTCCCTGACTTCCCTGTCTCTCTTTTCCTTTCTCTTCCCCCTCACTCTTCCTTTCCTTCTCTATTTCCCTCTCTCTTTCATTCTTCATCAATCTTTCATTCTTTCTCAATCTTTCATTCTTTCCCAGTCTTTCATTCTTTCCCAATCTTTCATTCTTTCCCAATCTTTCATTCTCTCTCAATCTTTCATTCTCTCTCAATCTTTCATTCTCTCTCAATCTTTCATTCTCTCTCTCAATCTCATTCTCTCTCAATCTTTCATTCTCTCTCAATCTTTCATTCTCTCTCAATCTTACATTCTCTCTCAATCTTACGTTCTCTCTCAATCTTACGTTCTCTCTCAATCTTTCATTCTCTCTCAATCTTTCATTCTCTCTCAATCTTTCATTCTCTCTCATTCTTTCTCATTCTTTCATTCTCTCTCATTCTTTCTCATTCTTTCATTCTCTCTCATTCTTTCTCATTCTTTCATTCTCTCTCATTCTTTCTCATTCTTTCATTCTTTCTCATTCTTTCATTCTTTCTCATTCTTTCATTCTCTCTCATTCTTTCATTCTTTCTCATTCTTTCATTCTCTCTCATTCTTTCATTCTTTCTCATTCTTTCATTCTTTCTCATTCTTTCATTCTTTCATTCTTTCTCATTCTTTCATTCTTTCTCATTCTTTCATTCTTTCTCATTCTTTCATTCTTTCTCATTCTTTCTCACTTTCATTCTTTCTCATTCTTTCTCATTCTTTCTCATTATTTCTCATTATTTCTCATTATTTCTCATTATTTCTCATTATTTCTCATTATTTCTCATTCTTTCTCATTCTTTCTCATTCTTTCTCATTCTTTC
>BLKR01000968.1:0-156274 GCA_011170035.1 Teleogryllus occipitalis | reverse complement strand
GGGGAAAGAAGGGGAAAGAAGGGGAAAGAAGGGGAAAGAAGGGGAAAGAAGGGGAAAGAAGGGGAAAGAAGGGGAAAGAAGGGGAAAGAAGGGGAAAGAAGGGGAAAGAAGGGGAAAGAAGGGGAAAGAAGGGGAAAGAAGGGGAAAGAAGGGGAAAGAAGGGGAAAGAAGGGGAAAGAAGGGGAAAGAAGGGGAAAGAAGGGGGAAGAAGGGGAAAGAAGGGGAAAGAAGGGGAAAGAAGGGGAAAGAAGGGGAAAGAAGGGGAAAGAAGGGGAAAGAAGGGGAAAGAAGGGGAAAGAAGGGGAAAGAAGGGGAAAGAAGGGGAAAGAAGGGGAAAGAAGGGGAAAGAAGGGGAAAGGAGGGGAAAGAAGGGGAAAGAAGGGGAAAGAAGGGGAAAGAAGGGGAAAGAAGGGGAAAGAAGGGGAAAGAAGGGGAAAGAAGGGGAAAGAAGGGGAAAGAAAGGGGAAAGAAAGGGGAAAACAATTGATGTGGTGGTTATATGCCAATATACTTTCTCGCTCTCGTATGCGAGAAGGCTAAATGAGACTGCGACCCACGAAAATCCGTTGCAGAAAGAACGCGCTCGAAAAAAGTGGTGGCCAGTAACCTTCCCTAAAAAAAATGTTAGAAACATTCCTCCTCCTGTGAGCTATAGTTCATTAAAACGTAGATTTGATGGAATATTATTTAAAACTTCAATCCACAGTAAACAAACCTAGTCCCCTGTTCGCAATTTCCATTTCAGTATTCATGTGCATTTCAAACTGGAACCGAGGAAAATCTATAACAATATATGCATAAATTATTCGTCCCGTGGATGAGCCCAATGCTATCGTCGCGCATTCAGTTCAGACCTCTTTCACAATGCAAATTAGCTTTTCTTCTACACGCTATGATATTAGAGTAATTCTTTTGTGTGGCTTGTCATTTTCTGGGTACCAAAATACACAATTAAGTAGTATTACATAACATTTTCTCAAAAAGAATAATTGGCTTCTAAAAGTATTTTAACAAATATTGTTTTGCATTACTTTTCGAGTAGAAAATGATTTTTTTATCGTCTCTATGCAAAAATCGGGGTTCAATAATGGAGGAATGACCTTCCCGGCGTTCGGAGAGGACGAAGACTTTCGGAGTCCAAAGCTTTGAAATATTGTAGTTCCATAAATGTGATTATTCATGATGTTCTCTTTTTTAAAGCTGAAACTGTGGGTAATTGGTACATAGGAAGAGTTGCTCTCCAAATAATCTAGCTACCCTGTAATTGTTTAAACATCAAATCAATTGTATTTATTAATTGTATCATGAAGTTATAATTTTTATTCTATGAGTATGTTTATTTACTTACTTACAGATAAAATGTCTTTGCTAAATAAAAAACTTTAATGGGAAAGAGGGCTCCGAGGGGCCCATAAATGTACGTTGTTTTACGCTCTGTTGTTTTACCCCCTTGTTGCTTTTACACTACTCGTACCTCTTGAGTAATTGTGTTGTAATGGCCCGCACACGAAGCCCGTGCCGGAGGCCACCCAAGGGTTAATCCGGTTATTTCTCTTCCACTGCCATGCGATACTTCTAAAACCCAAATATTTTAATTATTTGTAAGATCGAACGTCAAATCTACTTGGTTTGTATCACCTTTGTTCTCGGTATCCGACATCATCACCTCGGTCGATGGAATCCTTAATGTAAACCGTTCCTTTTGTATTTTTATCAATATTAAGATCCCTTTCATAATGTAAAGGGTTAATATTAAAAAATATATATATTTAATAGTTCATAAAAATGGAGAATTACAATGATTTTCCCTTAATTGACTTTCGTTGATTTCGACAAACGTTTGTAGTCTTTTTCAAGAACTGAAACAAGAATTGTTAAAATTACAATATACAGGATAAAACAGTTATTGGGTATTATTTGATTAGAAGTCACGTAGGCTTACATACAGCATATGAAATTTTGTTGTATGTCTCGTGTGAGAAGTCAACAAAATAATTAATGAGTTAATAAACGTAATCACTAAGGCATACCTAAAAATAATTCGTTTAGATTTCTTCAGAAATATTGAACATGCAGAATGTTCTTGTTAAAAATAGAAGAATCAAAAGTACAAATAAAAAGTTACAATTACTAAAAGTCGATTTATTTATTTAATATCGAAAAGAGTATTAGGTAAGTAGAGAAAAACAAGAATGAAGTGACCGATCTATTATTCTGATAAAATTTAATTGAAGAGCGAGGCCTTATTATTATCTAAATATTGATACGCAGATCTAAATATTGATGAAAATCAATAGACAGTAAAACTAATTATTCTTTTGGTTCTCTTCTTCCCGCATTATCCGGATTAATTTTATGGCACCAACAAAGTCATATGGCATCCTCGCTTTCCATTTTTAGAATCCATTTCTATACTTTGCATCGTTTTGAATTTTCGCTCTGCCGGCTGGCTTTGGAACCCGTGGCTTGCCGCATTCTGCGTACTACACCTCTCTTCACCTGGCACTACAAAAACAGGTTACCACAATAACCCATATGCCACCATTTAGAACCATTTAATTGCTAATTAATTACGCAAAAATTAAAAATTTTGCTCTTCGATATTGTATTTTCTTTGATCAACAATGAACAAACCCAAGCTTAGTCTATGTTAGTTAATTAATTCCCATGTTACGTTACATTTTGGCAAAAAATCTTTTCTTGCTTTGTCCTTAAATTTTAATTCTATTATCGACATCCATAACCATATTAATCTCGCAGTCGCTAACTCACAGCGCTTCGCAACGGATACCGTAAGCCTGTAAGCCAACGGCCGCTATCAGTATCAGCATCGAGTCTGGGCGCGGCGGAGCAAGATGGCGGCCGGTGTCGGCGCGTGCACAGATAAGCGGATGGCGATACGGCCTTGTCTGAATCAGACCGAATACTCGCGGTCGATAGCGTGGTATCGATAGCCGCCGCTTACGACGGTCGTCACTCCAGCAGCTTCGCGCTACTTACCGCGACTCACGGCACAGTAGGGATTGACTGATTGATTGTTTTCGTGTTGCCGGGCGTGTCAACTGGTTTGGTCATTAGTCCAGTTAGTGTAGTGCATGTTATATTTCTCGGGAGATGGTGGTGATCTTCCCCCGCTGGATGGCGAGCTCCGGCGCCGACCTACCGTCGGCTAGTAGGGTTTCCCCCTAACCAGGACTCTCCCACCAGCGGGGCACCGCCCCAGCCGGGACAGCTCTAAGCTCCCGACCGGTCTCCCAGAATATGTGGTAGAGTAGGGCATGTTAGTGTAATTGTATGTGTAAGGGGAGAGGATAGGACAAGGAAGAGGAAGGACAGATCGCGCGCGGTCCGTGGCCCGTACTGCTTCGGCATTCGCCTGATGTTGATCGGGAAACCACGGAAAACTACCAATCAGAGCAGCCGGCCGCTAGAATTCTCCCCCAGACAGCGACTGAATTCGATCTAGCTGAAGAGCTAGTGTCGAAAATCCTGCCGCCGTCAGGACTCGAACCTAGGACCTCCCGGTCACAGGCGCTGCAAACTCCGATATTTATTTATTCGTACGGCAGGAAACAATTCAGTAAGAAAAAGGAAAAAAATTCACACAAAGAGAGCAATTCAAAACAATTAAAAGAAAAAGTACACAATTTAAAAACAATATAGCACATTTAAGTAAAAACTATATGTCTAATTCACAATAAAAAGTTAATTTTATCAGTCTTAAAATATTGATTCTAAAGCCTTAAGTCCAGTTCCTTTGCCCATTGGGCCGCATTATCAGTTACTGCGATGAATTCTTGGGGGTTTTCAGGAAACTTCCTTCTCGGACAGTCATTGACAATATGATGTATAGTTTGCCTGACATCTGCGCAGTCACACATCGGGCTAGGGCTTATCTTCCATTTATGCATTAAATCAGCACAGCGGCCGTGTCCAGTACGTATTCTGTTAATGTTGTCCAAGTACTGCGTGGAAGTGAGAAACCTCCAGGTTTTTGATTTTCCTGTAAAATAGGTTGCCATAGTGAAGATACGGATCTATTCTAGATTTCTTGCCAATCGTTGAAGCTATTGTAGTCTGGGGCTACCAAACTTTGAGCGGTTGTAATAGGTGGATGACGTGATTTCAGTTGTCTCATTGTTCTTGCGCCAATATCTTCATGTATAGGAAGTAACGGATTGTTCATAATCTTCTCATATTCCTTTTTGAGTGCATCCTTTCTCCTTATGTCTGGGGGTGGTATGCTGCTCAGCACAGGCAGCCAGTGGGTTGGTGTGGATTTGACTACTGCAATAATTCTCATAGAACAGTTTAATTGCGTGTCAACGTATTTGGTATGTGGACTATTTAACCAGACCGGAGCACAATATTCAGAAGCTGAGTACGTCAGGCTTAATGCTGTTGTTCTTAGAACTTCTTGCGATTTTGTAGAATGAGAAGTTTTTGTAGAATGTTATTCTGGTTTTTAGTTTGTTTGCGAAATTTATCAGATATTTTTTGAAACTTAAAGTTCTGTCCAAGGTAACTCCTAGATATTTAGGGTGCGGGTTATATTTTAGAGTTTTGTCATCTAATTTTACTTTGAGCTGGTTATGGGCTAGTTTATTATTAAGTTGGAAACAAGTTGACTCAGTTTTTTGACAGTTTATTTTAAGTCTCCAGGCTTTACAATATTCAGATATAGTGGTGAGATCAGCACTTAGTACTACTCCTATCTTGGCCATGTCTTGGTGTTGGTAGACTAAGGTTATGTCATCAGCATAGCAGAACTTTCTAGCCCGTGTAGTTGGCAGGTCAGAAGTGTAAAGATTGAAAAACAATGGAGCTAATACAGAACCTTGAGGGAGTCCATTGTTGAGTTTGCAAACTCGGCTTCTTTCTTCGTTCATGTATACTATGAATTGTCTGTTGACTAGCATGGTAGTCACTAAGTTTGTGATCCTCAGACATTTAGTCACTTTTAGGAGTTTTTAGATCATTCCTTGTCTCCATACGGTATCGTATGCCGAAGAGAGGTCTAGGAGCACAGTCCCTGATTTATGTTTTTTGACAAATCCAGTTTCTATGTGAGTAGTTAGGGTTAGTACCTGATCCGTGCAGCTTCGTAGAGGTCTAAAGCCAGCCTGTTCGATTGGTATTTTTGGAAGGATTACTGGGCTGAGACGATTGTACAGAAGTCTTTCTAGTAATTTATATGTTACGCTCAGCAGTGATATCGGTCGGTAGCTGCTTGCCTGGTCATTAGGCTTACCTGCTTTGAGGATGGCAATGATTTTGCTTATTATGATAAGCAAATAAGCAACTGTTGTAATACTGAAAACTGTTTCTTGATCTATTATAAATATAATTTTTAGTATTTAGCATGATTTTTCGCCTATATTGATTTTGAAAGTTATTCCTATGCACATAATTCAGTTAACATATTTATGTATTTTAACGCGACCATTCTATTTGAAAGTTACAAATAAGTGGTTTCTTGACAGAGACAATTGTCTGCTATTGCCTTTCTTTTGCATTTCAGAGTGACGTTTCAAACCGTTTTGCTGTGATGGTAAACATAGTAAGCCATAATATTCATCCCCCTAGTTACTAGAACAAATTACTTGCGGGATAAATAAATTGTGAAGTAATACAATTCGTTTAACGGATGCTTATTATTGATGTCTTAGTAAATGGGAACATCAGTAATTACATTTTTATTGTGTAAACTGGGCTCCTAGAAACACTTTGTTCTCAATACTCTTCATCTTATCTACCCTCTCCTTTCAGGCGGCATGTGATTGAGTTTCGTTTGCGGATTTTATGACGTCAGTGCTGACAGCGGTGGAATGTTGTGGTCTATTTCCTGTTCGGTATGCCGAATAAAAGGCATTGAGCCTCGCTTCCATCGATTAAATGGCATAAAGCAATTCTATATCTCTAACACCCGAGGGTCAGAATTTTCCTTTTTCCTTAAATTTAAAAAATAAAATTACAGAATTGCAATTTTAATACTTATAACTTTAAAAAGTTCACTATTACATTGTTAATTCGTTCAAAAATTAGTATGTCATTGTCATTGTTTAGTAAAATATTCCTTACAATGCCGTTTCCGTCTGAGCTGATACGTATTCACTGTATCCAAACTTGACTTGAAATTGTTCTGTTCATCGCATGTTTCTCTAATTTCTAAATGTTAATTTTGTGTGGCACCTCCCGCGGGTATTTACAAGTTAAAATCACTTGTGCTGAACAAGTTAATTAGAAAATAAATTTTAAGAAATTTTAAACATATTACAGTTGTCCTGTTCTTTGAAAAAGTATCGATTGAAAAACTTAAAATACCCCAAAACATGATTATTCTAAAATGCTTTCAGAATATTCTAAAAAGATTCGTCTGAAAATAGAACCAATCCATTCGTCTTGTCGAGAGCAATCTAATTTGATCACCTCCATAGGTGGCTTTATAACCCCCAAAATGCGTTTTAGTTGCTTAAAACCTCCTCTCCCCAAAACACGTTTTTTTATAGATCATAACAAAATGTGGTTTAATTATCGTCAATCAGAGAAATAAAATCTTTACTGTTTATGTAAATGCTGAAAAAATATAGCAATTCATTGTGTTTCGCCAATGAAGGTGCACTGAAATGGTAAAAAAATGCGTGATTTTTTGTAGAACACTTCCGAAATATCCTAGAGGGAATCGCCTAAGAATTGTGTAAATCGATTTGCCTTGCCGAGAAGAATCAAATGAGCTATTCATTCTTTGGCTCGATTGGGGATCAGGAAGGGTTCTAATTGTGACGCACAGACGTCGATTACTAATTAAGCATCTGTTCTGAACTAGTTCCTGAACCTGTGACATTAAAGTAAGGTAATGTATTGATTACATTTTTAAAAGTGATTAGTTTTGTTAAAGAGGTGGAAGATGACGATTTCTCAAAGGCTGTGTTTTGAAAAGTTATGTATATTTCTAAGAGGTTATTTGAAAGATGTACGTCATGATTTGACAAGTCTGATAGGACATTTAGCCAAAATAACTTTTAGAACCCGAACAAAGCAAGCAGTCAGTAGTTACATGGTGTAGGTTAGATTGAGAGAAAAATGTATCACCATACGACTTATCCTTTCCAGGAAACTTTCTTGGCAAATAACATTCCATTCTTTATCTGATTTCTTAACACTTCCAATAAAAATAAAATTCTTATCTTGTAGGAAAAAAACATTTTGGATATCATATATTATCTCTGAATACCATTCTCCGGCATCTCCACCATTTGGCAAATTTCTGTAATCTCTTTCCAAACATTAGCCTTATGCGTTCTCTCTATTTCTGTTGTACCTTCTGCATTTACCTCGAGATTATTATTAACAGGATCTGCTAACAGGAAAAACTGTTCCATTATTGACATTTCTTTTTCTGCAATAAAAGAAAAAAATTCTCACGAACATACTGGTTCGTATTTATTTGCTCTCAACGACTTCCTGTGTACGTATGAGAACATCCCATTTCATTTTCACATCCAGTATCATGGCCGCGCGGGAAAATTGTTTGCAGGAGTATTTCAAACAAATTCTAAAATCAGTTAGAAGGGTTTATTGCAGCTAGCTTGGAAACATTTTAAGCAGTATGGATGAAAAGAAAATAAGGATAATTTTAAACACAATGTTCTACAGTAAAAAGTTGTATATTAACAGTTCCTTTGCATTGATTTTAATCTGACAACTGAAATAGTATTGACGTTTGAAAAATGGAATAGTCATTCATTTAACAGATTTTAAAATATCTAAAATTAATACGAGAAAAAAGTACTCACAGTTTAGACTGAATCAACAAGATGATTGCTAAGTAAATACAGTACTGCTATTTATTAACGTTTATCGATTATCATTGACAGTAGGAGCTGTATCATATCTATACCACATCCTTTATAAACATAAGAGATAAATACAGTTACGCTCCGTAAGGATTTATATCTGATCAATGCAAAAACCAATTCGAAAAAAACCAGTCTTAACGAATGATATGAAATCTTCAAACACGTGCAACTGAGGATGATCTATCTCATGGGCTTTTCCAAATAGGTCTACTCTGTTGGATGTAGCATGAGTTGAAACTATGAGCAATGGAACGGAGATAGTGATTTTCAATATGAATTCACTTACAAAAATAATCTAGAATTACATCAAATAAGGCTAAAAAGTTCCCTGGTATTGAACTATGAAAATCTAGCTATTTTGAATTGGAATTAATATTTTTGTTAAAAAAATAACTTGTCAAAACATAGTAGGTTCTAGAGGATATTTAACAGATTATTTGTTAGGGGAAACGAATTTTCACCATCTGCTGAAGGAGATCCGGATTAATGATGTGGTATCTTGAAATTTAAAGAAACAATCAGAGCAATCAACTAGGTTTTCGTTTGCTAACACTGGACATTCGAAAATATTTTTACGAACTACCGAAATTGTTTAAGCTTTTACAACGTTTACCGAAATGTGACACTGACGCATTTCTCGTAACGATGTATGTTCGTTTTATCTTTCAGGTTGGCCTCAAACCGAATAAACACGTTTCGTAACGCAATAAACTTGTACTGCAACAATTGTAACCAGACATTTATAACCAGACTAAATGGGATTTCAGCTTCAAGAATATTTGAAATTCTAACTTTATTTATTTAAAATGTTAACTGTTAATTTTGATACACGATAACATATATTAACGTACCAAATGGAAATAGTATTTCTTCCCTATGAGTTAATCAATAGTTGAAGCCCCAATATCTAAGATGCATCCAGCGACTGTGTGAATGTTGATAATATTTATGTGGCACATATCAACGTATTGAAAAATATCCCAGCTACAAAAGAACCCGCAACAAGGAGTTTTTATGCTTGAAACATTACACGTAATTATAAAAATTAAAAACAAGGAGTGAATGTGCAGCTTGTCCTTTGCATTAATTTACACTTGAAATGCATAGGAGAGAAAGTACTTATACAACAGTCATTCAAACGTTTGCCTCTACAACAAGACGGCTCAAGTCTCTATTTATTTAGTAGTTTTTATTTAGTAATGTTTCGGAGTATATTATTCGGATTATATTAATTTTATTAATTTATGAATGTCATTACTAGAGTAACATAACCGCTTCGAAACATCATTTTTCCAAGCGTTATTTTAGTATAAAAGTGATGTACATTTATCTTTTATGAATTTAAATCATTTAGATTCTAAATTTAGGTCCATATCAAGCTCGTCGTGTAGTTGAGTAGCATTATCTAGCGTACTTTCATTCTTTTTCACTTGCGTTTGAAAGTTCGGCAAACGCAAGTATATTTAAGTCTGGCAGGGCCGTCGCGAGGGGCCTCGATACGTAGAAGGTTCCTAGCACTGATGAGCTGATGCACCGGGAGCGGTAGCTCAGTGCATCAACTGATGTCACTGCAGCGCCTCTGACCGGGAGGTTCTAGGTTCCCACTCCCCACGGCGGCAGGATTTTCGACACTAGCTTTTCTGCTAGGTCGAATTCAGTCGCTGTCTGGAGGAGAATTCTAGCGGCCGGCTGCTCTGATCGGTAGTTTTCCGTGGTTTCTCCGATCAACACCAGCCTAATGCCGGAGCAGTACCTTACCAAACGGGCCATGGACCGCGCGCGATCTTTCCTTCCTCTTCCTTGTCCTATCCTCTCCCCCTTATACACACACACTAACATGCACTACACTATCACATATTCCGGGAGACCGGTCGGGAGCTTAGAGCTTGTCCCGACTGGGGCGGTGCGCCGCTGGTGGGAGAGCCCTAGTTAGGGGGAAACCCCACTAGCCGACGGTAGGTCGGCGCCGGATCTCGCCATCAAGCGGGGGAGGATCACCGCCATTTCCCGAGAAGAAACATGCACTACACTAACGGGACTAATGACCACAGCAGTTGACGCGCCCGGAAACACGAAAAAACCAAACCAAACCAAACCAATGAGCTGATGCGTTGCCACAAGGTAATTAGAGTGTAACTCGAGCTGCAGCACGTGGTCGTCGGGAACGCAATTTCCGATTGTGTGAAACAGCGTGTTTTTACACAGCGTTTGGTCAGCGCCTCGACTCGTAGTTCGGCTCGTGATTCTTTGGATATAGCCCACGACACATTCCGCGAGATAACTTCCTTTCGATGTTTGGAATGCTGAATGGCTGCTACTGCTCAGTCGACTGTAAGCCTATTTCGATTTGTTTGTGTGGAAGGGGTGCGCTTTCTTGCAGCAATAGCATAATGCTTGATAAACGAATACCAAAAGAATTTTAAAATAATTATTTCATTTCACGTATTTCTAATTGAGTGAATTTTAGTTTTGCAGTCAATATTTTCAAAAGAATTTCGATTTCAATATTCCCTTAAGAGAATTCAGGCGATTTATTAAAAAAATGAAAAAAATGATCACAAAAATTGGCGTAGTTTTGAGCATTTGAAAAACAAAATACCGTACGCCATTGCGACTCCCCTCCGCTGTCGCTTCAGAAAGTTAAGATTGTCACGAATTCTGTTCTCTGTGTACTACATTGAACAAATCTAGCGATGATCACGCAAAAATGCTTCTTTTCGCTGTGCACAAGCTCTTTCTGTTCATCAATGCAAATTGCATCACGCAAATAATGATTTGTCTTCTGGTTAAATTACACGTCACCTTCTTGTTATCTCCTCCTAGCTCATCGTTTCCTCCCTCGTCTCCTCTCCCTCCGTCACCGCCAGCGCCATCGCCTTCGCCGCCCCCAACCCCACGTGTTCTATCCCAGAAGTCAAAGTCAACTTCAGCCGACTGATCAACACTACCTTGGACACTACCCCATCTGCCTCTACCACAATTTTCGTATTATTTTTACGTCGACATTTTTCGATGCTGAGACGTCAGGTTTTAGTTTCAACATCTGAAGAATGATATTGTTATTATTAACTTTATTATTATTATGATAAGCCTCTGGGATGGCTCATGGGTAGCGTACTAGCTTCCAGTGCTGTGGACCCGGGTTCGATTCCCGGTCGAGGCAAAAATAGAGTTGTAGCTTTCCTTTACAATCGTCCCAGTTTCTGTAGTGTGGGACGAAGAAAAGCTCAAGAAGGCGCATCTTGCCAGTTACAGTGAAGAGAATACGTCACGTTCGTCTCGTGTCGCTCTTACCCCCAAGAATGGGAATTTAACTAAGACCAGGCATAGGGGACACCGGTAGCTGGCCGGCGAAGTCGGACTACCGACCCATTAACGCTAAATACATTTACAATAATAATTTTAATATATTAATATTAATAATCTTAATCTTAATAATATTAATGTATTATTATTATTATTATTATTATTATAATTATTATTATTATTATTATTATTATTATTATTATTATTATTATTGTGAAGTTAAGTGTTTGCTTTAGTCTATCTACGTTCCTAGTAATCAACGTGGTAATATTTTGTTTTTACTCAAGTGTTTCAATTGATAGGTGGGGTGAATTTGCACTACGTCTTACGCGTAGGATACGAGACGAACGAAAACAGAGATAAATGAGACCATCACTGTCCTGGAGAGAATCTGAAATGAAATGTTAGATGCTTCATTGATTTGCTGTTGTCCAAGCTCCAATAAAATGTAGGCATGATTCAGAACGAGTAGGCTAATCATTCTCAGCAGTAATCATGTTCTCGTTTTCTGCTCTTTCCATTCTGTATGCCCCTTCGTGAATTCCATGGTACACTAAACATTTTCACTGAACAGTGAATAAATAATATCCCACTAAAATTGTCAAATGTTTAAATTTTGTTTTATCAGTTATAATATCCAATTTACCAAAATTATATTAATTCAATGTCCCAATATGTTGTTCTGCCAAAATTAAAAGATTTCAGAATTAAAATGTATCACGTATGATGAAGACGCCAATTTGGAACAGTTGAAGTTTTGTAGAACTTGAGGATGTAGATTCAAGTTAGTGTGTTGATTTGAATATATTTCTTACTTGTATTTCTTTCAAATTGATTTCTAAGAGTAAGTATTAATACGTTTGTGGTATATTGGTTGAAAATTATAGGTTTATCTATATTACATTCTGATTTTAACTACAGTTATTATTCAACAGTTCACTGTTCTTAATTTTTCGCAGTAATTTCGAGATGGCTTTTGATTGAAAGTCTTGAGAGGAAGTGAGTCCCACCCATCGATTCCAGTAATCAACTGTGTCGCAATCGTTATCATTGTCACATGACCAGTATTAATCTCCTGGACGATACCTTTTTGATTCACTCTTTCAGTGAAATAAGTGTTCCTATTTTTAAAGCATCCACATTTAAGATACGTAAACGACATTAACCTCATAGATAATAATTCAAGTGTAATGTTCTAAGAATTATATTAACTTTTTATGTCTATTAAAGTAGCTAGGAAGGTACAAATAATTACCAATAAAATTTTTTCAATACACTTATGAAGTTATAACTCAAAATTGCTCTACTAAGGGTTTCAAAAATAAAAAATAAAAATGTTTAATTTTTTATAATATGAAAATATTTACCGACTAAACTAACATTATTGAAGGGTAATTATTCTGCGAGATGAAATAAAGCTTATGATATGAAAAATGTTAACTGAAGCAAAACACATATAACTTGTCGCTAATGACCAACTTGTTGATACGACAATAAATAACTTTAATTTCAAAAACATACAACTACGAACTGATCTTCCTAAAAAAAGGAAATGCCGTCCACATAAAAATTATATGTCCCGTATATTCCAAAATGTGGAAACTTTGTGCAAGTTTTAAACAAATAATATTTGAAAAGTTTATTTGGTAGCGAAATTTTAAATAAAAACTTATATAAGAGTCGAATGCAGTTTTGCGAGATCTCGAGAGATAAAACGATAAAAGTTTTGTCAAATTTCATTATAGTGAATCAAAAATAAAATATATATTACTGAAATATGCATAAACACTTTCTTGGATATGTTTTAATGATAAGATATTTCAAATTCTTGTGAATAACGAAAGGAATAAAAAATTCTTCTTCATAGTGACATATTTATTTTCTTTGATCTTGTCTTCTGTGCTGGGATAAGAGTGACTGGCATCCGTGATACTGTTTCGTGCTCGATACAATCACGACTAGGCACAAATTATAACCAAACAAAAAAAGGGAGCAGCAAACTAAGGTTTTATTCGAAAGATATAACACTTTACCTAAAAAAACTTCTGGGCACCCCACTCCCGCTTTTAAACTCCTTTTAATGACGATACAGCACCCTAAATCTTCTACATTTTTCCTTCAACAAATTTCGTCTTGCGAGAATTATATATTATAGTGCTAGAATATATTTAAAAAAAATTAAGAACCTTACCTGTTGAAAGTCCTGCACTAGTTACCTCCGTCTTCAAGAGCTATCTCACCTGTTGTGACCGTCCACTAGAAAGCCGCTCCCACATCCTTCCAGTTTATCTCATGTGAACTTCGATAACGTTCGCTTATCTTCCACTCATACCTTTGATACAAAGCGTTACTCAATTGGAACCCGTTAAATTTGAAAACCAATGATTTCACTTGTTCTGCGAATACGATCTTGGCAAAACAGAGATTAATCTATTTGTAAGACGTTTCACTCATAAGGAATTCTTTAAATTACGCTTTTGAAAAGAATCCCATTTTATGTTAATTATTTTGACAATAATAGTTTTGAAGATAGTTATGTCATTATCTACAAAATGCACTTTAATTTTGGAAAGTGAATATGCTTTTTATTAAGGAAAAATGAAACCGTTCGAATCAACAAATAAAAATTACTTATTCATTTCAATTGCAGTATTATTTCTTCCCAAAGGATAAGGATCTTCGTTCCGGTTTCACAATCTCGATCTGTTCCTCTTATCGCAATTTTTGTGTAATGATTTCCCGGGCGACTGAGAATCTGTGTAGTCAGATGGAGGAGCAGGCGTTATCGTCCGAGTCTCGCTACTCACAACGCAAACCCCGCAAACCCCACAACGCCCACGCAGCATCGGCGGAGATGTGAAGAGCGAAGGAATACCAGAAAGCCGATTACAGACCGCAAAAGGCGCTACCTATTAGTTGCGGCCTGAAGCGCGGCGGCGGTATACTTCTGCATTATGGGCAGCGCGGCAGGGTTGCACCGTGACGTCACGTCACCATTTAAATGGCGGAGCTGCGAGAGAAAGGCCCCTTCTTGTGTGAGACGCCGAGGTGAGAAGTCGAGTAAGATAGCGGGATAGTTGTTGGAGAGAAGCCGTAGTAGTTCTTGAGGCGCTAGGAAGTGGGAGAAGTGATATAGTAACGAGGCTACGTGATTTAAGTAGAACACTGTATGAGACGGTTGTAAGAACTGTGAATATTTAGGACGGAACAGAATAGTGTCCGCGGTTGCGGAACTGTGCGAATTTTATAAAGCATTAGTGAAACGACACGCCAACTAGCACACGCAGAGAGACTGGGCAATACGCGTACTCGTGTCGCAAGATAGGCGGGCGAAATTAAGACGAGACGTGGATCTGGTGGTGGGCATTAAGAAGACTGGTACGTGGATCTGGTGGTGGGCGCAAAGAAGACTGGTCCCTGGATCCGGTGGCAGGCGCAAAGGAGACCGAGTGGCCTTCGGAGCAGCATCGAAGCGGGATACGTGGCAGGCACGGCTGGATTTCCAAATTTGCATAAAACTGAAGTGGGAGTGAGGAACTAGAAAGGTAGTGTTAGCACCAGAAACCAGAATACTAAATTTTTGCATGTTCGCCGTAAAAATGAGTAACGGCGAAGTATTTCATAACCTCGTACGCCGGTGGTACATTTCATTCCGAAGCTGTAGTAAAGATAGTTAATTTGTGTTCCTCATTTTGTGTGTGTAATTATTGACGAGGAAAATGTTGCATGTGAATAGCAGTAAGACCTGTGATAATGTGTACTGGTAAATCAATCCAGGAGGTATAGGAAAAGTTAAATTTCATTCACTAATATTGGTCAAACGAGAACTCAGTGCACGGGTGTTATAAGGTAAAGATCGCTAGTGGGTGAAGAGTGAAATCATTAAGCAAGCATTTTTTTGTTGCAATTTTTCTAAGAGATATTACCACTAGTGGATTTACATGCGTCCTAGCGCGCAGTTAACAATTTGGTATATTTTTTTGTTCTCCTCTTTTCTGTGACAGTGTAAAGGGTTTGATTTGTGCAATACTTTCTAAGAATATTTTACTTTTTACCTAATTCTGTGTCAGGATGTATTTCTTTCTCACACCCCAAAGATCCGGCCCCTGAGATATTCAAAGCTCGAAAGAACATTGTTTCCAACGACTGCCACGGTGGGTGGTGGCGTTAGAAAATATATATATATATATATATATATTGAGACGAGCTCGAATATACGCCCTGGTAACGGACCGGACCATATATAAAAATTCCCAAAATACCGTCTTCGGCAGTTCGCTAATTTGAACGGGGCGCGAGAACCCCGTCACTGTCTGACGTCGGCCGCGGCCGCGTCGAGCGAAACGCTTGTCCACGAATAAGAAATTCGAAAGATAAGCTTGGGAACGAGATCTTGTGATTGGCCGGTATCCGAAAAACGAGGGAAGCCAACGGCAAGAAATTCTTTTCCGTTGAAAGTTGAAAGACTCTTAGGAAAATCTCGGAGGAGGACGGATCGCTGCGGAACGCGTCTCACAAATCACGTAAAAACCGTTATAAGTGACGGTTAGTGAAGAGAAACCGGTCGCGAGTCGCTAGCAGTGAACTTCACGCGAAATTGTTTCATCCGAATACGGGAAGAGAACGAACATTATACTCGTTTTTTGTTGATAACTCACAACGGAAAAGAAACGTGTATCAGTGGGAGCGAATTATGTGAATTCAGTGAGGACTGAATCGGACTCTTTTCCGGCCTACGCCGAACAATTTTCTGCATCGCCGCTACCTCACATCACCGAAGCAAGGAGCCAAGGCGATAACCATTCCTGAAAACACCACCAGAGAAGCATTTGTGTTGGGGAAGGAAGACGGGCGCAGAGGCGAGGCCGAGGCAATTCTCAGCCGAGAAAATTGGTACGGAAACGCAGCGGAAGGAGGGGCGGAGGATCGTGGAGGCCAGGCTACCCCGGCGTGTCGCCAGCGCAGCGAGAGCCCCGGAGGTCGCGTAGGGTGCGATCGTCACGTCCCCAAACGCCGAGGCGCCAAGGCGCCGCTCGCAGCACTCGACTAGGCCAGTTCACGTAAAACCCCATTGGAGAAGCGCGAGTACCCGTGCGACAGACGGTTGCAGAAACGAAAGGAATGTAATTGAACGACGCTAAACCACACTGTTTCTTAAAAGTTTTCAAATATTAGGTATTTCAAGCCACATTTGTGAACGTTGATGTGTGGAACTCTTGAATGAAAGCTATGTTAAGAACAGAAATGATTAATTCACTTTAAACAAGTCACCCAATTAATTAAGTGTTAAAAAGGGGTGTTGTAAATAGTTTGATTAATTTTGCTCTGTGCCGAGTTTTGTTTAAGAAGTAGTGATTGAAGTGTATTATGGATTAATAACCATTTGTCAGGAATGAAAGCAATTCAGAGTAGGAAGGTTCAACTTTGTATTCTTTGGGTCCTTAAGACCAAGGCATGCCTGCACCAAATGGTGTATAAAGTACAATTCATTAAATGAATGATGAAATAAGGTGATTTATTGTGAAGAGAGGTAGCAATAATTGCTCCGAATATTCATTTCCGAGCACGAAGGTCGCGTTCTGTACGTGATTGTTTGTCAAGGGCTATTTTTGTTGAATTTGTGTGTGTGTGTGTGTTTTTTTGTTTTTGTCATTCCGTGATTGTAAAATATACAGCCTTGTATGCCAGAGCCACAAGTGTTTTGCTTTGAGTATAAACCTGCCCGTATTCCCCACCCAGGTGCATTTTCAGACATAAGCCTCATCCAGGCAAGCGATTCGAAACAACTCGAGAGGTCTGACGTCGGGACGGCAGTGGACTGTCGAACGACGCCGGTAACGCCCACGCGATCTCACACATCCTTAGGGCTAACGACTCCTTCTCGCAACAGAGTTGTATTATGCGCGGCGCGTCGGAGGGAAGGCCACGACGTGTGTTCCGTCGCAATATATATATATATATATATATATATATATATATATATATATATATATATAATATTCGGAATAATACACGCTTTAACCAACACAGATTTATTAACTCAGAAAGTACATCAGGTACACTTCCAGAACCAAAAGAATGTACCAAATCACAAAAGGCCAAAGTCGAATACCAAATGTCCAGGAGATGTACAAAAACTAGCGGGATCTAACCGTTAATCAACACAGAATTCCAAATAACTTGCCGGGCCAATAATAACTTTATCACAGTACGTATCTCCTAGCTCTACTACACAGAATAATCACAACTCTAGCGCTCTCTCTCCGGGCGGGCGGCGCCCGCTCTTAAAGCGGGCGGCGCTGCAGATTCGCAATCCGGCTGCTGGCTCTCCTTTCAGCTCGTCACTTGGGATTGGGCGGCGTTTTCCTTGCTCCGCTGCCTCCGCCGACTCCCTTAACTGCCGCCGAGCGCTGCCCTCTAGGCGCGCACTTCAAAAGGTGTTCACAGCCGCGACAATATATATATATATATATATATATATATATATATATATATATATATATATATTGAAACATGCCCACAAACTGCTCACAATTATTGGGCGTTTCGTCGTAACCCGTTTCCGAATTTATGTTAACATGGGCGCCAGGAAAAAGGTTACGATAATATTTTTAGCTATTATTGCTTCAAAGAAAACTAAATATTGTCCCGCTAACTGGGTAGATAGGTTGCGTCTGAAATAATCGCTATTACCTATTGATAGCCGATTACCCGATCTGCCTTCCATACAGAGTGGCGAGGAATCTGAAAACAAATATTTTATCTAGCTACTTATTAGCTCGATTTGGCCAATGAAAATCGTTTTTTTTTTCTTTCAAAAAGAAACTTAGGATTTATTGCTTATTGCAACAGAAAGACTGTCCTTTGGTCATGACCTTGTTCGAACCTTTATACTGCACTATACTTCGCGCGCTCTTGATCGACGTCGCCACGAAGGACCATCTTCTCTTCTCCCCGGTGATGCGAATTCCAGAGTCGAAGTACCGCGTTCTTCTCCCCTGTTCTTCCACGCGAACGTTGCCGAGCCACTGATCCGCACTACTTCAAATATTCGTAGTTCTAGTTCGATTAAACTTGCAAAAATAATACTTCTAATTATACTTCTAACACACTGTAAATTATTCGGAGTCCGACGTTCCTCAATATCATGAAAAATTCCAAGTTCCGATTACACAAATTATCTATCCGCGAGCGACCCGTACAGCGTCACCACATATGACAGAATGTCCGATTTCTTATTACTGCTCAACCTCGGATTTAGCCAGACTCTTCATTTCGTGAATCCTAGAAACCGTAAAATTGGCTGCTACAGTTTTGTCTCATTTGTTTGTTCAACCGTTAGAGCCTAAACCAGTCATACAATTTTCTACAAAACTGATATTCCCCCATCATTTTGGCGGAACTTAAGGCCCTGAAATTAAAGAAAATATTTCAATTTTTAGGTGTACGAGTCCGTACATTGTAAAAAACCTCAACATTTTGAACATTTTCTTAAAAATGATTCCAAATTTTTTAATTCAATTTCGGATGGCGCAACACACGCCTAGAAAGTGACACAAGTCTATTTTCGTTGAACTCTCTGAAATTTCGAAAACTGCAAAATTTCAACAATTTTCGGCGTCTTTCTACAACTACATTATTAAAGACAGGTTTTTCTTAATGAAATCTGCTCTTCAAAGACAGCTCTGTAAGTAAGGTCAGGTACAATTCGACAAAGGAGTTGCTTCTAAATACTTAATTTTTCGTGAAAATAGTTATTTTTTTAAAAATAACTGCTTCAAGTATTTTTTATTCAGTAGATCAAAATGTGATTGTAAAACCGCGCAAATTTTAGTTTTCATGATCTCTCCGAATTTTCTAAAATTGCAAACATAACATCATTGACACTAGAGATTTTTTCTCTTAATCAAATCTGTTGAACAAAATTTAAATTTAAATAGTCATGTTAATTTTTTAAAAAAAAGGTCAGTTTTTACATAATTTTGCTTGAAGTAAAGGCAAATAAAAATAGATTATCAAAAACAGCTCCAAAGTTTGTGTTTACATTTTTTTGAATGTACCAAAGAAATATTATAAAAACGGCTCAGAGACCTCATTTGCTGAACTGTATTTTCAAAAATTGCAAATAATTAACATTTCAAAACTACAATATTAATGATAAGGATTTTTAATTTAATGAAATACGTTCCTTAAGACACGTACATATTTGAAAATGTGAGTAGATTTGAGTATTTTTCGCAATTCTCTAAATTGCAAATTTGAATTTCCCGTGCATCTTTTATAATTAATGGCTGAAATAAGTTAATATGGCCAGAAATTGTAATATTATAATATTACAAAACCGTTAGTATGAACTGTTGTACCACCATTCATTTCTCATTTGTTTGTTGTTTTTTGAGTTCTGCAATTTTTTTCCTGGCACACGTGTGCACAGAGGCTGCCCTTTAGAACTTGCTGAGGCGTTCGCACTCTACGAAGCCCATGTTGATTGGGTTCCCTGAGTGCTTCCTCTTTAAACGTATGGAAATTTCTACAAAATGAATCTCAAAAGAATCGGTTAATCTGCACCGGAAACTCCAACCCTTCTTGACCTCCAGTCTTTACTTGTACGGAACCAATTATAAATAGGGTCTTTGAAATAGCCTACCGCGCCGCCTTCGCAAAACGATGTGCAAGTAGCCCAAGTTTGATGCATCGCAATAAGGATATCTAATTCGAGAAAAGTATGATTTTGAATTACATTGCTTTTGGTTGCAGCAGTTCAACTGAGGCAATTACGTGGTCAATTTACGTTTTCCTTTTTTGAGGCAACTAAATGCGACAAAATGAAGTTCTAACTATCTCCACTACAACGAAACTTTCAGTTTTACGCAATTATTTTCGGGTTTCCATCCATTTTCAGGTATCCTATAGGTTATACGATGTATATAATAATTTCTCTTTAGCAGAATTCAGTTTCGATAGCTAATTAAAGATGCGTCTTTCTGCATACATTTTTAAAATTATTTTTACCTTCTCGCAAACCACTTAGTACATAATGTAGAGAAAGTATTGTACAGAAATTCATCAAGCATCGAATTTTCTATTCGATTTTCGATCATTTGCAATTAGACAAATGCTACCGATTTTAACATTCGCGACTTCAGCATACTTGTGTTCTTTATTTGATCGTCTCATATTTTTCTTGAATGCGAGCAGATTTCATTTTCCTCAACAGTGTTACCTGCGAACCCAATTCAACAGACAGCGAAACTCAAAACTTCGAGACCTGCAAATATGTGAAGTATGAATTTTAATTCAGAATAATATAACACAATTGCGAAGTAATTAAATTCAGTTGCGGCAAATTGGAGTTGGATGCTTTGACCACATAAACAGAAAATACATTCAGAATCTTTGCAATTCTCATAATAATGACCTCAAAGAGGAGGAGTTTCGAAGAAAACTATTCTAAAACTAAAGGTGATATTCTGAATTTTCACCATGCTCTGGTGAAAAGGAGATTCGAATGCAATTAGAAGATTGAAAGAATTTAAGAGAGATTTTGAATCGGTAATTTTTCCATACTTGGAGAACCTTCAGACTGGAGTTCCGTAGAAAAAAAGGTACGAGGTACTATCACTTTCAACTTTGAAATAATTTTCAAATATTCTGTTTTTTTTTCATCTTTTCTAGGTTCTCTGATTTAAGATTCGCATTTTTTTTCAGGAACCTGACTCTCGCAAATGTTGAGGGATTACTATATTGCTGCAGGAAAACCTGGGGATTTTTCGACAGAAAGTATGGTTTTGTGGGTCCTGATAGCGAAAAACTTTACGAGAAAATTACTTCCTCTAACACTACGTGTAGTCAGAAATAACGTTTTTAATATAATGGGGAAAAATTGGTCTAAACGAATTAGCCTACTGCAGTGGCCAGAGGCGCATCGAAACGGATTCGACCCGGGTACTGCCATCACCAATAAACGTCCGTGGCGGGGCGAATCAGATCTGACTACCTGATGAATTACGTGGTGTCAAATGCAGGGAGGTGCTGTCGCTTTCCCTTCGGAAGAGAAAACCTCTAACTCTAACACGTGGTGTAGCCAGATTCGTCTTTTGTGGGCCCTTGACACCGAACAATCGAATGACGGCAAAACTGTCGGTCTGTCTCTGTCTGTCTATTTATGTCTGTCTCTGTCTGTCTCTGTCTGTCTCTGTCTGTCTCTGTCTGTCTCTGTCTGTGTCTCTGTCTGTGTCTCTGTCTGTGTCTCTGTCTGTGTCTCTGTCTGTGTCTCTGTCTGTGTCTCTGTCTGTGTCTCTGTCTGTGTCTCTGTCTGTGTCTCTGTCTGTGTCTCTGTCTGTGTCTCTGTCTGTGTCTGTCTGTCTGTGTCTCTGTCTGTGTCTCTGTCTGTGTCTCTGTCTGTGTCTCTGTCTGTGTCTCTGTCTGTGTCTCTGTCTGTGTCTCTGTCTGTGTCTCTGTCTGTGTCTCTGTCTGTGTCTCTGTCTGTGTCTCTGTCTGGTGTCTGTCTGTCTGCCTGTGTCTCTGTCTGGTGTCTGTCTGTCTGTCTCTGTCTGTGTCTCTGTCTGGTGTCTGTCTGTCTGCCTGTGTCTCTGTCTGGTGTCTGTCTGTCTGTCTCTGTCTGTGTCTCTGTCTGGTGTCTGTCTGTCTCTGTCTGTGTCTCTGTCTGGTCTCTGTCTGGTGTCTGTCTGTCTGTCTGTCTGTCTGTCTCTGTCTGTGTCTCTGTCTGGTGTCTGTCTGTCTCTGTCTGTGTCTCTGTCTGTGTCTCTGTCTTTGTCTCTGTCTGGTGTCTGTCTGTCTGTCTCTGTCTGTGTCTCTGTCTGGTGTCTGTCTGTCTGTCTGTCTAGGGATGGAATTTATCGTTCGGAAATCTTGAAAGTATTCCTCGAGGAAATTGGTATGCTTGACCTAAATTAAATATGTGTGATTGTTGCATTTCGTGTCAAGAGTTGAAGATTTTTGGTCGTGATAACTTATTAAAGTTAATTTGTCAATTTTTAGTTCATTGTGTCATTATGTGTTAGGAAAGAACCAAGGAGCCTAAAGAATTTTAGGAATCAACTTATTTTGGGGAATCTGAATTTTATTTTTGTGAGAATGGGCTGCATTGGACCAGATGTGACAGGCATTCATAACTGTAGGTCGAATGATGGGAATATATATTAGTTTGGTAGCATGTAAATGTTTACGAGAATTATAGTTAAAAAGAGTGCAGTTGATGTATTTTAATTAAAGTTTTATGAATTATATTTTAATGTGTAAATTCCATGTAAGCTTTGTATCTGAGAAGAGTCAAAGTTATTTGATAAGAATGTTAGAGGAAATCCAAAGTATGGTTTCATTGTAGAATAATAATTCAGATAGAATGGTAGGTTTGCAAAGTGTAAAACTTGGGCTTGACATTTTGTCATGTTGCTTTTGATTGGCCAATTTGCAGCTCAAGATGTAAAACTAGAAGGTCGGATTGTAATCTATCTCTGGCAGTTGATATATTTTTATGACTGATGAAGAGAACTGTGTCATCAGCAAAGAGGGCTAAATCTGAGTAGGTGAAAGTGGGAATGTCATAAAGATAGATATTAAAAAGAAGAGTTGAGAGACAGGCTCCTTAAGGCACATTGACATATATTGAAAACAGTTGTGAAGAGGGGTGATTAATTTTTACACCGAATTTACGATTACCAAGAATATTTTGAATTATTTTAAACAGGTATGTTGGAGTTCCAATTTGATGTAGTTTATAAAGGAGATCATTGTGCTTTTCAATGTTTAAGAGAATTGCATTAGCGTGTTGTTTTATGTGGAAAGTATGTTTAATTATTTCTGTTATTCTTAAAAGTTGATGGGTTGTTGCATGTTTGTGTGTAAACCCAAATTGTGTAGGGGGAATCATTTTGTCAGTACTTACAAAGCGTGTAGAATAAGAGTTTCAGAAATTTTAGAACGATTGGAAAGTAAATTAATTGGTCGATAATTCGTGGGATTTCTTTGAAATTCTTGATGCTAAAACGGGATACTCGTAATTAGTTGACGTGTTCTTCTTAGGAATACAACTATTGATTAAATATTAAAATTTTAGTTTTTAAATATAGTTTGTCCCTATGGTTATTTTCAATTACTAGTCCTGATATTCAGCTTTCGGAATATTTTGCCGATCATACACAACTCCTGAAATCCACATATCAATATCCACATTTTGTTGTGACTAATGCAAAACTGTCTACACGTCTGTCTGTTGACGAATGTACAATATCCCATCCTACTTTCAATTCCGGTCTCAAACATCAATCAATGAGTGTTATCTAGACTTTACAATGTCAAAGTATCCTTGAGATATCGGGTATATTTCAATAGTTATTTATGTTATCCTAACGGCTTTTATATGCAATTCACTTGCGCATTCGGAGTAAAAAGCCTCATTACTACGTCCGATCTATTAAAGATTAACAAGCAACTGTTTGATCAAGAAAACCTTGAATGCAAAGTATTGCTTTATTCATAAACGCATAAATATAAATATCAATATTCATTTACTCTCGTCCTCTTCTTTCTTCTTTCACTCTTTCTCCTTTTTTATTCTTCTGCTCTTACTTCTTCTCTTCTTTCTTCTTCTGCTTCTAATTGTCTTTCTCTTTCTTCAACATCTCTTTCTTCTCCTCCTTCATTCTCCACAGTCTTAGCATCATTTCTAATACTTTTCAGAAATTTCTTCAATCGTCTCCATTCCGTTTCATATAAACATGCTTCTAAAAAATATGTCCATCCTAAAAAGGCGACAAAAAATAATATTCATTCACTCAACGCACTGTACGTAAACTTATTTTAATGTAGGTATTTTTAATTTTCTATAAAAGATAACCAATCGATTGTTTTATTTATATTGTCGTTTGATCTTGTATGTTAGCTGGTTTGGAATTGGTGGATCTTAGAACTCAGTATTTTGGGTTGTACTTGTCCTAATTGTGTTGTGGACCGTCAGCGCAACCTTGACTTGCTCATTGAGTAGGTAAAATCGTACGCACGAGCGAGGCTTTGCCTGGCAAGCGTGAGTCATCGTCTTCGATAACGTACGATAACGAGCCCTGTTATCGATTCTTACAGCTTGGGTTTCTGGGAAGCTCTACGCACAATAACTGCTAGATCAGTGGCCTCTTTCCTGAACGCCGCTTTGAATTGATACACGAGAGCCATATGCCCGGGCAGCCTAAATCGAGGGGGGGGGGGAGAATCAATTTCTGGACCCCTTTTGCCATTGAACTTTGATATTATGAAGATGGGTTGGAGAGTATCTTCTCAATGTCGTATCACAATGTCCGAAGTCGTCACGTTAAAAATCAGGAATTGTTCATATTTACGGAAGTAATATGTTTCATTAAATAGAGCTTCGGGACCTCTTTCAAAATTTTCAGGGAGGTCCCATGGGCACCCTGATTTCATGCGCGCACGCTCATGATTGGACTGGGTATACGGCGCAACATGGAAAACATTACCGACTTCGGTGGAAATGGCAATTGAAAATGGTACCGATTCGCTTTAATTTTCATTTTCTTAAATATTTATATCTTGTTACCAGAACTAAAAATGATTAACCGATAATGTGCAATATCTCGCAACTTTTAAGCATTATTACGCATTGTTCTCTCTTTCATTTGGGGAAATATCGTCATCCGAATGCCAATCTTATCTCTAAAACTATGTCAAACCACGCTCGCGCGATCTACTTCCTCACTTGGGAAACTCTGTTACTGTTTTTATTTTAAATTCTCTTGTGCATAAATATTTTTCCCAAGTTGTAGGGATGTGTTTGATTTGCGATTTTTTGCCTTATTTTATTTTTGTGTTGTATTTTATTAATCGTTCAGATAATTGTTCTGTGCATCAATCACGTGAAATACATTAACAAGTTTTTATAAATTAACAATTATTATTTATGGACCGGACAGCTCTTTTAACAGATAAGAATCTTTGCGTGTTAAATCTCCCAACCTGAACGTAGTTACTGCAGTTATTTCCCTTTTAAGCACATACGATTACAAAATCATGATAAATTTCGTCTCAAAATGTTTAATTTTACTCTTAATTTGAAGTCTAACTGGCGTATTGTTTCACTTTAATGGATTTTTTTTTAACTTTAGAAGATGAAATGGAAATTAATAGAGCTGAATTTGGAGCAATAACTGCCAATTGTCTTATCCAAAAGACTGTCGTGGGCCAGGTGTCCTGTGATGAACCTCCATTCAGAGCAATTCGTACAACCCGTACCGTACAACCCAATTCGTACACCGGTAGCGGTAGCTCAGTGCATCAACTGATGTCACTGCAGCGCCTCTGACCGGGAGGTCCTGGGTTCGAGTTCTGACGGCGGCAGGATTTTCGACACTAGCTTTTCAGCTAGGTCGAAATCGGTCGCTGTCTGGAGGAGAATTCTAGCGGCCGGCTGCTCTGATCGGTAGTTTTCCGTGGTTTCTCCGATCAACACCAGGCGAATGCCGGAGCAGTACCCTACCGAACGGGCCACGGACCGCGCGCGATCTGTCCTTCCTCTTCCTTGTCCTATCCTCTCTCCTTACACACACACTTACACTAACATGCACTACACTACCACATATTCCGGGAGACCGGTCGGGAGCTTAGAGCTTGTCCCGGCTGGAGCGGTGCCCCGCTGGTGGGAGAGTCCTGGTTAGGGGGAAGCCCCACTAGCCGACGGTAGTTCGGCGCCGGATCTCGCCATCCAGCGGAGGAAGATCGCCATCTCCCGAAAAAACATGCACTACACTAACGGGACTAATGACCACAGTAGTTGACGCGCCCGGAAACACGAAAAAAACAATCAATCAATCAATACAACCCTTACTTTTGTATCTCGCGCCGTTTGCTCTGAACTAGGGTTGCCAACCTGTCCTCCATTTGGGTGGACAGTCCTTCACTGACGTCAGTTGTCCTCTCATCCTCCTTTGTATTTTAAATCCTTTGCTTTTAGTAATTTTTTTAACATTTTTTGTCATTTATTTTATCACATGACTAACATCTGCTATATTGTGTCGTTTACTGTTTGATTTAGAATAGAAACCATGAATATCCTTTTTTCTGAACGCCAATACATGCACGTGACACACGCATCCATGATAGTGTCTCTGTCTAGCGACTAAAATAAAAAAGAGATGCTCAGACCATCTTCATCTGCTTTTAGTGAACGAATCTTTTCATTTGAATCGCAAATGGAGAGAAGGAAGGAATAAAGCTGATGTTAGTCTAAATTAAATATTGATAAAAAAAGAAATATATTATGCGTGTTTTATTGCTTATCGAGTGTCCTCCCTTTTACATGAACATTGTTGGCGACCCTACTCTGAACGCAGTGCCCACGAACTCTGGTAAACTAGTTTCTATGCCCGCGACTTTGACATACCTGCTCTAAACCTTTGTCTAGGTTTGTCAAAGTACACAGACTTTAGGAAATTATGGAATCTAGAAGTATCCCTCTGTACTTAATAGAAATTATTAGAATAAAGTTCGAAGGTTCTAAACATCACACAAAACAAAGAATTCCACATATTCGATGCAAGAATAAATTTGAAGGCAAAGAGCAAACTGCAGCAATGGCAGTAGACAGCCGTGAGCAAAACCTCTTTTTCTGTGAAGTAAGTGGGTTTTCGCATTCGATGGATTTCCAGTCTTCTCTGAATACGCAAAAATTATGGTAACAAGCATTTCTTTCCTTCTTTCCTTCTTCTTTCCTTCTTTCCTTCTTTCTTTCTTTCCTTCTTTCTTTCTTTCCTTCTTTCTTTCTTTCTTTCCTTCTTTCTTTCTTTCCTTCTTTCTTTCTTTCCTTCTTTCTTTCTTTCTTTCTTCTTTCTTTCTTTTTTTATTTCTTTCTATTCGTTCAGGGCAACTAAAAACTGTGCAATACCAATTTATCATTTTCGAAGTGAGAGGCTTTTTGATCTGTTTCAATTTGGGAAACTATATTAGAAGGCTTGATTATGACACGCGAATTTATGCAATCAAGCTTTAAACGCCCAACGCTGTTCTTGCTCCCATGCATTCAATTTGTCTTCGCGAGTGCATTGGGTGAAGCTCTGCAAGAATAATGTGTAAGAAAGATTATCTGGAATAAGTATTTCATCCATAGATAAAACCAAAATGGATAGTGATTCATTTCCACTGATACGCTATCATTTCGCTGTGTAAGCGCTTCGTCTGATAAATAACCGATTCGTTCACGCTTCTCAGACGGCCAATCTCTAAAGGATTTTCCCCTTTAGTCCTTGATACTAATGCAGTAGAGACAAAGCTTTTCTCTAGAACATTACTTCCCAAGTGGTAAATTTCTGAACTAATGAAAAATGGTTGACTACCTTCTCCAAACCACCTCGTAAGGAAATCCGTTATCGAACGCGCTCTCCCTAACCTCCAAGTCACAAGATTTCAACAATTCCAAATTAACAGACTAAGTATTTGCCACTTTAATCTCTCTCACATACACCTAATAAAAAAACTGACATTACCCTGTCCTAAATGTGGAGGCCAAGTATCTACAACCCATATTACTCTGGAGTGCCCTGAAATAGCCCGTATAAGACAAACTTAGAAGATTCTTTATTTAATTCCTTCCTCTCCCCAGAAGAATGTATAAAAGTCTGAAAAATTCAACTCTTAAAAATCTTCAACTTTTAAAAACTTCAAAAATTGACGCCTTAATATAAATCCATCCTTTACCTACATCTCACCCAGTACAACCCTTTAAACGTGTTATGAATATCAAAGACATATGTATTGTAAATAAATAAATACATATGTGTATCCATCCCAATGATGTAAATACCCCAAACATTGACACTTTATTACGATTTAATGTTTGTATGAATTGTATATTATTAAGTAATGGAATAATTGTAAAACTTGTGTAAATCCTAAATTGATATTCGTGGTCGCTTATGACCCAGTTTTAGAACAATGACCTTAATTTTTTTTAAATTCTGTACTAGGTTATGAGTGCTGGTACTGGGTCCGAGACTGAATTCTTTATGAAGCTGTTTATTTGATATGAACCATGGTGGATTTGTAATTGTCCTTGGCAATTGATTTCGAAACATTTGAATTTCATTTAAGTAGGTTTTGGCAGTATTTTGCCGTATTGGGCATGCCTAGAGTCCGAGGGAGTACGTAACTCTTGGTGTGCACTGTGCCATTTGATAAATCACACTTCCTATTGGTTGAAAGTTTTAGCTGTAGTTTGTTTTCAGCCTGTGTAACTTTATTGTTAATGTGATGTTTGCAGTTTATTTTGGTATGGATGTAAAGACCGAAGTATTTTGGGTTTGGGCCTATTTGAGAGGTCTCAGTTTATAGTTTCATTATTTAATGTTAAAGGGGAAGGAAAGGAATATGGCTGTGTGTGAATATTGTAAGGGAAATTTTTGGTAGGGTTAGTTTTATTTTAGATTTTTCTCCCCAGCTTATATATATATATATATATATATATATATATATATATATATATATATATATATATATATATAACTATTTTTGCTTGCTGTAAAAGATGTTCCGGATTACGGTTGTCAGCAACGCGAGCTATTTGTGTGAGGTTCAACTTCGTACTGTTTGTTACATTCATACATACATCTGGGTTGCCAGAAAACTTTTTCCAAGCGGAGTACATTTGACGACAAAAAAGGAGGACATTTCAATGAAAAGGAGAACATTTCACATTTTTATACTTCACGATGTATAGATAATGTACTCAACAATTTCTAACTATTAATAGCCTATAAAAATTATATTAGACTTTGCATCATTAAAAATTAAAGCTCCCAATTGGATAACTTAGCTCCTTTACTAACCTTCGTTATCCACCAAACAATAAATAAATAAATAATAAGTTATATGGATCATTAGTTATGTGGATATTTTAAATTTTATATATTAATGTTTGATGAAAGGTTCTATCAAGGATATCTAAGAATTTGGATATTGGATGGTCCTTTTTCTAAATGATGATAACAGGAGATTCTTGGTTTTGTGTAGAGTTTAGTTTCATGAAGCCGAATTGTTCTTTTGGTATTATATTAGTGGAAACTATATGTTTGATAAGTCTTTTTAGGATTATTTTTACATAGTTGTAACGTACGTAAATACGGAGTAATATACCTAGTACAGAGAAAGTTATGTAATATAGCGGAACATTAATTTCGAGATTTCAACGGAAATTCACGTATCGGGTTCCCCTGAAACCGAAAAATTATATTTTTGCAAAACTGCCTGTCTGTCCTTCCATCACCCCCTCCCACAGCTCGTCTGTCTGTCTTTGTCTATTTATGCGTCTTCCCATCTGTCTGTGTCTGTCTGTATCTGTGTCTGTCTGTATTTGTGTCTGTCTGTATCTGTGTCTGTCTGTATCTGTGTCTGTCTGTATCTGTGTCTGTCTGTATCTGTGTCTGTCTGTATCTGTGTCTGTCTGTATCTGTGTCTGTCTGTATCTGTGTCTGTCTGTATCCGTGTCTGTCTGCATCTTTTTATTTATTTATTTTACGTCAAAAAACAGTTAAAACTGCGTATGACGTGCTGTGGGGAAAAGTGAATTATGTGCACATTTTCAAAATTCTGTGATCCCTACACTAAGTCACATACTACATAAATTTTGAAAGAAAAAAAGAAAAAGAAAATAAAAACCCTCCCATGGAATAAAATCTATTTTCAAGGATAAATAAGCAATAAATTTTGGCACTTATCCATGTTGTCCTTCGGAATAATACTTCCTGCCGCGACAACATGGAAACGATAATTTGAATAATTGTATTTCCCACTGAATTCTAGAAGACGTGCACAGAAAATGAAGTTACATTTATGTCCAGAAGCAAAACAAGGGGCCATCGTAGCATTTGCTCAATGGATCAGGGAAACTGGACGAAAAACCTGATCGAGATGGGGGTCATTGACCCGGAGGCTGTAGAACAACAATTGTTACCGGTTGTTTATACACATTTATACAGTCCAAATGGTAAATAATGCATTATGTATCATTGTTAAAATTAATGTTACTTTTCTTGTGATGCTCAGTATAGTCTCTAATTGTATAGAAACAGTTATGCAGCAGAAACGATTTCATTTGGGATTTAAACTTTCCTATCGAATTTAATCGTTTAATGTCATCTGGCAAAGTGTTGTAAAATAGTGTACATGTATTGTATGTGAATTTTTTGTAATGAGCTGTTGATACTGTCACCTGATGAATATGATTTCTACGTCGAGTGTTATAGTAATAGACTTCGGCATTTTCTGAAAATATATTCCCGCCCTTAAGCAAGTCATTTTTTACAAAAACCACTGATTCGTAAATAAAAAGACACGGTAATGGTAGAATTCCTAGATTAATGAAGAGAGACTTACATGAATCACGTGGGTGGGATTTGGTTATTATTCGTACAATTCGTTTTTGTAATCTAAAAGTCTGGGAGCTATAAGATGTATTTCCCCAGAATATTATGCCATATATCAGGCGGGAATGAACATTCGCGAAGTATACACAACGAGCAGTATGAAGGCTGACTGAATTTGCAAGAATTCTGAACGCGTAGCATAATGAACTTAATTTTGTGTTCAATTCATTTAAATGGACGTTCCATTTGAGGTTTGACTGAATTGAGAGACCTAAAAATTTTGTTGCCTTAACATCTGTCAATGGTACACCGTTCATTTTCAATGGAGCACAGAATTGTTTTTTTGAAATGGAAAACTGCATTAAAACCGTTTGCTTTCCGTTTACTTTTAATTTGTTATTTCGGAACCAATTTGAAACATCTGATATTGTACTATTTACGGTTTCTTTATTGCAAAGGATGTTCGTATCATCCGCAGAGAGAACCGTTCTTCCGTTTCGAAACGTCGAGGGCATATCGTTTACGTAAACTAGGAACAGAATAGGGCCTAAAATCGATCCTTGAACTCCACGTGCAATGGGCAAAGAGTCGGAAAGGTGCGTACGTAATGTTCCATCATTCCAGTAAGATATTTCAACTCTCTGAGATCGTTGTTTAAGGTACGAACATAACCAATCTAGAACAATACCACGGATTCCATACGAAGGTAATTTTGAAAGTAATATGTCATGATCAATGACGTCAAAAGCTTTTGAGATATCTAAAAATAATCCAATAGGTGTCTCGTTTTGATCCAATGATGAGGCGACATCTTTAAGAAAAGAAAATAGAGCTGTTTCCGTTGATTTTAATTTTCTAAATCCATGTTGGCAATCTGAAAGCGCGTCGTGTTTACTGAGAAAGGTTTCCATTCGTACGTAAAAAAGTCTCTCTAATATTTTTGTAAAAACTGATAGAAGAGAAATGGGCCGATAATTTTGAATTTCATTTTTATTGCCTTTTTTGAAGAGCGGCTTAATTTTAGCTGTTTTGAAAATATATGGAAACGTCCCGGTGCATAACGATGAATTAAATGTGAGTTAACGGCTGTATAATGGCATACGCACAGGTCTTTAACAAAGAATCCGGGAATTCATCTAAACCGGAGGAATATTTATTTTTTAGTTTACCGATGATTTTGAGAATTTCATAGGAAGAAGTTTCGGAAACGAACATCGTGTCTAAAATTTTGGGTGAACTGTCTGTTTTTGAATTTTGTGCCTGAAGACCCTTAGTGAGATCGGCAACAATTCTCGAAAAGTATTGGTTAAAGAGGCCGGATCGTTCACATTTATATCGTTATATTTTAAAACAACATTCTCTACGGGGTTTTTAGTTCATTTGGTAGTATTTTTTATTATATTCCACATTGCTTTTGTTTTGTTATTTGAGTTCAAAATATTCTGATCGTGTTTCATGATTTTAGCCTGCCTTATGACTTTTCGTAACAATGTTTTGTATTTTTTAAAGTAGATAAGGAAATCTTGAGATACGTTATGACGTTTAGAAATGAAAGAAAGAATTCGCTTGTTTTTACAAGATGTCCTAATCCCTTGTGTTATCCAAGAATTGCTTTTCCGTGAAATATTTAATTTTCTTTTTTGAAGAGGAAAACAAGTGTTAAAATGAAATGAAAGAGTTGAAAAAAAAAAAAAAAAAAAAAAAAAAAAGGAATTATATTTGTCGTTTGTGTCAACAGTATTATAAACCGCTTCCCATGACTCCTGCATCAAGTAATCAATGAATAATTTTATTTTACTTTTGGTAAACAATCTAGTCGTACGTGTATTATTTATTGTGTCAGTGATCGCATTACTTATAATGGTAAGAATTTGTGTATCGTGGTCACTGTATCCTAAATCTTTTGTTTCAACTTCATATCGAGTAGTAGTTTTGTTAATTATACTAATTTGATCAATTGCCTTCATCGAATTTTGTGTGATCCGTGTAGATACATTAATTGTAATGTCTAAATTGAAGGCATTAATTAAATTGAGAAAGTTTTCTTTCAAACAAATCTGTGTCTGTCTCTGGCTGTGTGTCTGTTTCGGTCTGTCTGTCTGTGTCTGACTGTCTGTCTGTCTGTTCGTAATCGTTTGTCTGTGAATAACACGAGTCTAAACTATTCGTAGGTTTTTTATTCTTTTTTTTTTTCAAAATGAACGTTCCTCGGCCTCTCTGGCCGATTGGATGCTCTGCGATTTTGAAAAACAGTAAATTTTGGGGGTACTTTACATGAAGCCCCGGAGAAATTTTCAATGTTTTTTCAAAATTCGCTCCAATTTTTTTCTTTACATTTCTTGCAAGGATAGAGTGAAATACACTAGAAACATAGCCTAAGTTCAATTTTCACGGTTAATTCTGAAATTTCGAAAATTAGAAAAGTTCATCTTCTCACAACTACAATATTTAATATAGTTTTTTCTTGAAATTGAAATTTATTCTTCACAATTAGTCCTTTAATTAATGTCAGGTACTTTTTTCGATTTTTTTACAGTTTTCGCATAATTTTGAGTGGTAAAAAGGCAATATAAAAAATTAAAAACAAATTTTGTCGAAAACTGCTCCAAATTTTTTCTTTAATGCTTTTGTGAGGATAGTGCTAGGCACTATCCCCACACAATGCCCTTTTGCTGCATTCTTAGCTTGATCATATGCATACCTCAAAGAAGTGTTGCCCATATAAAACATGGTAAGGGAATGTACGATTTCGAAGAAATAAAAGAGGTCAGCTTCGTCAACGTATTTAATATGTTGACGAAAATGACCTCTTTTATTTCTTCTCATAAGAAAGTCAACAACACCAAATCAGAATTCCCCCACAAGGGAAAGTAAACCAAACGGGGCGTAATGAATCTTCGTAACTGCGGCCTCATATATTGAGAGTTATTCCAAGTATATTCTTGAAAGTTTCCATTTATTGGTACTAAAAAAATGTTTGGAAGTGGTACGAAAGTGACTTCGGCATACTCGACTCCTATCGATACCTCGTCCGTCAACATTTCATTTGTATCCATAATACTTTCTATACTAGCTACATAAATAACCATTTCTAGCGTTTGCATGAGTCATATTAACGCATTATAGTTATTTACTACTAATATGGTGTACTATTTTGATATTAATTTTTAACATGTCATATTCCGATAATATATTTTTAAATTACAATGAAAGGCAAACATGTTAAAGGGATCTTTGTCGTAACCAGTACCACGACCTTTGTGCGTAAAGTCCTTACTACACCAGTTTCGGATGTTGAGAAAGTGATGATGAAATATTGTGCACCCTGTTTTAAGTTTTAGAGGCATTTACTTTCTTATCTGTTTATTTATTTATTTGGCTTTTAACAAAAATGTAGTGGAAGGAGAAATTACGTTGTTATTTAAGGTTTAGAATAGTGGTCAAGATGGACAGTGAAAAGAAGTCATAAATGTAATAATAAGAGAAGCCCGCCTCTGACTTAGGGCATGACACGGCGATGTTTTTCACGAATATCTGAATCATTTCTAGAAATTTTGCATTCTTCGCGCTTCGAATCAGTCTTAATATTATTACACACGTTTATCTTGAACGTACAATGACTCTTCCAGGAACGTGCTACCTACGAAAGAAGAACGCGATCAGATATTTACCTGCTTTTCCGGGCTTATATTGGGGGATATTGAGAAATCACATTGTTTTTGTATCATTTGTTAAAAATATTTATTTCCTTATTCGACAAAATAAAAGATGCCTTCCAAAAGAAAAGAAGGGACTGAAATATAAAAACAAAAAAAGTTTTATTAGTTATACTTGCAACAGTACAGTAAGTACTTTTTAAGTAAAAAATTTAAAAAAATAAAAATTAATTAAATAATCACTAGTCGATTGCACTGCTAATAGTTACGCAGTTCCAAGTGTGTCTGTTTGGTTAAGTCCCTTGACAACTGAACATTAGAATGAAATTTATAATCCTTTTCAGAAGTCAACTCACTCGTATAATCTTCATATATTCCATTTAATTTTTTTTTGATTCATTTGAAGCGGTAATAAATGAATGATAAACTTTGCGAAAATGAAAGCCAATATTTTTTATACAATTAAATGCTGTCTTATGTTTTTTTGTCATTTGTCTTAATAACATGTCCCTTTAAAAGTTCAGACAGCAGATGTTTTGTAATTCATTTACTCATATTAAGTAAAAATTTACTGGCCGTCTTCAAACGACGTTTCGTTAGCTTCTGCATCTGCATCTTCATCTTCAGGTCTATTGTGATTCAATAAAATTCATCGTAATTACTAAACAAAATTTTTTTCATTTAGAACTCGACTTAAATTATTTGTGTGTGTTTAGTAATTAAGATGAATTTTATTGTATCGCAATAGACCTACAGATGGCGGGCGATACAGTATCTCCGATACGTTAGAAGACTGGCAAAACATGTGTTTAATATTAATTTTTACTTGATATGAATAAAAGAATTATAGAACTTTTGCCGTCTAAAATTTTAAGGGGAAATGACATGAAAGCCAATATATAAATTAATGGGAAATTATCTTTGATACAGGAGAGTTGGAAAGAAAAAATAGCAAGGAACGCCTTTAGTCAATGATATATTTATTTAACTATAGTTTTATTAGTCTAACAAATATTTACGGCAGGGAGCAGGAAGAGAAATCCATTTTGTTGCATGACTGGATTCTATACGTTTGGAAGAATAATTTCGTAATAAAAATTTTCGACGAGGATGGGATTCGAACCCACGCGTGCAGAGCACATTGGATTAGCAGTCCAACGCCTTAACCACTCGGCCACCTCGTCTCCGCGGGAAGGGAGAGAAAGTTCTGTAGGTCATACATTTGTGGTATGTCGCAATAATGAAAGTATGTCATTAAGGATATTTGCCGAAAATGAATTAATACGTAATGTATCTGTTAATGCGAAGAATAACAGAGAATCTTTTACAACTTTTCTGTTGAATAAACACTTTTCAGGTCGAAAGATGGAAATGTGCAGAACCTCTTACAGATATTTTCTTAGTGTGAACCAGCTTAAAGCAGAGCGCGTGACGTTGACCGTTGACTTTAGCCTTGCACCGCGACACGCACGTAGCGGTGCGTGCAGTTTGCTGTCACATATGCTCACGAACGCAGACGAACACGCACGCTATCAGGGAAACGAGGAAAAGCTTGGACTCGCGGCGGATAGATGGCGCGGACTGCGTTGGCTGCAGACGGCTACTGCCGCAGATGCTGGAAACTATTGCGGCGGCTCATAGATAGCGCGGCGGGCGCCGAGTTGGCCGCCGGCAGTTGCAGCCGGCCGTCAACAGGTGCCCCGCCGCAACAGGAGGCTGCCCCGCGGCCCCCCCCACCCGGCCTCGCCGTGCCGGGCCTGGGTTTGTCGTCGTCGCCGCCGCCGCCGCCGCCGCCGCCGCCGTCCGGGCCATTCGCGTGGCGCCCGTCCCCTAAGCCCAATTAACCGAGCCGTTAATCGATAATTAATTTTTCCGCCCGCGCCGTGGCGTCTAGGAAGCGGGCTTTCTTCTGGTGCGCGACCGGAAATGGGCTGCGTCGCGATGCTGGGCAAGGGGTTGCGGCGGAGTCGGGGGCCCTCAGGAAAGGGTCCATGTCTCTGAAGCGAATTCCACCCCTTTATTTACATGCCATTTTTTTAGGAGATGATGAACGCACTACTAGAGATAATCATTTTTTTCTCCCAGAATGCAGATTATAAAATTCTAATGTATTGAAGGCCGAAACGGACATGCTATTTTTGGAACGAACACTTGCCTTTTTTTTATTGAACCTCCCTTTTTATTTGAAAGTATTACACATGGTATAAAAGAGAGGAGAAAAATTAGGGAACTCTTCAAAGTTTTACTGCTAGAAAAACGGAAAAATATACAAAAAGTAAAAGGGAGAAAAATATGCGATATCCAGACATGATAATTCCGACATCGAAGTCCCGTATATTTAAAAACTATGCAGATGAAGAGAGATTCTCTTTGCAATGAAATTATAGTAGTGTTCTTTTATAAAATGATTTTTTTGAGTTCCCCTTACTTAAAACAGCTATTATTTTCGACCATATATTGCAATATCCAAAAGTGACCAGGAGTGACGTAAGTAATAAGATTTCTTGAGGTAGAAGTTCAAGAAACTTTTCTTCTTCTCCCCCCTCTTTTTCGAAAACCATTTTTTAAACTGATATTCCAATATCTCAATTTGATCTTAACAATGTTATTATACAATTTTTCTCATAAATTCTACATTTTAATGCCAGATTAATATAATTTTTAATCGTTTTAAATATTTAATCTTTACTTACAACTCTTGATATAGTTTTAAAGGAAAAACAGTCTGTTGTAAAATGTGTATAGTAAAAGATTTTATTGTTTTTTATGACTAATACATCTAAATCCAGTCTTTCCAAAATGTAACATCTAGAGTTATCTCCTTTTAAGAAAGCACTGAGCGTTTCGAATCTACTCTCCCTTTTAATTTTTGTAATTCACTTAAATTGTATATAAATAGTGTATTTCGTTGCTCCCTTTTTTTATTTCGTATGCACAGATGACTTAATACTAATTATTGGGGAACGGAATAAATTGCATATGAAAGTAAAATGTGAAGTAGATTCTTAAAGTAGATTCACAGCGGCGGAATGAACGTTTTATCTGCAGAAGTAATTGGACGCCAGTCCGCAGGAAACAATGGTTTTACGAACTATAACATTCGTACAGAATGTAGACGTACATAATACGAATAGAATGTACAATGATTTTTACGAGTAGCTGGTGCTAACATGAACAATAGTACACACGCCTAGCTCATAGTTAAATTGATGATTTTCGAATTCTGCGAGGCGTGTGGTATGTTTTTCCTAACAGAGGGGCATGCTTTCGGCGGGGTATTACGTTTAGACAAAGAGTTGTAGAAAATGTGTGATAGATTTATCCTTGAAAATAGATTTTATTACATGGGAGTTTTTTTTTCTCCTTTTCAAAAATTCAAAATTTAAGTAGTATATGACTTAGTGTAGGGATCACAGAATTTTGAAAATGTGCACACAATTCACTTTTCCCCATAGCACGTCATACGCAGTTTTTAACTGTTTTTTGACGTAAAATAAATAAAATAAATAAATAAAATAAAAAAATAGATTTCGATAGAGTTGTTTATTTGCTGTATGGAACAGGAGTAAACTAGTGGCAGCGTGTAATTTTGCTTCGCAACCATCAACTCATCCTTGGTTTGTGAGACATTTCTGAGAAACGGGGAATAAGTTTGATAATTTAAAGCGAAGGAAGGACGGTAGTAGATGAAGTACTGTTACGTTGCTTTGTTTAACAGAAAGACGGATTCCAGTGGCATGAATATGTAGGCAAATTATTGAGGTATTTTGTTTCCATGTTCAAAACGTCAAAATTTAAGGAATTTTAAAGAAATATAATGTTATTAACGTACCCGTGCGAGAACTTGCGCACTTTTCCACCCTCTTTCCTATTTTTCCATTTCCATATTAAGCCTGTAAGATATCTTTTTCGTGAAAACCTTCTTATCCTCCGTCACTTGTTCTATATGTCTGCTTGTAATTGATAACAATAAAATACACCCTTGTCAATACAAACTATTCTTATTTAATGTTATTACCGAGCAGAAAGGTACACCGTGTAATTCAGTCGCGTAGAATGTCACGTAATTAGTTTAATTTCACATACATCACATGTTGCAAATTCTACAGGCTCTGAACAGGCGGGGTAGAATCGAGAAGCGTCGAACCAGCTATAATGTAATAGAATGTTCAAGATGATTTCATCCTGTTAGATTACGGTGTAATGAACGTTTCTGTGAGGCCTACGGCCTCAAACTTTTAGTTTTTAAGGCCCTAAAACGCTTTGCTTAGGAATTATTTAACGACATAGATTTTTAAAAAATGCTACCGAGTATTGCGGATTGCATTTGACATGAAGCTTTAAATCCTTTAAAAAAAAACAAATCCTTCATACTTTTAAAATCAAAATGCAATTCGTCACGTCTCCGTGAAATTCTCTTTCTTTAGAGACTTCATTTATAATGATTAGTGGCGCCTGAGAGCCGCAAAGGTTATGTATACTACTGAAATAATATAGGAAATGATAAGGAAGCTTGTATGTAAACATATCTCAAGTAAAAATGGTTTTAATTCATTCAGAATATGTTTTTAACTATAAAATCGTTCCAATGTAGATATCTTGGTTTTGTGAAAATATTTACATGTGAATCCGTTCCCTACTAATTAGAATGAAGGACAATAAGGAAAACACGTTGCCTAGAATAAGATGGGCCCCTCTGGAACAACCTTGCGTCTTTTCCATTCTGGTTCAAAAAGTTGCCGTACTATAACAAGTGATGCCTGACAAAGCAGTGGAATTTCATCTTTCCTAGTAACGCAGATCTACTAAAGTTAGTTTTCATTACTTTTTACACGGAAGTAAAAGAGGCAGATCAGGGCGGGCAGAGGTCGCAAGGGATAAAATGCTACTGTCTCAATCGCACACATTAAAGATTATGGAACGTCTTTAGTACCGGAGGATTAATTTAGAAGGAATGGAGACGATACCGTGTGTGTATGTATAGAAATTATTTCAACTAGTAAATTAAAAAAAAATGCAAATTTTAAGCTATATTGCTATTGCTCTATCGATTACTAGCGTGTCCTAGCGGTGTCGAAACCCAAGGGGTTGAAGTGTAATGTGTCAGATTGATGTCATTGATTCTGTGAGAATTTTTACTATTTTTTTCATTTGACGAAATAGCATTTTTATACTTTTACTGAGTTCCTAGCTACATTTCATTCGTTAGGTCACTTTTAATATAAATATGAATTATTTATTTTGAATGTAAAAGCCCCTTTCGTGTCGGAGCTCATACGTGGAGAGTGGAACGGGGTGGAGTGCGGCGGAGTGGGGCGAGTGGCATACGGGAGCGGTTCTCGGCCAAAGCCGGCAAGCGAGGGCCTTGTGAAGTGGTGGTGTCTGGGGGAGAGGCGCTGCCCGCGGGGAACCGGGCGGCGGCGGCGGACGCTGCCCGGATTTAATACAGCGACGCGGCAGCGATCGCCCGCTCATTTCCTTAATGGAGCCGCCTTTAATCGGATTGGCGCGGCGGCGAGTGCGGCGCGAGCCCGCTTGCCAGTGCTGCCTCCCGTCCACCCTCTCTCCCCTTGCCCCCCGCCCGCCGTTTCTCTCGTCCTTGTTCTCCCTTTCTCACCTGCCCTCCACTCATCCTTTCATAGATCTCTTCCGTCTGTCTCCCTCGCCAAAATACCGCAGGCTCACCACCCTTCCACCCTCCCGCTCTGCTTTGCTTGCCCGTCCACTTGCTCATCGCCTTCCCGCTCGTCCACCCTTTCCCCGCCTACCTTGCCCGTGCTTTCCGCCGTCTCACATTTTCCCTCAACTTCCTTTTGTTCTCTTCCCCACCTGCGTGTTGCCACTCCAGCCAAGCACTCGTCACTCCCGTCAAGCCTTTAAGCGCGGGAGATTCAAACCGTTCTTGGGCGAGTTACACGACTGTACGATACGAGCTCTTCAGCAGTGATGCCCATTTCCTGCCTGTACGTTCATTCATCTACCCCGGACACGGAGATAGGCAAAATTGGGAGGGTTCTCGAATCAGTGCGATTGAGAATCAGCAGTTAATGAAGTTGAAGGTCAGCGGTTGTCAATTTGTGACCCAGGAAGCTCTAGGATTCCCTGAACACTCACGGACAAAGGAAATGAAGCATCCGGATGGAATAAACCGATGGAAGCTAATTTCGTAGATTACACATAGTAGTGTAAATGATCGCCGCTTCCACAGATTAAACTGTAAGCCTGTTCCGGAGAGAATCCACGAGTTCTCTGTCAATCATTAATTAATTTCTGTCTCGCTTGCTTCATAGCAGCGGATTGTGTAACAGGAAGTAGGACTGTCATACGTTCAATCTGACCACAAAACAACATTTGAGCTTAACCAAATTCTACTCACGTTTTTCTCAGAGGCATCTTGTAGACTTGATGTTTTACATGCCGTACACCTACAGCATGGATCAGGGTTCTGTACTTACCTTGGTAAGGGAAGTAAGGTATTATTAGAGAAATGTTACTGTAACAGAGAACAATCAGAATGTTAGAAGACATTATTTCAAGGTTTTTCGTTAAGCAACAAATTTAATTAAGAAAAACTCTGTATCTTCAATATTGTAGCTGTAAGGAGACGTCGGAAGAGATTTTGAATTTTTTCAACTTTTTGAAAAATCATGGACCCACATCATTTTTTAAAGAGTTATTTATGCTATCCCAGGACAAAGTTTAATGAAAGATTTCGGACCACTTTAAAAAAAAGAAATTGAAAATGTTGAGGTTTCATGCAAAGTACCCATCAAAATCAAAATATCAGCTTCAAACTCGCAGGGTCTCGAATTCGTTCAGATTGATCGGAAAATATCTCTTTTGGTGAAAATTTTGAATTTTTTAGTCTCTGGCGGACGGACAGACATTTTGCCGTCCATCGATTTTGCGCTATGAAGGACTCACTAAAATCTTATTCTATCGATCATCTATTAAAATATGTATCAACCTACTTTCTTCCTATTATTGTAGGAGAGGAAATATAAAAAGAAATTATTTCTTGAAAATAGAACGGATCGAATTTCGCAGCCTTTGTCATTAGGAACGATAAGATCGCAGATTTTGTCGGCGAGTGACTTGGAGGAAGACATATGGCACATCTCGACGAAATGAGATTCTGTTCCAAGGGAAGCCGATGGGACAACGAGAATCATGAGTCACCAACTTAGTGACACTCAATGTCGGAGCTTCGCAATTGAGTTACGATCCATCTGCTCGCTCCCCGGCATAGCGGGGCTCGACGTTAATGATCTCCCTGCAAACACATATTTGATCTATAAATCACAAGACAACGGAATTTCAAGCCGTTTTAGGGTTCACAAGCACTCCCAGTTGGTGAGCGACAGTGTTGGGGCGAGATGCTGGGAAACGGATTTGATTTGGCTGATTTGATAAAAAAAAAACAGTAAAAACTGTGTATGACGCAGGGGAAGAAGATTATCTGCGCACGTTTTCTTGAGGACCACAATCCCATCGCAACATTTTGAAGATAAATAGATGAAGATGAATGAAAGTAGTAGTAATAATAATAATAATAATAATAATAATAATAATAATAATAATAATAATAATATTTAAAAATGCGCGAAATTAGTAACATTTGAAAAAGTAGACATTTTCATTCCCGAGTTATAGAAATACTATTTGTAACGGTAAACGAACCGCAGATTTGATTTTTGTGTGTTGCTAACAATATAGTAACTCACCCCCAGCTCTACTTCTACCACCACAAACAAAAGGAGAGCTCAATAAAACGTGCGCGTAGTGAAACTACATTGATTGATGAATGGGGAGGGGGCTTAATGGGTGGGGAAGGGGAGCGGCAGGACCCGTGCCGTTGTGAATAGTTGCTGGCAAGCGATTCATACGATCAGCCTTTTAAAAAAAGGAGAGCCCTTCATGGCATTCCCAACAACACCCGGCGGCCCTAGACGCCTTGGAATCGTATGAGTGCTGTTCTCACTTCGCGACACCCTCGACCTCACACTCTCTCTTTCCCTTTTCACCTCAGCTTTTGCCACTGACGTACTCTGACTTCCCTATTCCATCTCCGACTCCATAGTTGCTTTAGAATCTGTTTTCCCACGGAATCGTTTTGTTATTTGAGGTCGCATCAACATCTAGGTCATTAGCGACCACTATTGGAGTTAATGGTTTGGTAACTATGAAGATGAAACGAAATGGTGATGATAAGTGGTGAAAGGACGAATACAAATACAACCATGCCCGAGGCGGGACTCGAATCCGCGACCTTTCGGTCCGAAATCACTACGACACTTCAGCTTTAGCTGAATCATCTTCCTGTCGGTTAATCTCCGTTTTCTACTTCTCTGTTTACTTCTCCTGTCCCCCCTTCACCTCTGCTTTTCTTTCTCCTCCATCCCTTCTTCCTCCGTCTCCTTCACTTCCTTCTCTTCTTCTCGTCTCGTTTCTCTTCATTCGTCACCTTTCTCTTCTTTCTCCTCTTCACCCGTCTCCTCTAACTCTGCATTTTCCCCATACCGTTCCTTCCCCACCTCTGCTAGTTGAAATGGCTCCTTCCCCCCACGCTTCTTGCACCCTCTTTGTACCTCCGTCTCTCCCCGTCTGCCCTGTAATTCCGCCCGGAAGCGACACATTTGCTTCTGCGCGTGCTGGGCGCGCTGTGCACTTCCTAAGGGGGGGGGCTGCCCTTGCCTTCGCCCTCGCCACCACGTCTAAATAATGCAGTATCCGTTGCCAGCGCGCCCTTGCAAGACTCTCAAGGAGATTACACGCTTCATTTCCGGGAGGCTGGTGTCGGAGCGGGAGGCGGACGTGTGGAAGCTACCTGAGAGTTCGGTGACCGGTCTGCGTAATTCGCCAAACTATTGTGGAAGCATCTCGCCAAGGGCCTAAACGCGTTCGGGATGCGTTGGCAGATAAAACTAACACAAAAGCGGGATTGAGCGTCTCCTGTTCAGCTGTGCCGTGAAGATACCCGCAGTCGCCCAGTTACCGCGACTCGCCCACATCGGTACACACCACTCGCTTTTTTATTTACACAAAGAAAATTCACAATCTGTTTCATTCCGAAATAATAAGTAAATATGATAATAAATTGCTTATACAATATCAAAATAAAATACAATGATCAAAGAAACAATAACTTGCAGAAAAGTCCCGCATTGGTACTTTCCAAGATCAATACACAAGGACTATAACAGAAAAGAGAAACAAATATTAGAATAATAATAACACAAAAAGGAGAATTATTTTTGTGTTGTGTATGTCAAATAATAAAGCGGTAAGGAAGTTGCAAAGGGGAAGTTCTATTGAGGCGAGATATTTCTTGGCTATTGTCTAAAAGGTTTAGGGCTAGTTGGTTTGGATGGGTTTCCTGGCGCTTATTGTAGTTTAGGCAAATTTCTTGTATCTTCTCTTGAATTGTTTGAATATTGAGGTCTCGATGGAGTGCTGCATTAGACATGTACCAAGGTGCTGATGAGATGACTCTTAAAATTTTTGACTGGAATCTTTGAAGAATTGATAAGTTTGTTCTGCTGGCTGTGCCCCAGATTTGGATTCCATATGTCCATTCAGGAACTAGGAACACCACTCGCTTAACAAATTATTTATTTATGTGCTTAAACGTTCAGGATGCAATCAAAATACCTTTTACATCCTCTTTAATTAGCTTAGTAACACCTCCATATCTTCTTACATTTTTATTTGTTTTCTCACTTTATTATAAAATTTTCTTTGAAAACTCTTCTTTGGTTACCTTGGTTTATAATGTTTTATATATTATTTCCATTTAATCAAATAAAATTTTTGGAGTACTTTACCTTCAATAATTGGTTTTAAGTGTTTTACAGTCTTTTGAAAAACATAATGATAAACTTGGACAATCAAGAAATCTTATCCCAAAAATGGGTTTCGTTCATGTCAGTTTTACACGCGATCTTTTGACTCAAAAGCACGTGTTTCTCCGGTCGGAATAAAGTGGTATATGTAAAACCGCCACGATTGCAGAAAATCTCAGGGTATCTAACTGCCTGATTTCTTCATTAGGAAAAATAGAGAGTGGTTCATTCTGAAAAATACGGATTTGTACTTGATAGTGTTTTGAAGAGCGCATTTGCTTGGACCTAACTCTCTTCGACCATTACACTGTGAATGGGAAGGCGCAGGTCTCAAATTAATGTGCCGGTTAACTCTACAGAGTTCTTGCATGTAGGGGTGAAAGCATAATCACGGGAAAATGAAATGAATGGAAGATGTAAGGTAGTCAGTGGTGGCAACAGATACCTCCTGGTAGTTCGTTATTATTATAATCACAATAAACTATTCACTTAATAGCATTATTTTGTATCAATTGATATTACTTTCTCGTATACATACGTATACGTAATAATATACGTAGCGTTGAGAAAGGTATGTAATACAATGGAAAATCGTTTCGAGGTTTCAACGGAAATTCACGTTTTGAAGTCCGCTGACACCGAAATTGTTTTTTCTTTCAAATGTCATTTTGTTGTATGTTTTGTTATTTAAAAAAATACCTAAATGCAATTTTTTTGAAATATCTCTCACGTCATTAATATTTTACATTCAACATTCATAATATTTAAGATCAAAATGGCGCATTTTTAGAAACGCTCACACGACGCTTTCTGAAAAACGACTGCAAACTCTTCAACGAAAATTTCCATATTGTGTCAAGTTTTACTCTTCTATAATGTCAAAATCATATTTAGTTTTATCTTTAGGGGACCGAAAACGTGATAAAATATGAAAAAAATGTCTTTTACCCAGCAATAGATTGCAGCTGGGAAGAGAGGATGGGAACACCGAAAAGCTAACCCAGACAAAAGAAATTAAAAAGTATCTAGTACAAGAAACTCTGTGCCATTCTGTAGCACCACTAGTTTAAAAAAAAGTTTTAAGTAGGTATTTTATTCATTTCCTTTAAAATTTTTAGTCCATCTTTTTGTAATTGCTGTAAAAACGCTGATGGAAAAAATTCCCCAACTAGTTCTGGTTCTAATTTGTTTTATTATACTATTATAAAAACGTCCAAAAATCATGGTTAGTTTATTTTATTCCCATTATATGAATGTATATATTTTTTGTCGTAACATATGGCTTGAATTACGAGCAAATTGTGAATGTCTGCAAATTAGGAGTTTGCAAAAATACAACCTTCTTGACCCTTCAGATATTTGGTGCACGTTCGCTATTTCAGCACTTGGTAAAATATAATGAGTGTTTATGAAGAAATGCTATTCCTCATGACTCAGTATTTCATATTATTAGAAATGTAAATTAAAGAGTGAATTACGTACACTGGTGTTTTCAATTGAAATTGCAATCACAGGTACAGTTCTTTCATGAATCTGTCTATCGCAATTTCACTGTCGGAAAATCGCTAGAAAAATGATCGGCAGTATTTTCGAATAAATTTCCTTTCTTTGATTTATTGAAATATTTCTGCTGGTTAATAAAATGTTCCTTAACAATGAGAAATATTTATTGATATACTTCTGATATGTTGCAGAATAGCTCTGAAGAAGGCCACAGCATGGTCGGAAAGTCAGCTCGACCTACTGTGACGCGGCTTGTCCCGGACAGCAAAGTACCAAACCAACTCGAGAGGAGATTGGATCCTTGCGGTACACAAGGCAGCTGCAGCAACGTTGGGATCTACACGAGGGGACGACAATAAAATAGTACGTCGAGCAAGCCACTGCAACAGGAGTGTACTGAAGGTATGAAAACACAATTGTCTTCTAAGAGCTAGTATCTAGTATTGCAGATCTACAGCGCTACGATTTACAGCGCAAATAATTCGTAGAGATTACTAGTACTTATTTAATTTACTGTACGAGGAACTTTTAGTACTTTCCAATTTGTAAACTTATTTACATTTAAAATTATAAAATGTTATAAAATTAGAAGCTGTTTCTTAATTTAGCAGCAAACATTCGGAAGAAAGAGTACTGCTGAGGGCAAAAGTAATGCGCTCAAGGTCGTTTGGTACGAGGCGTGAGCGTCGAAGTAATGGATCACTGGGCGAAAGAGTCGCGTTCGTGGAATATTCGTAGAATTTGAGTAAATCTGGGAAAGAGAAGGGGAAAGCCTTAGTTATTTCGAAAGAAAGCTGTGGACTCAGTGGTTCAAGAATTGTAAATAGTTGGGACTGGTTTACTGATCCGTAAACATCATTTCCAGAGTTAACCATTCTTACGTAAAGCTTTTTTGGAATTAATATAAATTATTGGAAATATGTATCCAGATAATTTGATTTTTATATGAAAAGCTCGGTAACCTCTTCTGTGAAGCATAGATTTGATTCTATCAATAGTTGTGTTCGTCGCTGCTTTCTAAATAAAGGGAATGCTTGAACATTACAGTGTATTATAAATCAAGCAAATAATAGTTCAGTGCGTCGTATACTTAGGTGCTTCAAACCACATCCCCCTCTCTACTTACCGTTACATAATTTATGAACGATCCCTAGAACATTTTTTGCGCGATTTTTTTTACCTCTCATTTCTTCCTCCCTTCAGTGCCTCACTTGGCACTCATTTGCTTTTGTCTCCTCAGAAGACAGCGAGAGCGCACGCCTGAAATTTACTTCCCGCGCCTGCCGGATACATTTTGAGTCCCACGTGCTACGGCGACGATACTCGCGCCCGCGGCCTTTGCTATCCATACCAATGCGCGTCCTCGCTTCGCCATCCCAGACACACATCTTCATTTCCGCCGCTGTGTGCTTGGTGTCTGGGGCATTCGCCCACTCCCCACTGCCCCCCCCCGTGCAGGTACGGCATTTTACGTTGTGTTAAAGAACTGTCGTTGACAGATGTCACTGACTGTATTCACTGAATTACGTGGATTGATATTTATGTTGTTTGTATCAAACAAATGGGTTGGTAGCGGCCAAATGCTTTCTTTTCGTAAAAACCTGTTGTTATCATTAATTTACATCATGAGTAAATTTTCTACCATTGTAGTCACAAAACATTGTTGATGTTATAATTTGCTCTGGCCTAGTAACTCTTTACTAGTAAAAGCTCATGGAATGTACTTTCATTCGTGTTCATTTTTAATCAAATACATATTTTCTGAAACATTGTGTCCTAAACTTGCATGGTCTAAACCTGTTTATTTCAATTTCAGTTGAAAGAAGAGTAATCTTGTGAGTAATTCTGTCATTTATCATTTTGAATACTGTTTTTGTCGTCAATTACTTCTCCACTTCGATTTCCCTGCCATTGCGGCTTCTTCTTGAACCGCATACACCGCATCATCCACTACCATCGCTACTACCACCACCATCACCGCTACCACCACTGCCACCAGAGCCAACGCCACCCCCACCCCCACTGCCAACGCCACCATTGCTACTACCCTCACCATCGTTGCAATAACCTCCTTCGCTTCCGCCGTCTCCGCTGTCGTTATCTCAACTACCTCAACCACCCCGCCAGTAGTACCACTATCACATCTACGATGACTAGAGACCGGATTTTTTTGTAATTACATATTTTTTGTTTTTCAATTTACCATTGTCAAATTTGCAATCTTGGTGAATCGTCGCCGTCCTAATACAGTATCCATGTTTTTCATCACATATTTTTACATATTTAGTACCATATTATATATTTTACATATTTTGCTATTTTCACAAAATATTATTTTGATTTTACAATATTCTTCAATTTTATGAAGTTTAGAAAAAATAAATATTATAGAGAAGTCAACATTTTCTCTACATTACTACTGCGTGATGTCTACTCCAGGTATACCTTATAATCGTATACTCAACGGCCTACGCGAAGACGCGCGATGTTCTTACAGTCCGGCGCACCTGGTCCAGTTATCTCATTGGCGGGAAGTGCCCATCAGCGACTGAGATTATTTCCATCTTCAAGTGTGAAAAGTATCACTGACGTCGCATTTCGTGTCCTTTAACCTTAATTTCTTAGAAACTTTGTGGATGTGATTCGATGAGAGCACTTTGCAGACATTGTTTCCTGGTCGTGGATATCGCCGTATTGTGAATTATTTTTAAAATTTGTTTAGGATTTTTTTTATAAATGTAATTATGTAAATGTGTATTATGTAAATGTGTATTATAATTAGAGAATTTTAATATTACATATATCCGATTTTACATATTTGCTGTATATTCTTACTGTTTTCATTACATATTTATATACATATTTTGACGTTGCATACTACATATTTTTTCCGGACTCTAACAATGACCATTCCTAATGCAAATCCATCCGTATATTCCTCGTCATCACTATCGCAAATCGAACCTCTACCTCACCACTACTACCTCCCCCTCACGACCACCTCACCTCCCCCAGCAGCAGCGCTCACTGGCGTCACCGCCTTTCCCATCGCCCATCGCCCATCGCCCGTCTCCCAGGCGAGTGGCGCAACATTTTTTCGTATCTGGCGTATTGATTTAGGCGTAGCGTGCGGGCGAAGGGACTAGTGGGCGGCACATTACCCTGCCACGTGTCTTGCGTATGGTATCAGGGTTGGGGTTCCGGTCACGATATTCTGGAGCTCTTTGATTTCCCACAAATCCCTGGGGAAGTGGACGACGGATGCAGCGTTTTGTGCGGTCGGTAATAAGGGCCATCAAGCACGCGACGCTCATTTTTTTATCAAACTCAAATATTTTATGGAAACAGGCATACATTCGTTACTTGTGTCTATTTTGGGGGACGAACGTATCTTTTTTAAGTTGCAATCATTACATTTTCATCAGTGATGTGGTTAGTACTGCGGACTATTTTGTCATCAATATAATTTATAAACGGTCAAAACATAATTACCAAACGAAATATAATTTTGCATTACTTTTTTATTTATTTTCTATAATTTAATTACTTCCCAAGTTGTTTTGTTTTACATGTAGAAAGACGAAGATGAAACGTTTCTGAAAACTGAATTTTATGTTTAAATGAATGTTTATCTATCATTGCTCTGCGTGATTCTTTGCGGCATCTTTTACAGATTATGAGAACGCTTGAATGAAACACGTCGCTGCAACTCGAAAACGATTTACAAAAGTGATTTCAAACGCCAATTCGTACATGTGAGTACTGTGGCATATTAACCTCTTCGAAATCCCAGCAATGGAGTGTAAGTAATCGGACTAATAAACGGTGAATCGTTAATAAAATTTACCAACACAAAGATAAAGAATATCAACGGGGATCTGTCAGTATTCAATCCTGTAATAGGTAGCATTGCATTTTTGAATCCCTACTTGAATCCTGAATAAAATTAACTAACACAAAGATAGCATTGCATCTTTGAATCCCTGCCTGAATCGTGAATAAAATTTACTAACACAAAGATAAAGAATATCAACGGGAATCTCTCGGTATTCAATCCTGTGATAGGTAGCATTGCATCTTTGAATCCCTGCCCATCAAAGATATACGAGCTCGCATGTTTGGACGTTGTACTCATATACACTTTTTCCTCTCTCGACGACTCGTTCGGATCTTCCGGCAAAGGTGACTCACGGCATCAACTGATGTCACTGCAATGTCTCTGCCAAGGAGGCCCTAGACTTCGAATGCCGACGGCGGTAGGATTTTCTACCTAACTTCTCAGCTAGGTCGAAATCAGACGCTGTCTAGAGACTTCTAGCGGCCGGCTGCTGTGATCGGTAGTTTTCCGTCGTTTCTTCTATCAACACCAGGCGAATGCTGAAGCAGTATCTTAACAAACGGGTTACGGTCTTCGCGCGATCTTTTCTTCATTTTCCTTGTCCTATGTCACCCTATACTTACATACACTTACACTCACATGCACAACGCTAGCACACTTGTCGGGGGCTTAGAGCTTGTCTCGGCTGGGGTGATACCACGCTCATGGGAAAAACATGGTTGGGGAAAAATTCCGGAAGCAGATTGGCGCCGTATCTCACCATCCAGCACTGCAGCGCCTCTGACCAAGAGGTCCTGGATTCGAGTCCTCACGGCGGCAGGATTTTCAACACTAGCTTCTCAGCTAGGTCGAATTCAGTCGCTGTCTGGAGGAGAATTCTAGAGGCCGGCTGCTCTGATCGCTAGTTTTCCTTGGCTTCTCCGATCAACACCAGGCGAATGCCGGAGCAGTACCCTAACAAACGGGCCATGGACCGCGCGCGATCTGTCCTTCCTCTTTCTTGTCCTATCCTCTCCCCTTACACTAACATGCACTACACAACCACATACTCCGGGAGACCGGTCGGGAGCTTTGAGCTTGTCCCGGCCGGGGCGGTGCCCCGCTGGTGGGAGAGTCCTGGTTAGGGGGAAACCCCACTAGCCGACGGTAGGTCGGCGCCGGATCTCGCCATCCAGCTGGGGAAGATCACCGCTATCTCCCGAGAAAAACATGCACTACACTAACGGGACTAATGACCAAAGCTATTGACGCGCCCGGAAACACGAAAAATCAATCAATCAATCAGTGGGAGACGATCGCCGCCACCCCGCCCTATAAAAACATGCATTACACTTACGGGTGCAATGACTTTAGCAGTTGACGTGCCCGGTATCCCTAATCAATCGTTGCGGCCTGAAAAAGTACCTGCCCTTCCCCTCTCACCCCCTCAGCGTCATTCGCCGGCGCAAGGGCTGTGGCCCAGAGATCAGAGGACGCGAATGCTCCGCTTGAGCGGCGAGTGCCCTCCAGCTGGCGGTGAGCGATTTAGAAGCTCCCCGGGCGAGGGGCGCTTCGCCCTCTCTCGATGCCACCGCCCCGCCCTTCGCCCCCACCGCGCGCCAGAAACAGGCGCTCTCGGCCGCCCGCTTCCTCGCAAACTACAAATGTACACTTGAGAATTTATTCGCACGTTATTGCATAAACACTCGGACCTTTTACTACATTTCACATCTAAAATCATTTATTGTTAAACAATAGGACTGAACTGGTAACACGAAAATGTGTATATATATATTTATATATATATATATATATATATATATAGTACATAATATATATAATACACTATTTATGCTGGCGCTAAAATTTATTCAATGAATAAATAAATCTATATTGTTCACTCATATTGATAAGATATCCTCCTCATAGGATCTTCTTATTTTTATCTTATAAAAATGTTTATTTTATATGTTCTTATTTAGGGAGAGAGAAATCAGACAAAAAATTGTAATTTTTCTGCAAAATTCATCCAGTTTAAGATAGATAATGCTATTGAGAGTAAGCGGGATTGTATGACATACGCTTTCTCTCCAACTTCGAGGGCGATTTGCTTTGGCGTACGTGCGCTGTCCATGAGACCCCGCCCCCGGACCGTGATTTCGTCCTTCCCCCTGGCGCCGTCTGCGACCCGTGTCGCCAGCCCCTCCGCGCGCCGGAGTCACGTGGGGGGCGCGGGGGGGGGGACGCGAAGTCAGCGGCGCAGCGCGTGTTTAAATCGCCCTTAATCACGTGAGGAGCTCGGAGCGCCATGCGCGCCCCCTGCGGCCGGAGGCAAATTACGAGCGTTCGAGTGCGAGGGCGCGCGGGCAGCTCGCGAAATACGTTTATAGGATCCGGGACGTACACTGGAGGAGCAGGACATAAACACAGTGAATCCTGGCTTCGCGATCGTTGTTAGATCTGGAGACAAATCGCCGTTAGTACAGGTGGCCACTTCAAAGAGGTATCGAGAATATTGCAGGGAGATATCTGCTTTAGGCATGTCAACAGCTTAGGTCATTAGTCCTGTAAGTGTAGTGCGTTTCTTCCTCCGGAGATGGCAGTGATCTTCCGCCGCTGGGTGGCGAGATCCGGCGCCGACCTACCGTCGGCTAGCGGGGGTTTTCCCCCCAACCAGGTATATCCCACCAGCGCGGCACCGCCCCAGCATGCGTGGTAGTGTAAGGGGTGAGGACAGGACAAGGATGAGGAAGGAAAGATCACACGCGGTCCGTGGCCCGTTTGGTAGGGTACTGCTCCGACATTCGTCTGGTGTTGATCGTAGATACCACGGAAAACTACTCATCAGAGCAGTCGGCCGCGAGAATTCTCCTCCAGAGAGTGACTGAAATCGACGTAACTGACAAGCTGGTGTCGAAAATTCTGCCACCATCAGGATCGAATATAGGACCTCCCGGTCAGAGACGCTGCAGTGACATCAGTTGCCGTGAGCCAACTCTTCCGGTGAAATCTGCTCTAATTTTGCTTCTTACATTGAAAATAAGAATGCTTTAAGTAAGCTCTCGTATTTTTTATTTACATTTTAATTACAAAACACAAGTAATGATTTTCACGTGCGTGCATAAACAATTCAATTCTTTTGTTGGAGCTGAATTTCAGCTTTCTTAAAAGATGACCAAAAGAATATTTAAATTTGGCCTTACATAATTGATAATTGTCAATATATATTTTATTACATGTAATTCCTAGCTCTCTCAATTCGGGCGCGTCGAAATGACACTTTTATATTCCGCGCCAAGCGGAAACACGCCGTAAAACAGCGCGAGTGAAAAGGAAACGATCAGAGAAACACACTCACGTGGGAAGATCAACTCGTCCACACAACGCGAGGCAGCGAGCGGCGCGCTGGCCCAGTAAGTTACGACATCCGCCGAGCGGCGCCTCGTTGTCCTCCAGGCCACGGCCCCGCGCGGCGCGTGCGCCAGGCGCCTAAGCGCAGCCCGGCAGCACGCGCGCCCGCACTCGCACTACCGAAACGCTCCTTCTTACGTGCCAAGATGTTTGCAGGACCGACTCCACACTGTAGCACTTGCGTTTTTCCTAGTTGGAGGCGGAGCTCCGGTCTCCCAACTATGCAATTTACATTAAACAATTTGAAGCCTGGGCAGCGCATTATTGCCAACACATCCTTGTATCAAAATGACAATAGTACTATAATTAATAATGCTATGAATAATAGAAATAATAATAATAATAATAATAATAATAATAATTATTATTATTATTATTATTATTATTATTATTATTATAATTAAGCGAACTTCGATGTTGGGGAACAAATTTTTCCACGTGGAAATGTAAAGCACACATTCTACCAGTTGCCCCTCTGGTTTATTTGTTTATCGTAAAAAAAAAAACGTTAAAAACTGTTTGACGTACTATGGGGGAGAAGTACAATCTATCCACGTTTTCTTGCTCTGGAATCCCTGCCCTATCTCTTATACAATATTAACTTGTAAAAAAACGTAGAAACGATTCATTTTTGGCAAGAATTGATAAAATACTAGCTTCCCTGCAATAAAATCTATTTGAAAGGCAAATTAATTGGAGATTTTTATTTATCCCTTTTCGGGTCCTACGTGAAGAAATCGACAGCCGCAAGAACATGGAAATGATTTTTTAAATAAATATATTTCCCACTGAACTCAAGAAAATGTACACAGTGAACGTATACACTACGTGGACGTACATTTAATGTCCAGAAACAAAATATAGATCGTCCTCAGCATTTGATCAATGTATCAAGGGAAAATGGACGGAATGTCTGATCGAGATGGGTGCCATAACCCACAATAAAGGCCACAACACTTGTTACAGATATGTTTATTCTTGTACAATTATATAGTGGAAATGCTAGGTAATCCATCAAATATCATTGTTAAAATAAATATTTTTCTTCTTTCTGATGGTCAGTATAATTTTTAATTTTATAGAAACATTATTCAGCAGAAACCATTTTCCTTGGCGCTTAAACTTGTTTGTGTATCCTTTAATATAATTTAGCTATCGTGCATGTATTATTATGGATTATTTTAGTGATACTAACTAATCTGTTGATACTGACGCCCGCTGAATATAGTATTTCTGTCAGAAATCTGCATTGGAAGTCACATTGTCGCGGCATTCCACGTCCCTAGACGAGGCTAAACCTAACAGCCTGTGATCAGGAGTGAAAGATGGTAGGAGATGAGCGAGAATACAATACCGTGGACGGCAGTAGACTGCAGTCGAGTACAAAACCGAAAGAACGCACATACCACATTTCAACATTGACTTTAAACGCCTTTCTGACGTAACGAAAACATCTCACTTGCATATCATTTACATATATGGAACCGCACTCACTATTTGCTTGTCTTACTTTGGCATGGTTATATCGTGAGAAGAGGACGTTACTTCTTCATGCAAGTGTCACGTACGTTGATGGCGCTGCTGTCGCATCATGATTAACGCAACTGAGTTAAATTTAGCTTATTGCAGACGAGTGAGCCCAATTGCAACACTACGCTAAAAGCTGCAACTACGTTCAGCTCGTTAGGTTTGTAATGTTGAATAAGTTGTGTTTGGAAACTCTCGTTTGGCTCTCGCTTCCTTGTGCAGCTCGCTCATGACGTTTCACATACTCCCCACCGCGGCTTCATGCTCGCTTTTTATCAGCTTATGTAGGAATAGGGTCCCATATTGTTACTGCCGGTATTTTATTGTTTCTAGGGACCAGTAGTTAGTCGCAACACACATTCTCTCTTTTTAGTTGTGTGCTTCTGGCTTTGATTCCGGCCGTTGCATGTAGAATTTGAGATGGACAAACCGTGTTTGTGGCAGGATATCTGGGAGTTCTCTTGTGCACTTGTATTACTTCTTTTACTTCATAATCGTTTCGTGTAATGATTTGGCTTCTGGAATATTGTAACATTTTCGAGGCTCGTCTTTGTATCCCATCCAAGCCGACACTGCAATTGCGGTAGTGAAGGCCTTGAGAGATTTTGATTTGGGTTGAATCTTTATTTGCAGATACAATAAACTGCATTTGTCTCTCGAATGCCACACGTTCTAACGTTTCACATTTTATTAGTTTCACTTACAAGTCATACTTGTTTGGCCTCTTTTGTGAAATTAGTACATCGAAATATTTCAAGATTTTTTTCATTTTACATTAGGATTCTTTAGCACGATGGGCAAGTCCATTTTATTAAGGAGGATTCAGAATAATAATTGCAGACATTAATTTCATGCCAAATGAACTGACGAATGTCACCGACAACTCCTCGCACCGCACAGCGCTTTGGGACGGTCCATAAATTACGTGAGGTGATTTTAGTGATTTCTCGACTCCCCTTCCCCCCGTTGGTGAGATGTTGTGAGATTTGTCTGGACCCCCCCTTTCTAATCTCACGTGAGATTTCTCAAAACGCGTATTCTTTATGTAAATACGTAAATTTGTGATTGCGTTGGGATTAATTTAAAAAGACGGAATTTGCTTACTTATATTTATTTAAGACTGGATATGACTAGTATTTAGAAAATAGAGTGAATGAATTGCAATGAATATTATTGCACTCGTAAAAACTCTTATCAGTGGTAAAAAGTTTGGTAATTTTTGTTATTTTATTTTTCTCAGTATATTATGATACATATTGTAACATTCACATTACCGCAATAAAAATTATCGTGCAAGATTTAGCCATATTTTAGTATAAAAACGTGTTTTAGTTAAATTGTCTCAGTTTCCTCGCAATTTAGCACTGTTTAGTGAAAAAACTTACGTGATATTTGCCGATACACCAGCTCTCCCCCGCGTACGATTAGGTGATATTCGCTTGATTCCTCAAGAGCTCTCGTATTTTGAGGATGGCCCTTTTGTTGCTGTGTGGGTCCGGTGTGCTGCGCTCTGCCGCGCCCTTCGCGAGCAGCGTGCGCCCGGGTGCGCCGCGTGTAGTGATGGCCAATTTGACCAAAACATCGATACATCGATGTTTCGATATATCGCTAAAAAGTTTCGATGTCGATGAAAATATGGACGAGAAAACAACGATGTTTAAAACATTGACGTTTTAATTATAGACTAGAAAACATGCTATTTTCCTATTCATTGTTAATTACAGTACGTAAAAGGGATATATATTATTGTTTGGTTACCAGCATGTTAGTAGTATGTAGAAATTATCAAATGTAAAGAATAAAATTGACAATAAAGAACATGGTGTTTTGCTATCGATTTCGTGTTTCACTGTAGACTCAGGCAATGAAACGCCTGGCGATAACATACATTCATAACACGAGCAGCTCCCAAACTCCCTCAGATTGCACATGCGAAATGTGCAGCGTGATAAAGAGGACGACGCAAAGCAACGATATTGCTGTGGATTGCTGCTACTCTATAACGTGCTTAAATCCTTTTATTAAAAAAATAAAAATTAAAAAAACATCGATGTTTTTGCAACAAAATATCGATGTGAAGAAAACATCGAAAGCAAAATATCTATGTTAATGTGTCGATGTTTCTGGTGGAAAACTTCGATGTTTTAAAAACATCTATGTTTTTTTGCCATCCCTAACCGCATGTCAGAATACGCGGTTCACGCCTGCGGCACGTTCTGGCGCGTGGCCAAATGTCTTCGGATAGCGCTTGTCGAGTGTTGCTCTCTCACCAAAAGCGCAGAAAAACCTTCAGGCATATTTCACCAAATTTGACATGCTACAACTGAAGGAGTCGGAATAACAGTGTCAACTCACAATTTACATAACCAAAATAAAGATCTGATAACTTCTTTCAAAGAGAAAATTTTACTATCCAAACTGTACAGACGTGTTCGTAGAACTGTCATGTGTATGTAGAAACCACCTAGAAGTGAATCGAGAAATCAAGATATGCCTGGAATTTTAATTTTTTTCCCATTGGCTGAAAAAAATAAAATTAATGTGGATTGGTACAGTGTGGTCCTGATCACTTTAAGTAATAGGTATATCACTAGAACTACGTTGCCTAATTTATTACAAAATAAAGTATTTGTAATATAAACTATTAATAATTACAGGAAGCTCTTAATCATCTTCCTACCCTCAATACAGTGCACGTTATATATCTTCCCTCGCGAAAACCTTTTGTAAAATACTTCATTGGGCTGATAAAATTGGACAGATTGGAAAAAAGTATAAGGTATAATAACGTAATTCTACATGCTGTGTGATAGGATGATAGTAATGAGAATGTATAGCAGTGAACAGGCCTGAACTGGAATGGCTGAGTAAAATATCCGAGTGTGGATGTTTGATGGGAGACGTCGCGAGCCATCGCCGGAAAGGCCTCTGGGGTTGCAGTGGGTGGGGGAGGGAGCACGGGGGGGGGGCAGTGAGAAGCAGAATCAGTGTGCCATCTAACGATTTAGGTGCCAGATGCTGGCGGAGCTGGAGTGGAGAGAGTACAGCGGTGTGGCAGGAGCGGAGCGGGAGCAGAAGGCCAAAAGCGGGGCGATGGAGCCGAGAGCGGAGCTGACCACAGGGATGTGGTGGGGGCGGGACGCCAATGTGGCGGGTACGGCGGGGACAACCGAAACTCGATCGTCGGAGCGGGGAGGTGGGGACGGCCTGGCTGTTCTGGGGTAGTAAAATCGGACTGAGCGTCAGAGGGATGTTGTAGGTGCGTAGAGGGGACGGAGTTGGCTCCGGAGCGGGGAGCTGGAGCACAAACGCCATGGTCGAAGCGAAACAACGGCGGCGCCGCGCCGGGAGCGGAGCTGGACTCAGAAGTCGAACACAGAAGAAAAATACGTTCAGAACGACTGAAGACTACTGGCGTATGCGTTGCGTGTACAGGAATATTTTAAAGACTGATTCCGCTGTTTCAATTTACTTCATTCAGCAGGTGCTTTGACCGCTGATACAGCACTCGTTATAGTCGGATTCGTATGAAGCGAACTCAGAAATGAGAATATTTTTGGAGTTAGCTGCCTTTTCCAAAAATGAGGGTGAAATTGCTTTCATTCGATGTACGAGCAGCGGGATTAGCAGCTCCACAAGGGGATGCAAGTAGGGGTGAAAGCGCTGACTTTCTGAGCACAGCGGTGTACGGCGTGCGCATAAGATAGACCCGAGTGGCGGTGCGGCGGTGGCGGCAGCGAGCTCGGAACATGTCGTGGACGTGTCGTGGACGTGTCGTGGACGTGTCGTGGACGTGTCGTGGACGTGTCGTGGACGTGTCGTGGACGTGTCGTGGACGTGTCGTGGACGTGTCGTGGACGTGTCGGGAACGTGTCGGGGACGTGGCGGGGACGTGTCGTGGACGTGTCGTGGACGTGTCGTGGACGTGGCGGGGACGTGGCGGGGACGTGGCGGGGACGTGGCGGGGACGTGGCGGGGACGTGGCGGGGGCGTGTGGGGGCGGGACGGTACGGGGCGGGGACCGGGCGATGGAGGGCGGGAACGCCGGCGCCAGTGTACGAGTGCTCTCGGCGTCGGCGCCGGCTGCCTCCGAGGACGCTCTGGCGCTCTTCACCTGTCAGCGCGTCGCGCCGCGGCGCTGCCTCCGCCCTTTCCCCCGCTGCGCTCGGTTGCGGTGGCAGAAGCGGCTGCAAGGGCTTTTCCGACGCCCCTCGTGCTCTTCTTCAGGTGCTCCTCTCCCCGCTGCCCCCGCCTCTGCCACGCCTTTTTTGTACACTGAAGGGAGGAAGAGAATAGAAAGACAGGAAAATGACAAGAGAGAGAATGAGAGGGAAAAAGAACAGGACGGAAAAAGGATAGGGAGTCAGTAGTGTAGGGATCACAGAATTTTGAAAATGTGCACACAATTCACTTTTCCCCAAAGCACGTCATACGCAGTTTGAACTGTTTTTTGACGTAAAATAAAATAAATTAAATTAAAGAGACGAAAGGGAGACTGGGCAGAGGAAATTGGCAGAGAGAGAGAGAGAGAGAGAGAGAGAGAGAGAGAGAGAGAGAGAGAGAGAGAGAGAGAGAGAGAGAGAGAGAGAGAGAGACGGAAGGATTTTTCCATTTCTTTACGAGTTCTTCAGTTTATGCGAGGACAAAGTTTTATTCACATACCTGGAGCCATTCGTGAGAAAAGTTGGAAATGTTGAGGCTTCATGTTAAGTAAACACAAAATCAAAATATCCATTTCAAACCCGCCCCACGATGCACATGTTTGAAATGCCAGCAAAGGCAACGTGCGTTAAATTCCCTTAATTTCCTTCTGCATATTTCTCTCTTTATTTTTTCATACTGTTTCATGTAGTCAGTGGCTCTGCCTACATGTTCCTATCCTTTTTTCTCACGTCTTTATTCAGTCCCTTGTTTCTGTAGCCGACGTAACATCTTATCTGGAAATTTATCTGTGTAATTTAATTCTTCTCCCATTAATTTTCGCCTTTTTGTTTTGCTTCTTTGTTACATTCACTTGTGTTTATTCTGACGCACCCACCGTTTTCTGTACATTAAAATGCATTCTATAATACTGAAAAACGTTACGTTTCACAAAACACCAGAGCATGATCCGTCGACATAAACAGGCGACTTTTGTTTTATTTCACGGCCTGAGGAAGTGGTTTTATCTATTTGACTCGATAGAAGCAACCACAAGTTGTGTTATGATAAATATTTCTCCAGAAGTACTGTTGTTTGCAAAAAGGAAGGACTAATTGTCTCGTGATGCATAAACACATGTAAGTTTTATCTTATTCTCGGATTCTTGTATCGCTGACAAATGAACAAAGCGAACGTTGCCGTTCTGCGTTCTTCCGGTTTTTGTGATAATGCACGGTAAACACATGAAGACGATTAAGTTTCTGGGATGCAGAATATTCTGAGTAATTGATGAAAGCCCACTACAGATACATAAAAGAGGGACGAAATTATCAGTGAACATCCTAGTTTTATTTCAATTATGTTTCAAGAAAAGAGATAATTTGGATTTGGCCTGGAAAGATTTATCATTGTGCGTTATTGAAATAAATGTCACAAAGCTAGGAAAACAATTTTATAAATTTCATTTAAATTCACGTCCTGATCGTGAATTCATTCATTGCGGTCACGCGCTTAATTTGAATTCAATCGATGGGAAAGAAAAAAACCAAGCATTTGTTTACCGACAAAAAATGGTAATGACTATGGTGAATACATTGTGGATTTGCAGTTTTTCCTTTTCATTTAAAATGGAACGATTTCTCCTCTTCTACTCTGTTGGTTGTTTTTTTTCTCGAAAAAATATGAGATATTAGAAAGACATTTGGGACTACTACATTGACATTTTGTACAATAATTGCTTCTCACAATTTTAAGTTATTTTTTTTAATATTAAAAGAGGACTATGTTATTTTAGTCTAGAATAAGTTTTTGTATTACCTTCTTCACACTCTTTTTATAGGTTCCTCTGCCGTGTAATGTGAGAAACACTGAAATGTATAGAGAACGGATTTGCATGTAACTAATGTTTTTTTTAGGAACAAGATTTCTGCATTCATTAATAGTTTTCAGAGTTCACAAGACATTCTGAATGAATTAAATTAATTTTTGTTTTACATATGTTGGTATAATTTCTTATTTTACCTATTACTACCTATTTCGTACATATTTCGTCATATTTTAAAACGCCGAAAAGAAACATTTCAGATGCACGTTTGCCAAATATGTTAGGGAACCATGTTTCTTACAAAGCAATGTAATGCTTTTACGCTTCTGTGATCACCCTATCTTTGCCTTGAGTTTTCAAACTGAAGCCCTTCCCTACTTCTCGGAGTCTACGTACTCTGAGTCAAGGGTGAGCAGATGTTTGTGAAGCAGATAAGAATATAATATCAACCACGTGCTTATGTTTCAAACAGAGCATTCGTAACTCGGACTTAAACCAATAGTTTTTAGAGATCATTGTCTTAATGCGCCGACCTGGATGGCCGAGGTGGCTAAGAGCGTGTACCGACTCGGCGCTTCGGTGTGAAGGGTCGCGAGTTCGAGTTCCGCCTTGGGCATGGTTATTTGCCCCTGGTCTCTCATGTATGTGTTGTCGCGGAGTGCCTCGCGTTCTGCTGACCCCAGATCAGAGGAGCCCGCGAGTGTGTTGATGTTTAGTGCATGGTCAAATAAACGCCCCATCGGGACGTAAAGGGTAACCGGCTGTGGGCTGGATATAAGCCCTAGAAGAAAAAAAGAGAATGTCTCAATGCGTTGTTGGATTGGAGGAGGGGGGCGTGTGTTCCTTTTAAACCCCCCTCCACCGCTCCGAGATCCATTATTGGCTACCCGGAACTACTATTCACTTGAGAACCATCTCCTCATAAACAATCTTGTATATATTACGAATGTATTTTATATTTCGGATATGTATTGTGAAAACTTGTGTATAATTACTTCTAAAGTGGTAGAATTTGCTTTCAGTTGCTCAGGATCCATGTTAATATCTGATCGGCGACGTCCTGTGCTCGGAACATTACTGTACAGAAAGATTTTAAACATTATAATGAACTTTTATTTTATGTATTTTCTATTTTTTCTTACATATTTCAGATAAATAAATACATATGTACATATTTTTCAGTTTTCTTACAGTAAATTCCATTCCCTAGGAATGTATGTGTCAAAGTTTACTTATAAATAAAGCGTGCATATACAAAATAAAATGTTCAATTAAAAAAATTGATTGTCAAACACTTGATGCACAACTTTTATATAACCATGCAGCATGTATCCATCATTGCATACTCAGAATTTCCGGGGTGTACGGTGCTGATTGTACATATGTTTTTCCAGTTCCATGTACGCGACTCCGACGCAAAAAATACATGACTGGAGCAAACTGGTAAGCACATTTGGCTAATTGCTTCACTAGCAGATATACGAAGCCCCAAAGACGTAAGAAGTGGAAGTTGGCGAGGGGTAGCTTTTTCGGGCACGCCTCTTCCTGAGGGCCAAGAAGTGCGAGACACTAATTGCGAATGTTTGCAGCTGGGCCGAAAGCGCGGCACCCATGGGTCCTTCGTCGTTGGTCTCGTTGCCGCCTCCGCCCACTTCACTTCGCCCGCCCTGCCCACTCCAACACCCGACTTCGCCCTCACCCACGGCGCCTCCAACGCTCCGCCCTACGTCGTCTCCACTGCCTTCTTCTCCTCATCTTTCCATTTTTCCTCGTTCTCCTCCTCCTTCAAACTCCTCCTCAGCTTCATCCGTCTTTTTCTCCGCTAACTGCTGACTTACCCTTTTCCTCCGTCCTCTCGCCCGCCTTCTACTTCGCCTCCTGACTTCTCCTCCGCCCATCCTTTCTTCTCCTCCGCCCCTCCGCCCCTTCTTTCTTCTCCTCCGCCCCTCCTTTTTTCTCGACCGCCCCTTCTTTCTTCTCCTCCGCCCCTTCTTTCTTCTCCTCCGCCCCTCCTTTTTTCTCGTCCGCCCCTCCTTTCTTCTCCTCCGCCCCTCCTTTCTTCTCCACCACTTCCGTCTTCATCATTTCCTCCGTCTTCTTCGACACTTCTTCTGCTTGTCATCCAGCGCTTCCTGTTTTTTCCTTCTCCTCCGCCTCCGGACCTCTCCTCCGTCTTCTCCATCTATTGTCGTTTACGGTCTCCTCCTTTTTCTCTCGCAACGAGCGTGGGAGAGATGACGTTATTATTTGTTTCCACAACTTGATTTGAAAACTTCAAAGAAAACTTTGATTCTCTTTTACATTCATAATGCTGTTATACAAAAAATAGCGTTTGCAACTAGTTTATATGTGTTCTTTTATTGGATTTGTTACAAATTTGAAAGCCACTCTCAACGTTGCTTGTTTTCAAAACATGAAGTTATGCTATAAAGCTTTTCATTATAAACTAGTTGCTTAATATACTTTTAGTGTACTTCCTCTTTGAATGGTGTTGATTTATTACAGAAAATCATTATATGATGAATTACCATGCGTTTTATGTAATATATTAGACAATATCTAAAGTCATATTTTTAACGCCAGTTTCATTCTCTCATAATCAATAAAATCAGATAGGCCTCACAATTCTTAAGAAAACACATTGGTATCATAATATATAATATAATATATATAATATCATATATATATAATCATAATATATATATCATAATATATATAATAATATAATATATACATAATATCATAATATCTACTTCGCGTCATCATTCCTCCAATACAACATTTCGATCCAAATAGTGTATTTTGCAACGTTTTAATGCCTAAAAAGAAGCAATTGGGTGTAGCATTTTCTTTTCCCTCCGATGTTATTTCGACATTAAATTGGATCTTTCCTGACAACTGAAAATATTCATTTCGAAATGTCCATGACCTACCCTTTCTTGGCAGCAGAGCGGTCTGTAGTTTGCACGTCCATTTCCTTTATTAAAGCCAAAAAGCTTTTTGCCATTCTGGAGCTTATTTCTGTCTCGCAGCCTCCACTTCCTATTTATCGAAGCGTCCGGAATTCGGCGAGGCTTTTGAGGTAATCATTTCGAGTTCATATTCCACAATTTTTATCTAAATTGCTTGAGAGCGGGCGGCGGAACATTACTCGTGCATAAGTGAGCGCCTCTTTTGAAGGGAGCGAAATTCGCTGCTCCGTCCTTCAGATAGCTACACTGTTACTGCGGTAATGGAATAACCATACATCGGTCTGCGCCACCAACACTTTGCTCGACACATTTGGAACGACGACGACGACAGAATAATACGACGAACTCGTATTATTCTGTTAACAAATTCATTTACTGATATGAAAATTTGTGTTGTAATATAATAATAATAATAATAATAATAATAATAATAATAATAATAATGAACAAATGGAAAACAGTACTGCAACTGACAACCCCCGAGGTAAAGCTGACATCAAGAACAATACAAATTAAACGGGGTATTTTTCAAGGTGACTCATTCAGTCCACTCTGGTTCTGTATGGCTCTCAATCCATTAAGTAGAGCTCTTAATGAAACGAAGTACGGTTTCAAAATTAAATCATCTAAAGGTTCCCATACAATAAGCCATTTACTCTACATAGATGACATGAAAATGTATGCCAACTCTCCTACACAATTGCACAAAATGCTGGATATAACAACAAAGTTCAGTAACGACATACATATGTCATTTGGCCTTAGTAAGTGCAAATCACTACACCTTACAAAAGGGAAAATAACCCAAACTAGTGGCTTTGACACAGGCAAAGGTGTCATCGAAGACCTGACAGCCGAAGAGCTGTACAAGTACCTGGGATTCCAGCAATTGCGAGGTATCAATGACACTCTTATTAAAGAGAAAACTTCTACCGAAGTAATGAGAAGGGTAGAAACAGTTCTGAAAACGCATCTTCATAGGCGGAATAAAGTCAAAGCAATCAATACATTCGCTATCCCTGTTTTGGGTTACACTTTTGGAGTGGTGAAATGGTCCAAGACAGATTTGGAAAATATTGAAAGACAAATCAGAGTTAAGATAACCAAGCACAGAATGAGGCATCCCAAATCTGCAATTGAAAGGGTAACTCTACCTCCATGCAAGGGAGGAATGGGTATCACGAGCGTCTTTCAATTACACTGGAAGCAAATTCAAGACCTAAGGGAATACTTCCATTCTAAGCAGGATAAACACATGTATAAGATATTGTGCTCCGCAGACGTAAATATAACACCATTAAAACTGCAAAACCAAAACCAAGATCTGGAAAATACCTGGCAATCTATGGAAGAAAAAATACTGTCATGGAAGCAGAAATCTTTACACGGTTCGTATCCCCATCAGCTTGAGGATACAAATGTTGACAGCATATTTTCGCATCTTTGGTTAACTGCAGGTAACTTGTATGGAGAAACCGCTGGATTCATGATGGCCATTCAGGACAGAGTCATTAGCACACGAAATTACAGAAAATATATATTAAAAGAAACACTGAACGATAAATGTAGGTTATGCTCAACGGAGACGGAAACAATTGAGCACATAACTGGAGCATGTAAAATTCTTGCTGGAACGGAATACCTGCGACGGCATAACAACTTTGCAAAAATCGTTCACCAATCTCTGGCTGTTAAAGAACATCTTAGTGTGGAAAACGTACCATACTATCAGTACCAACCTCCCACCGTCTTGGAAAATGAATCCATGAAGATGTATTGGGATAGGGAGATTAGAACAGATAAGACCATCACTGCAAATAGACCAGACATTATAGTGCTAAATAAAATCACGAAGGACGTCACCATCATCGATATTACGGTACCTCTGTCGCATAATCTCCACCCCGCATACACGAACAAGGTAACAAAATACCAAGAGCTAGCAGAGGAGATAAAGAAGATTTGGAAAGTAAAAAAGGTTCAGATCCGTCCCCTGACAATTTCTACAACCGGAATAATACCAAAATCCCTCATCAAACATCTGCAAGAATTGAATATAAAGCACATACTAGCAACAGTACAAAAAGCAGTCATTCTAGACACCTGTCACATTGTCAGAAAAACTGTCACTGATGTGTCTGATATGTAGTGTTAGAGGTCCTGGAAGTAAATGAAGTTCTTGCTCGTTACTTGCTCTGAGCCGTACGAGTGAGCCTAGCCACAATGATATCTGCGGCAGGTGAATGTTTCCTCCCCGCGTGGGAGAAGTGCATAAGTCATAATAATAATAATAATAATAATAATAATAATAATAATAATAATAATAATAATAATAATAATAATAATAATAACCATTATCCCGAAATATTAATCTGTAACGGCTTTCGGCTTTCCGGGTGACGCCGCGTCGAGGTCAGTGACGCCAACGTTTTGATCGTAGCGTGGTCTTCTTCAGGAACCGAGAGCGGTAGCTGCAGCGCCTCTGACCGGGAGGTCAGAGTCCGAGTCCGTCTGTTCGAGTCCTGACGGAGGCAGGATTTTCGACACTAGCTTTTCAGCTTGGTCGAATTCAATCGTTATCTGGGGGAGAATTCTAGCGGCCGCCTGCTCTGATCGGTAGTTTTCCGTGGTTTCTCCAATCAACACCGGGCGAATGCCGGAGCAGTACCCTGCCAAACGGGCCACGGACCGCGCGCGATCTGTCTTTCCCCTTCCTTGTCCTTATCCTCTCCCCTTTCACACACACTTGCACTATCACATATTCCGGGAGATCGGTCGGGAACCTAGAGTTTGTCCCGGCTGGGGCGGTGCCCCGCTGGTGGGAGAGTCCTGGTTAGGGGGAAACCTCACTAACCGACGGTAGGTCGGCGCCGGATCTCGCCATCCAGCGGGGGAAGATCACTGCCATCTCCCGAGAAAAAACATGCACTACACTAACGGCCCGGAAACAAAAAAATCAATCAATCAATCTTCTTCAGGACTAGAGATACCCCGACGCTGAAGAAGACCACGGTATGATTGTCGAAATGCCGGCATCACAGCGCTCGACGCGGCTTCACCTGGGCAGCCGAGAGCCTTCACATGACTCTGGACGCTCAAGCCTCCGATTGCATTTACATCTGTGACCCTTTCATATCTTAATGAGGAATTCAAAACATCTTATTTCGTACATTATTATCATCATAATACAAGCATGGATGTAATTTTACAGATTTTAAATCTAAAATCTTCGACATGTGTGACGTTTCATTTCGATTGGAGTTTACAAGCAAGATTTAATGTAGGGGTGAGAGAGGTTTAAAGAATTAATTAAATGAGACAGAAAATGACAATTCGGTAAAAAAGTAGTTCTCAATACAAGTAGAAGTCGTTCCCATACGGAATAGTGTATGAAGAACGAAGGAGAAAACACTAAATTGCAGTTTGATAGCAACACGCGGATAGCGACCCGATTTGCGATGAATCTAAGGAAATGATGTCAGAAATGCAACGTGGCTTTCTGCCTCCTGAGACAAAGAAATCACCTTACGTAAATTACTCTCTTATGTGACAAGCAGACCAGCATCTGCTCTATTAGTCGGAACAGGTAATGGTCGTACTCCGAACGAAGTCCACAGCCATCGAAAGCTGAAAGTGACCGAAAGTTGGCATCAGGCCGTGGCGGAGCGCCTGTTGCCTTTTCCATGCTGCGAATGCAAATTTCGCGGGCGTTAGGCGGGCAGCACTTCCGGCAATTTGGAGACGTTGCTCTCGGAAGCCTCCCCGGATCCAGCCTGTTCCTGCCTCCGTCTCCTCTTCCGAACCGGACTCCATCCCCGGTTCCACCCCTTGACTCCATTCCCGCCACCGCTCACCACTTCAGATCCTCGCCTCCGTCTCCCTCCTTCGTCTCTAGCATTCGTCCTCCGCCACCGTCCCCCGGTTTCTTTCCCCTCCTCCGCCCTCCGCCTCCGTCCCCTACCTCTATACCTTGCCACCGCCCCCTCCTCCTAACCGTCTTTCGCCTCCTTCCCCAGCCTCCGCCCCCTGCCGCCTTCTCTCGCCTACTTCCTTCGCCAACGTCATCCGCCTCCGTCCTCCACTTTCGCCTTCCGCCTGCGTCCTCCGTCTTCGTTCTCCACCTTCATCCTCCGCCTCCCTCCCCCACTTACGTCCTCCTTCCTCCTCCTCCTCCTCCTTCGACCTTCGCCACCGTCCCCTGCCTCCTTACCCTACCAGCGCCACCGTTTCCGTATCCCGTCCTCCGACTGGGTCCCCGTCTCCCTTTTCCGTCTCCGCCTTCGTCTCCCTCCAGCGTCCGCAGCATACGTCCAACGCCTCCGTCCAATGCCTCCATCTCCCGCTTCTGTCTCTGTCCCATCTCACCCCGCCTCACTACTACGAGTGCATCATGCGTGAAACGATTACGATGAATGAATTATTTGCTTTGTTAAGTGATTAACACTTGACTGCTTGTCGGAGAGTTTTCCATAAACATATAGAGAAACACACGCAGAAATTGAGGGATATCTGCATAGTTTTAAAAATAATGTGATAGTTTTGGAAGTTTTAAGACATTTTTATATACTTTTTAAAATGTGAATTAAATTGTTCTTCGCTTGAATGTTAAAAATGGACATTTGATCAAGAATGGGCATTGGTAATTTAATTGATAGAGGTGTACGTATGTTCTGATTTAAAATGCAGTTAACTACACAAATACATGTAGACATAATTTATTGATGTAACTATATATACTCACAAGAAAATTTGCAATTTTTTTCTACCTTAATGGTTTCTACCAAAACCAGCCCATTCCTTGATTTTACAAAACGAACTGTTGTGCATTTGTGCAAGGTTCTGGGAGTTCTTCATAACCTTACGAAGGAATATGGTTGAACTCCAGCTTATTCCATCCTAAAATGGGACGAGAGCATATCTCGTTCTTATCAATCAGTGGGTGGACGTGAAAATATTCTGTTTCTCTCGTTGTTTCGCAAATGGATGAGCTGAATTTCATAGCTCATGCCTCAATTGGTTTTTACAGAATAAAATAGAATAGAACCTCTGTTAACTCGAATAACAGAGCGGGGGTCTTTCTGGTTAACCAGTACCTCGGTTAAGAAGAAAGTGTCAAGTTTTAAAGCTGACGGAAAATAAAAATTACTTATTTCAGATTACATAATGGACTTGTACTTTTTTAAATGTAAGTGTACAAGTACATTTGGATTAATTTAAGATTTGGATATATTGCGTGAGTTTAGTTAGTAAGTGAAACGTAGCACATAAAGATTTCTGAAATCAGAACTATGATTTAAGCGCTAATTCGAAATCTGCGTGTGGATCTTGAGACTAAATTTACTCTGCCCTCACAACATCTTTCTTCTTATAGTGTCCTCGTAATTGGATCTGACGATGCATTTCGGGCTCATCACGAGTGATTAATGATCAATGAAATGTAATACTAATAGATGAACAAAGATATGGCGGCCCTCTTTGATCCTATAACACGTAAGCATTATCAAAATAATTATCTCCTAACGGCAAACTCCGATTGCCAATCATAAAAGGTAGCTGAGGTAATGAAGTTGGCTCTTAACCTTGATCTTGCACATCTATTTTTGGGAACACCTACCAGGAGGCCTTGCACTGGAACATAATAGGTACAAAACAAACCAAACATATGTTTTTGAGAAGCAATAAGAAGAACATCAATGAGTGAATAGTGGAATCAATCAATACAACTAATAATCTACTTGTAAGAAGCACTTGTCATGACCAAGCATGCTAACGTTAACATCATCAATATCTTATCGAATTTGTATTTTCAGGGAAGTGAAGCAAAGATTTTGAAGACAGTGGAGATGTGAAGACTTGAAACTTCTGAAACTCGATGCTACGGAATGTATGAGCTTCATCTCCTCCAAGTAGGTAAATTTTTTTGTATGCAGTATATTTGAACTGTAGTCGTTTCAGCATTGAAAATGAACGTTAACTGAGACATATCATCCTCTTTCGGTTTCGGGTATTTGACCTTGAATCGGCCGAAGAACTCGGAACGTTTTACTACGCCACAAGTTTCTCAAGTATTCACTTCTCCAATCTGTTCACAAATAGTGAAAACAAAATTAGGTTTACAAGTCCATACCCAATACGTGATCGTCGGTTGTGTGAAATATTTACTCCAATATTGTTTTTTAGTACAAAGTTCAGATCCTTCCTGAGAATTCTTTGTGGGTATTTATTTGAGGTTAGCATATTGTTCATCTGCAACTATTAATTTTATACCACCTCTTCTTTCTGGGAGTATATTTTCTTTATTTGTTTGCAGCCTTTGTAGCAAGTGGTGCTTTTCTTTCAGATACGTGACATAGTAGTTAACCTATCCAATCATTTGGTTGTTTTTCAAATAGTAGTTGATATAATTTATATGAATATTTCAATATTATTACATTAGGATATTTGGCGAGAGTATGAATCACTTTCAGCGGACTAGTGGCAACCTTTGCCCCAACAGGAAGTTGCCCCCTCAACGACCACCTGATAGATAGCACAACCCCCTCATAGATACTCCTTTGGTGTAGGAATGGTGTTGGTCTGCGACTGTTAAAAGATAAAATAGCTGCATAATGAAACCAATTTCCAATGGTTCCGACCCTTGAACTGTGAATTACATTACCTGGTATTAAGCGTGGGTGAACAATCAAACAAAGTGTTGATTTTGTGTAGCGTAATTCTTGTCCTTGATAAAAAAATGTGACTCGGCAATGGGCACCAACATGGGTCTTCTTTCAAATCGTTAATTTGCGAGTAAATGTACGTCGACTGTAGGTATCACACATATTCGACGTCTATAATTTTACGTCATCGCGAAGAGTTAAAAAAACGGATTTACTCATGCTTATATTTTATGGAGAACTAAAATTCAATTGTTTATCATGGAAAATGAACGTGCCGTTCCGTTTCGGCGCCTCTCTCATACCTCTGTAAAGACACATATTTTGTTCCATTTTCCTTCTTGTATGAACTTTAGGTATCTTCTTCAGTCTTCAGAGATGTGTGACCTCCATCCAATCTCGAGCGAGGTTTTCAAGTATGGCTGAACGGATTTTAAATCTTTCCTCGCAACATTGTTTCCACAAAGGAACAAAGCACGGTAAAATGCGGCGAATATTTAAAACCATATTTAAAACTGGCAAAAACCAGGCTTGCAAAATTCGCTTAAGTGTAGGAACAATCTCTGGAAACATTACGTCGGCGATGAATGTGCAACCGGTAGAAACCACGCTTGCCAGCGTCGCGTGAGAGGAGAAAAAACATGTGGGGAAAATGTGACTTATTTACAACCGGCAGAAACCAGGCTTGCCAGTCTCGCTTGGAAATAGGAACAGCCTGACTGAAAATGCGACGACGTCATATTCACAACCGGCAGAAACCAATATTGCCAGCCTCGCTTGAACGTAGGAAAAACCTTTGCTAAAACGTCGATGGCAAAATATTTACAAGTGGTAGAAACCAGGCTTGCCAGTCTCGCATGGGAGAAGGAACAACCTATGAGGAAAACGCGACATCAACGTATTTACAACGGGCAGACGCGAGGCTTCCAGACCCCGCCCACTCCCTTGAGAGTAGATTAGGCTTTTCATACATTGGCAGGAGCGAAATGAGGAAATTTCACGGGAATGACGGCGATTTGATTTGCCAGTTGCCCAGAGGTGAAAGGGAGCGCGTTGGGGGCGGTCGATACACGCGCCGGGCGTCGCTCGCGGACCTTCGCCGTCCCCTCCTGCCCCCACCCCCACCCCCACCCGCGCTCGAGCGTTATATTTAGCGGCGGACGCGCGAGGCGGTCGCGGGTTTTTGCGGCCCGCCTGTTGCTCCGCGCCGCGCCGCGCCGCGCCGCGCCGCCTAGCGCCACTTACCGCTTAAAGCCGATGAGCCGCCCGCGGAGGCACGCCTTCGGCCTCCCGGGCCTCCGTGGACACCACACACATGGGTTTGTCTAGTTGGTCATGAGTAGCACAGGAAAACTGGCGCGTATGTCTCTCTGGAGAGAATACATCCCAGAAAATTGACGTTTTTTTTCTATGTATGTAGACGTGTACTTTACTGCTCGCATGCTCGTAGTGAAGCAGAAGTATGTTTATAATGTGAATTCTGTTTACTTACGAGTATTTGATTTATGTTTTAAAGGAAATTTCTGACGATATCTGATTCATTTTTGACATAGACTTTCGAGATCCCCGGAAAAGTGTAATGATACGAAAAAAGCGAGTTTATTATTTTTAGAAGGTTATTTATATATTTCGCTGTTTTTGTTCAGTTGAATTTCTAGGAGAGAATATATGAAATATTTCCATGTCTTTCTAAGACATTAGTTCAGTGATTGTTCATTATTTGTGAACAGTAAAGATATCTGTGAAGATAAAATTTCGTTTGTTTTCGTGCTATATTTTGCATGTAACATATTGTTAACAAATCATCTACCGAAACCTTCTTTTACGTTCAAAATCTACAAACTTTTAAAACATTAGAAGATAATTGAAATATTTACGCACAGCCAATTTCTGAAATTTATTTTGGAAGATTTATCTTTTCTTTATTTTTGTAAATGATATGTTGAACTATATTAGTTATTACTCATTATAATAGTGTAGTAGAGCACTAAGGTACATTCTGTTTTGAAGATGACATTTTTATTAAAGGATAAAATTTATGTAATCTTCAGTTTGCTTGACTTTTTTTTCAATACTCCGGGATGTTTAATCGGTTTATTGTTTGGCAGCCAGTCCATTGTTGGATCAATTAGTTTCAGTGGTTGGGGAAGAAGCAGTTATTTCACACAACAGGAAGATTTGCGAGGGAAGAAGCTAAAAATTTGCGAGGGATTCATTTTAATTTTCTCCTTATCTGCCCATAAAATTATTATGTTAAATTCTTCTAGTAGATTTGCCGCAGGTTAGACATTTGATTGAGGTTAGCATCGTAGTGTCACCAGCAAATACTGCTGCGTTGTATTATCTGCATTGTATTATCTTCACATGTAGCGGGGCAGACCTGATTGTGGTTTTTATCCGTCGTGCCAAACTGTGAAAAGCTTACGCTTCACCTAAGAATACCGCTATCGTAGGCTTTTTTTGTTCAAATTTTGTATATATTTCATGTAGTTCAGTAATTCTTAAATATTGGTATGTTGAGGAACGTTATTCTTTGAAACCCAATTGGGAAAATGGTTAAATATGGCTTTTATACCACTTCGCCAATATTTCCATATATTTTCATCAATGGAAATACATTCATATATTTCCATCTTCTTTTGAATTAATTCTTCCATTCAGTTTGCTAAAATGGAAATTGGATTAATAGGTCAATAATTTTCTGTGAAGGCCGAGTTTTTGCCGGGTTGTACATACCCTTTTAGGAAGAAAAACCGCAATGTTTCAACACTAGAAAAGTCCCCCTCTGTACTCATCGCAGTATGTTGCTCATTTTCCCCTTTCCGATCCGGGAGCGAGCGCTTATTTTAAATTTATTTATTTAACAGAGGGAGCTGATTATACAACGCTCAGCCATATGGCTTTTCAGTTGTTAGGAGCGAGCATTTTCAGACGAAAATATGCGATGGGGGTGGCTACGGCCACCTCTCATTAAACATATATTGAAGTAGTGCGAATGATAAAGTGGAGGAATACATATTGTTGACTTTTTATGGGGGGACTATTTATTTCATTATCTTATATCAGCCAGTTTCCGGAGGAAGATGTGGAAGGGGAATCGGTTGCGGAGACGAGTTTCTACGGGATGCTCTTTACCTATGTTGTAGTGGGAAGCACCGGTAACTGAGGGTAGATTTTGGAAGAATGATGCGGAAAGTTTAATGATGTAAGCGAGCGCTTAAAGCGCGGTCGCTGCGCTTTGAGCGAGTGGCGGGCGGCGGCGGCGGCAGCCGGTTCAGGGCGTTGCGTTTTCGCGTTCCGGTCAGGTCTTGTGCTCGCGCGGCGCGGCGGCGCGCTTCCTCCGGGCGGAAGGACGAGTTACGCAACGCGGGCCGGGCCCTCCCCTCCCCTCCCCGCCCCGCCCCTCCCCGCCCCGCCCCGCCCCGCCCCGCCCCGCCCCGCCCCACCCCGCCCCACCCCGCCCCGCCCCTCCCCTCCCCGCCCATCCCCGCCCCGCCCGCCCATCCCCGCCCCGCCCCGCCGCCCATCCGCCCGCCCCGCCCGCCCATCCCCGCCCGCCCATCCCGCCCTCCGCCGCCCATCCCCGCCCCGCCCCGCCCCGCCCCGCCCCGCCCCGCCCCGCCCCGCCCCGCCCCGCCCCGCCCCGCCCCGCCCCGCCCCGCCCCGCCCGGTTCGGTTCGGCGCCGCGCGAGCCGACTCGCGAGGGGCTCGGTCTACTTGGCAAGCGGCGTGACCGCAGCGCTTTTGGGGGCCGAAAAAGACACACATTTTAAAATTCGGGAAGGCGGTTTGCGCGCGCGCTCGGGGGATCTGGAGCGCGACTGAGGGTCGGACGCGGTCGCGCTCGCCGCCTGCCCCACGCGCCGCCGCGTGAGGAGGGGGCGGGCCCGGCCGCCAGCGCTGCTCGCCGGGGGGACCACAAATAGCATGGAAACGTTCGACAAAAACCAATATGTAAAGTTGTTACACCTGAAAGGCTGCTGCATAGGAAGGAGTAAAATAAATTCTAAGTCGGATTTGATCAAATCCCGATCATTTTTTAAAACTTCGAAAAGTAATGAAGTTTTTTTTTGCCATATTTGCCAAAAATAAATCCTGGACCATACTCCGGAAACTATTTTATTTTCAAGTGTAATCTTCTGAATCATAGGTACTTATATATCTACAGGAAGTATGTGATATTGTATCACCAATAGTTTCTTAGATAAAATTACGCTTATGACTGTTACAAATACTACAAGAATATTTCTGCTATATTTTACCACTGTTTTCTTACAATGTTTTTTTGTATACCAACGTTTTAAACGGCATTTTCCGTTACAAGAAATCGTTCAAAAAGGGGCCTTTTACGGCACAAATGATGGCGAATTAGATTTTAAGATGATAGCGTCAACACACATTCAGCCAATCGTGACGATAGAATCTTGGAATGGTAGCGGTAAACGGAACAACCGACCACAGTTTTCTCACACATGTCAAATTCCCGAGACGGTACAAGATAGTTGTTTTGCAAAATTTAGTTTGATTCTCTTATAAATTTATAATGCTGTTATACAAAAGAATAGCGTATGCATCTCGTTGATTTATTGCATTCGTACAAATGCAATGTTGATTTATTCCATTCGTACGAATTTGAAAACTCCTAATGTCGCTTTTTGAAAACATCTACTCATGCAATAAAGCTTAACATTATAAACTAACTGCATAAACTGCTATTAATACATTGTATTTGTTTCGCGTTGTGAAAAATCATCTTCGCACAACACATCCCCGTAATTGATTAGTCTATTTGCTGGGTTGTTGTGCATGCTCTTGTTTCTTCGCGCTAGTGAACACACTCAAATGACGGTTGACGGGTCGCGCTCTGCTCTGCAACTGTTCTACTGTGATTTTGAAGCACGAAGAGGCGTTTAAGACTGTTCCCAAGAAAGTTCTGCTTTCCATGCGAAGACATTGTATGGCTTGGGCCTCACGGCTTTGTCCACTTGACACTTTGTTCTTCTATGGCGTCACATCCTATTAAGAAACACGTTACTCCTAGACTGCTTTGCGAACTACTTTGTCGTGTGCAACCGGCGGAAATGAGATGGCTGCGGTTTTCCGCTTTGTGTAGCGCGCAAATAAAAGTCGCGAAGTTTTTTTTTGAAGCCGGTAGGATTAACGCCGAAAGAGTTTGAATCTCCAAACGTTTAACCTGTTAGCGTATGCCTGTCTGGATTGTTCTTGTCGGTTGTACATTTTGATGTATCTTTACTGTTTAGTAATTTCAGCATTTCTAAAGTCATTTTGGACGTCGCTTTAATACTTCTCAAATCTATCTTTCCGTTCAAATATTAAATTTCACAATTATCTTTACTTTCTCGCATACTCATGTTTATACAGAGTAATAGATGTGGTTTAGAGAAAGCAATGCTATGTTGTAGCGAAAAATGCTGATTTTGGACGGAAAAACTCCTTGTATGGATGCCTTGTACCGTGAACGTGAATTTTTCTCGCTTATGTAGGCCATTACATTCTCTAACTTGTAATGCAGTCAGAATCCATGTTGATTGGCGTCTTGTTCACCAAAAAAGTGGGTTTTTGGCAATACGTCCGTCTGTCCTTCCCTCTGCTCGTCTGTCTGTCCGTTTTCCCGCCTGTTTGTCCGTCTTTCCATTTGTCTGCCTGTCTGTGTGTCCGTCAGTTCAACCGCCCGTCAGTCCATTTGCTCATCTGCCTTTTCGTCTATTCGTTTTAAAATTCATAGATTCAGTACCCCCAAAGCACTTAGCCTCACCTCAAAGCACAAGGCCATAGATAAAAAGGCCAGATTCAGTAATATTACCACTTTAATGAAATTATGTTACAAAGCCGCAACACCTGTAAATTTAACACAGTCATGTTATTCAACCTCGTGGGGCAGGGGCTTGTGGCAGCTGAGCCGAAGTACATAACACTGGAGACTGTGGGCTCGATACCCGCGCTAGCCATGAATGTTTAAAGCTGTTCGTGGCATGAGACCATTCCGAGACCTTCATCATTAAATCTATACTCTAATGCTTCAAAAACCGCTTGACAGGCAGCTGAGTGAGAGATCTGAGTACTCAGAAACTAGATGCCTACATCCAGAAAAATATTGTAATCGCTGAGATAGTGCCAAGGGGTAGAATGAGCTTATATATAAAGGTTAATGGCCACGATAGACCCATGCAATGTTCTGGGAGCGCGAAGGTGTTCTTCCTTTTTGATGTCTTTATTTATTTATTTTTTTATTTATTTTACGTCAAAAAAACAGTGGAAACTATGTATGACGTGCTATGGGGAGAAGTAAATTCTATGCACGTTTTCAAAATTCTGTGATCCCAACACTAAGTCATATACTACTTAAAGTTTGAATTAATTAAAAAAACGCTCCGATGTAATAAAATCTATTTTTAAGGATAAATCAGCAATACTTTGGGGCTCTTTTCCATTATGTCCTTTCTCAAGGAATAATACTTCCTGTCGCGACAACGTGGAAACGATGATTTGAATAACTATATTTACCACTGAATTTTAGAAATTGTGCACAGATAATGAAGTTACATTTATGTCCAGAAGCAAAACAAGGGGCCATCTCAGCATTTGCTCAATGGATCAGGGAAAGTGGACGAAAAACCTGATTGAGATGGGGGTCATTGACCCAGAAGCTGCGGTACAATACTTGTTACACATTGTTTAGAATTATACAGTCGAAATGGTAAATAAGACATTAAATATCACTGTTAAAATTAATGTTACTTTCCTTGTGATGCTCAGTATAGTCTCTAATTGTATAGAAACAGTTATGCAGCAGAAAAGTCTGATGTAGCAGAAATGTCTTCAAAAGAGCCATAGATATAGAGGGATTACTCTAAGAAGGAACCGCTTTGACAGTACTGCTTGCCGCTGCTGGCAACATAACTGCAAATTATGTGCCTGCACTCATTTTGTCTGTAAGTTCGTTCACAGTTTGCTCATTTGTAAATAGCGTCATTATTATTTCTTGCAATGTCATCGCCCTGCATGACGTTCATTCCTTTCCCGATCAGTTAAAGTGGTCCTATCTTCAGGCGGCTCCACACATTCGGCATTCGCCGAGCAGCGAGCTACTGCTCACCCAATCCCGAACAGCTGCTGTGTTCGGCGAATGTTCGCTTTCTTTGATGTGTCCAAAAGACCGACACGCAGTGAGTAGGGCGAGCACCGAACGTTCGTTACTCGGCAAATAGCAAGCAACTCATCCACAGTCCACAGTACTCAGATTCGGCGAGCGGTTGCTCGCTGTTCGCCGAATGTGTGGAGCCGCCTTTAGAGTAACTTCTCTACACTCGAGAGGCGCTTGTAGGTATTTTAGGCGCCAATAATAGCAGCTGGGAAAAGGGTGGGGCGTAACCGAAATACTACCCCAGATTCAAGAGCATAGGAAACTAACTAGTAGGAGGAAAGAGTGTGCTATTCTGTAGCGCCAATACTTTGAATTTTATTCTCACCATTTGTGCGTATACAAGGGAGCTCTTGACATCATTCTGCATTATACATTTCTTTTTAAAACAGATGCATTCACAGCCTTTTACAGAACGTACTTCAACTCCAAATGGAAATAGTATTCAGAAACCTGGAAGTAAGGAAATAACACCAACTATTGAAAGTAAATATACGCAACGAAACATAGATGTGCATAATCTTTTCTTTGACAATTACAGGAAAATCATTATTAGTTGTTCACGTTGCAACTTCTGATTTCCCGATGTTAGTTTTACAACGAGGACAGGTGTGTTAAAATAATATCCGTGTTCTGCGGCCCCGTCGCGTGGAAAAACGCTACGATAGTCATTGCTGTAATGCGTAGAAGGATAACCCTCTCCGGTTTAAGACAGCAATTCCAAACGCGCCTCAAAAATATCTCTTGGCACGTGTTCATGACGGGTCCTCGGCTCGGGGCGGCGGAACCTTGTTTACTCCGCCTGCGGGCAGGTCGATGGTCGCTGGAGCAAAACAGCCACCATTTTCTTTTGGATGGGTTTTTACGTTCTCACATACTTGCGTAGTATAGAGAAGGTTATGTAAAGATCCAGCGAAAATGGTAATATTTGAGTATAAAATTTCATGTTATAGGCTCCTGATTCTGAAAAAGTGAGCAATTCTTATTCCTGTAGGTAGAAAATTACTTCATCTAACACGTTGTGTACTTGGAATCCACGTTTTGTGGATCCTTGATATCGGAAAATGAATTTACGACAACACGTCTGTCTGACCTTGTGTGAACAACGCTTGAGGGTAAACCGTAGGCAAGTTGTTTCATCAGAATTGACATTTCCCGGACGATCCGACTGATGTCGCGACACCTTGATAGTGCAACGGATAGTTTTTATTTTGGGGGGAACTTTAAGTATCAAGGACATTTTCAAATTTTTGTAAAAAATAGGTTCAAATTTAACGAAAAAGTGTTTCTTTGATAGTGCAGAGTAAGATTATAAAAATAGCACAGGTTTCATTTTCTTAAAACTGAATATTTTGGAAAATTGGAAAAATTAATTTTTTCGATGCTTTCCTACATCTGCAATGTTGAAGATTGATTTTGTTTCTTAATGAAATATCTTTCCCATAATAGATATTTAAATGAGGTGATGTAAAATTTTTACTTTTCCGCATATTACTTACGAAGTATTGGAGCAGAGAAAGTAGTGTTATGATGCGTCCAAAACTGACCCTTTTTCGACAGTAACACTCGTATAGTTTGATCGCTTTCTAAACATGTTTAGTGCATTGTAAACTATATGTAAAACAAATGTACAACATTTCTCCCAATGTGTTGTTCTAAGACAGATTTTTAAATAAGGGCGTGTACATATTTTAGAAAAAAATAGTATTTTGGGGGTAATTTTGCGTGAATTATAGGCAGTGAAAACACATTTTCTCAAAAGCATTCCCAAATCTTTTTTAATTTTTGTTCTCTTTTGTTTTCATTCTGTTCGCTTATAAAGTCTCATTTTCGGTGAAATGTATCTGTATGTTTGAAAATGGCCAAAAAGTAACAATGCAAAACTCACGAGTAGTGAAAAAACGAGTACTTTTCCCATAATTCTTGCTTGAAAAATATTCTTGTTGACGACTATTTACTGAGACCACAGATAGTTACTACTTCCTAATTACCTTTCAAACGTAGACGATAATATTAGGATAATTATTCTCTGCACGATAATTCATCAAATCCCCCTTTTGGGCTACGAATATCAATTAAATTAATTCAATAAACCCAATTTTAAAATATGCTTTTTAACAGCTGGTATATGACGTCTTTTGCGGTAAGTCAATTTCTAATTCGTTAGACGTCACGTAATATAGAATTACGTCTAGGAGTGGTTCCCAGCACATAAAGTACAGTTAATCAGGTTGTTACTATATTTTGGAATGTCTGTAGTCCAAACATCCTTGACATTGGAAAGGACCATTGTGCTTTATTCACATCTTTGCGATCACTCGGTGGACACATATTTTATTAATGTGTAATATAGTTTGTAGTGTTTTTTCATTGTTGAATTCGGCTGTGTCCACTGGTTCTAGATTTCTCTCTCTTTGTAGTGTGATAAATGATATTTAATACTGAAGGGTGGCGCTATTTAACATTTACAAGTATCGATTCGTGTAGGTTTTTGAACACAACGGAAAACTTTCTGTTGGCCGAGTTCTTGTAAGAGTGGAATTTTCGTTGGGTGTATATAAGCTATAAGATTATTTTCCGAAAATCTGTAGTTATTTGCATTTATCTTTATTTTACTGTTCTTTTACAGCTGTTATGAAATTAGAGGTAACGTTGATTTTGAATTCTATTTTAAACTCATTGAGATTAGTTATCTGTGCTACACAAATAGGTGGTATTTTGTCTCTTAGTATTTGACGGTCATCCGAATTTGGGTTTGCGTATTCGAAACGATTTTCCTCAAAAGTTTTGCCTAATATTTCAATTTAATTGAATCTGTTTTTGACTGGAACTCCGTAACTGAATTCTTTATCACTAGATTGATTTGCTTGTGGGTACCTAGATCGGAATTAAATATTTTGGGATCTTGAAAGATTATATTGTGATTGACTCACCTTTTTTTGTGTAGCTTCCATGTTGGTCCGGGAGTTGGTACGCGCTGAGGCCTTTTAGAGCTGTGTTGTTGGTCGCCGCGCTGTACTCGTTTCGCTGTTGGGTTCGAGGCTGGGTCGACTGGTCCATTTCTTCTAGTGAGGTGCTTTGCTACACAGGATTCACGTCACTGTTGATTTCGTCGGTGTAATCAGTATTGATGAGAGAGTGTAAGGCCTAGTTCATTGTCCGGCCGGTTGATGGGTGGACATCGTACGCCATTCACCACCACTTCTCGCACTGGACGGACATGTCTGTTCACGACCGCTACTGAGCGAGAACGTTTGGATTCTCCTGTTTCCTTACTTGTTTTTCTATAATATCATCCGACTTATTATATTAATCATATACTTCGTTATAATCATTATCTGTTTCTTGTACTCATTAGATCACTCATTAGCGTCATAACCTTGGTATTTGAAGGACCTCTAAACACCATTAAATAAATAAAAACAATAATAAGTGTATTGTAACTCGGGTTGAGATTCATAATATTTTGACAGAAGGTAAATAATTGAATATAAGTGAGATAAGTGTATTACCAAAATGTTGCATTGTCTACTCTTAGTTATCTCAGTACTTTGATGGTATCAGAAGTAATTAGCCAACTTACTCTTAATAGAGCCCAGGGAGAGAGGCACATGGAAATTTCCAACTTGTTCCTATATATATAATTTTTCGAATTTTCATATTAGTATAAGACTATACTGTAAGTAGTTGCATTATACACTATGAATATTTCCAAATATTGGTTTTCCCAGTTTGAATTTTGCATTCCATTCCATTGAGATCTCAAGTTCCGAACATTCTTTGCCGAAACTCTCTTACTTTGCAAACTTGGTTTATATTTACCATTAGAAGCGCCTATTCCATCAACGTAGGTCGCGGCTGGGCGGAGCTCGCCTGCTCCGCGGCCGGAGCTGGAGCAATCCAGCGCTGGGATCGTGTTTAGAATTCCCTCGGAGCGGGGTCGAGGAAGCGCCCGGACGTCTCAATATCGACTGCGGTGAGGATCCGCGAACGGCCAACGCTCTCGCGTGTGGGCGTGGCGTCTCGCAGGGCGCAGGAGTTGGTCCATTTCCAAGGCAATGGAAGCGAAGACGACAGACTTCGCTTCTAAAGCAGATCGCCTTCAAGAGCTTTCCTCCATCGATTTGGGCAGTGATCAATCTCCTGGATACGTGCTTGCAGTCAGTGGTTTGTGGATCCGCTGTGACGGAGAATAAGAATGACTAGTGGCAGTGTCTTTCTTACAATGAATCAACAGTTTAGTCATCGTCATCATCACCAATTAAGGTTTGAGACAGTTCTGAAGACGTCTGAAAATTCTCATTTTAGAAATTTATTAAATAATTCGTCACCCATGTTTCGTACTACCATATACAGTGAGTCTGGGAGCAGGCATATTGCCACTATACAAATTGAAGACGAATTACGGAATACCTTGCAATGGAAACTCATATTCCACATTTCCTCAGTCCAGTTTAGATACTTTTAAGTATGCGACGTGGCCGAATGTTCTACCTACCTCTCAAAGGAAGGTTTATAAGAGTTTTCTGCTGTAAAAAATCAACTTCTACTGAATTTAAATCCACTGTAAAAAAATGTCCGATTTAAAGACAGTGGCTCTGCAAGTTAATGACCTAGAAGAAGCTGTCATCCAATTGGGAGCTTCAGTACCGAAAATTTAAGTCGTAATGAAGCTCCCGATTGTTTCTTCCCCCTCCAGTTCCTTCCATCCCTTGGGATTGAGGAGTCGCGGTATTTAAATCGGACAAAATAGTGGGGTACCAGACACGCGCTAAGTGAATGAGACTGACACAATTTCGCGGCAACATTGCAAACCCTAATCCTGAAGTGTTAACTTCGCCGATTAATCGATTAATCTTACATTATGGTAATCGGATAAGTTGCAAGTTTCCTTTTTGTTTGTGCGTCCATTATAGTCAGACCTGTCACGGTCCACCATTTGGAACAAGTGAGGTGTCTTTGGACGCGTCTCGGTCTACTGGTGAGGAACTGCTCATTCTCCTCCAAATCCTTCCAGAGCATTCCACGTAAGGCAATTAAAAAAAGGTTTGTAGAGCGGAAGTGTGACACGCGTTAGGGGAAGTTTTAATGCACCTAGAATGTGAAAAACTGCTTATTTGATCAAGACAGAGTGATTGGCACAAATTCTTCTAGCATATTTTGTAATTTTCTATTATAATTCTATTCTACTTTCTACTTCTATTTTAACTAGTGATGCTAAAGCAGCACGTCCTTTCTCACCCGTATTTTCACGCAAAATTACGCACAAAGTACTCAAATTTTCGAAAACTTTGTACATTACCCTATTTCAAAATCAATCTTTGAGGAACAGATTTCATTAAGGGAAAAATATTCATCTTCATAATTGTAGTTGTAGGAAGACGCCGAAAAAAGTATGAATTTTTGCAATTTTCGAAAAATCAAGGTTTTCAGCCAACGCGAGATCTGCGTCATTCTCTTAAACGACCTTCAGACTATTCAACTACAAAATTTAATCAAAATCGATGGCGCCATACTTTTTTTAAATTTTGAAAATGTCCGCGGTGCTTGATGTAAAGTACCCTCCAAAATGAAAATATTGGTTTTAAATTCAAGGGGCCGCAACACCAGCCAGATTCATTACGGAATATCAGTTCTGAAGAAAGTCGGCTGAACGGTTTAGCCGCTAGCGTTGTTCACAGACGGACAGACACACAGACGTTTTGCCGTCATTCGATTTTTCGATATCAAGGACCCACAAAACAAGAATTCTGGCTACACCACGTGCTAGAGGATTTGTTTCTATTCTTAGCATGTGAATTTATCCACTTTTTTGTTACCAGGACCATGTTATACGAGTTTTTCTGCCGAAAATTTCCTTTTTTTTCGCGTAGCATTACATAGTGTAAAAAGTGGTGTTTATGGAGGTAAACAAGGCACCTACAGTGAAATCAATAAGCTGCCTTTCCCTCTTAATAAGAATTATGACTTCATTTATCGGAATTGCAATAATGAAATCTAATTTTGTGATGAAAAAAGAAAAAAAGTCAACTTCATTATGTTAAAGTTTTCTTTTATTGAGTTCCATAGCACAAAGAAAAATTGACATGAAAATACCCGCCGGTGGCGCCACGCATTTCGAGCAATGCAGTAATGGATTCGTGATTGAGCTGAAGCGTTCAATGGCAGCGTGGCCGAGCTCATCCTGACCTCGCTCACGAGCTGCGCGTTCCCTTTAAACTTTCTCCAGCCTTCTGTCCGTTCGCCTTATTGTTCCTCGCGAGCTTACCCTCCGCAGCGCCGCCTCGGCGCATATTGCCTGGGATAACATCCGCGCTGGCGACCGCGAAGGAGGCTGCATTGGGAGCGAGAAGGCCCGGGCTAGAGGCGATGGCATGGGGTGAAGGCTAGGGGGGGAGAGGGGAAGCCCGTAGACAGAAACGAGGAAACTGGAAAGAAAGGAAAGGGGAAGGCAAGAGAGAGGAATGGGGCTGTGAAAAACGATGGTATGAATAAAGAAAGGAAGGGGAAAAGGGAATAAAAATTCTGAAGGCGAGGGAAAAGAGGTAAAGAGAAGTTGGTAGTTTAAGTCGGAAATGGAGGTATGGGATTGAGGTGCAAGAGTGGTCGAAGGGCAGTGAGGGGGCAGGAAACTGAAAGACAAGGGGATTGAAGGGGGTGAAGGAAGCGGGGTGTTTAGGAACACCTGAGGAAATAGGACATCAGTATGACGATGACAGAGGAACGAAGTCCCTGGGATGAAAGACAAGGGCTGAGAGAGAGAAATGTACAAATCGCATGTAGTAAGATCTCGTTGTGAATAGAAAATCGAATTATAACCTAAAATGTTCTAGCTCTTATTCTTTACATGAGTTATGATGTAATTTAAATCAATAATTAAAATCAAGAAATAAAAAAAAATAATTACATTAATTATAAATAACATAACATGAGTGTTTTTAGTTAAGTGCAAGAGACTAAAGCGGTAAGTAAGCTGGATGAGATTGTGGTTTCTCTCATCAAACTCAACATTATGATCTCCGACGAGACGTTAAAGGCATAATGTTTATTTGAATTATGATCCAAGACTTCTGAATTGAAATACGTGTTGCACATTTTTTTTCTTTTACAAACTGGGTTGGATTTTCTCCTGAGAAGTATTATTCTGTTTCGGGACGGAGGATACATGTTCTCTCTTCCTCCAACCTCCCGGGAAGACAGACATATTGCCTGGGGGTTGGGAGGAGAGAAAAGGCGGCCGGGAGGTCCGCACCCTCTCCCTCCTATGCCCACACCGCGCCGCTCCGCTCCGCCCCGTTCCGCCCCGCTCCGCATCGCCCCACACCCCTCTGCTTCGCCCCGCCCCGCCCCGCCCCGCCCCGCCCCGCCCCAGCCCACCACACCCCGCTCCAGCAAGATCTCCAACCAGATCACCCCACCACACCTCAGCTCCGCCCCGCCCTGCAATACCCCGCCACACCCAGATCCGCTCCGCCCCGCGCCGCGCTCCCGCCCCTCCCCCACTCCGTCACGCCCCGCTTTACCCCGCCCATCTCCTCCCCGACCCGCTCTTCACCGCCCTGCCACACCCCGCTCCACCCAGATCCGATCTGCCCCGCCCCGTCCCGCCCTTCTCCTCCCCTCCCTCCCCGCTCCGACACACCCCACTCCACTCCACCCAGATCCGCCCCGCCCCGCCCCTCCCCGCCCACCGCCGCGCGCGCCGTCCTTATGAAAATAATTCCCCTCGGCTGGCGACGCTCGGAATGTAATAGTGGCGGGCGCGCGGCGCACAATGCGAAGGAACGGGCGGAGATGGCGCGCTCGCGTTGCGTGTTCATATGCGGAATTGTAGCTCGCCCACGCTCCTTTCTCCCGCGCGCTGCAGCCAGATTCCGGCCTTCGCCTCGCTTTCGCGTAATCGCAGGACGAGGCCCTCACCCGGCCTAACGATGGGGGCGAGGTCAGGATGGCGAAGGGAACATCACGCGGGGACCGAGGCCCATGTCAAAGGTATTGCTCTGGAATCTGCTTGGAATTGATCAGAGCAAGCCAGGGGTAGTAGCCATATTCAACACCGGCACGTAATTAGATATTTATATATTTATTTAATCAAAAAACACTAAAAACAAATGTGTGTGATGTATGGGGGAGAAAATCATCTGCGCGAGAATCCCTTCCCAAATATTTAACTACTAATAGTTGACAAATTAAAAAAGTAAATAATAATAATAATAATAATAATAATAATAATAATAATAATAATAATAATAATAATAATAATAATAATAAATTTTAAAGCACGAGTTTAACGTTTCAAAAACCAGACATTTTCGTTCCCGAATTATAGAATACTTATTTGTAACGGTGAAAGAACTGCAGATTTGATTTTTCCTGGTTACTTCTTTGATGTGATATAACTTCCTAAAGTTCCTAGTTTCTTAAAGTCCTACTGGAGAAATGATTTCGATTCGTGATAGATGATCGACAGTGTGATATATATGTTGGCGCATTGGTGGAATGAGTGGTAGGGTTACGGGAGAATCCTGAGAAATCAGCTTTTTCCACCATAAGTTCCCCATGGAACACTCGGAATTTGAACCTCGGTATCCAGAGGTGAAAGTTGAGCAATCTGGCTATTCCACCACGATCCCTCCAATTACTGCTGCAGGACATCTGCCAGCATTGGGGCTCGAACCTTCAACCTCCCAGATTTCGGAGCTTGTTTTAAACTCGTAACTACACACGTATGTTAATACAGCCGTTTCTCAGATGATGTTGATGCGTATGCCCTCGTAAATAGACCCATTTTCCCATAATATTAACCTTCTTCCAAAATGTAAATATGAGTAAGTGCATTTTTGACTCATCCGCACATAGTTGTGCTCACAGACATAAGCTTTAGATTACTCTCAGCGATCCATGCTAGTTTCGTTCCTAAGGAAGTAACTGACGGGATTTACACTAAATAGAGATGTTTTACATAACGTAATGCACGTTAGAAGAATGCACATTTGAGCCTCAGCGCATGCGAGAACTTGAAATGGAACTCGAATAAATAATAACAATTAACTCAAGTGATTATGGGATTGAATTTAACAAAAATAATACACCACAATTTTCGATCCAAACGTTGATTACCTTATTCTTCACTCTAGTTCACTTTGGTGTGAAAGAATGTTCAGTTTACATAGGTATCAAAATTAATTCAGATTTTCTTATTATTGTAATAGTCGTTTCATTAAAAATGAAACAAACCCGTAAAAACTTCGAGCTCAAACCATCGATATTAAAGAAAATCTAGGCTTCAGTAAATCAAAGTTAAAAAATATCGTGGTTTTAACATTTTTTAAAAATAATCAATTTTTTGAAAACATAGGCATCGATGTCTTTACTTCAGCCATCCTCGCCTAGTGATGACAAATTTTACCAAAACATCCATACATCGCTAAAGGGCTTTAGGTGTCGATGAAAACATCGACGAGAAAACATCGATGTTTTATTTATATAGTAATAAACATGCTATTTTCCTATGCATTTTTAATTGCAGTACGTAAAAGGGATATATTTTATTGTTTGGTTTCCAGCATGTTAGTAGTATGTAGAATTATTATCGAATGTAAAGAATAAAATTGACAATAAAGAACATGGTGTTTTGCTATCGATTTCGTGTTTCACTGTAAACTCAGGCAATGGCACGCTTGGCGATAACTTACATTCATAACACGAGCAGCTCCCAAACTTCCTCAGATTGCACAGGCGAAATACGCAGCGTGATAAAGAGGATGACGCAAAACAATGATATTGTTGTGGATTGCTGTTACTCTACAAGGTGCTTAAACTCCTTTAAAAAAATATTTAAAAGAATTAAATTTTTTTTAAAAAATCGATGTTTTTACAACCAAAATCGATGTGAAGAAAACATCGAAAGCAAAATATCTATGTTAATATATCGATGTTTCTGGTGGAAAACTTGTTACCGCAACCATTAGCGTTAGTATTTTCAGACCAGATTTTTGAACTTCAAGACATTCAATAAACTTTGAAGTGACTAATCTGTAGAATTAAAACTTGCTGATAATTTTCTGTTTTTCCAAATAAACTTAGCATCAGCTCTTATTTTTATTTGTTCATCCAGAAAGTTAAATTATTAAGAATTCTTTTCTAACTAAATTTACCCTATTTTGTTCTGTATATTTATTTACATATTTTGCTATCAATGTTACTCTCCGATTCCTCGTGTCATGTCAGAAAATTTCTGGCTCTCCGCCGCGCTTTACCTTCTCCACCCCATTTGGAACGCCTTCGCTAACGACGTCAACATTGCTGTGACGTACTTCCATTTCCAGTTCTGACGTACTTGCCATTTTCACTTGCAATGTCAACGCCATCGCCAACGTCATTGTGTAACGCCAGCTCTGCCACCAGCGTCAACAGCAACACCGTCGTCAAAACAAATCCACACCGCCTACCGACACGCTTGCCAGCTCTACACCCAACATCGTCATCGCTTACGTACACGTCAACGACATTGAAAACGCTCACGTCAATGGTTAATCTGTAACGCGAACGTCCGCGTCATCGCCGGCGCAAATTCCGACGATCGCCCCAACAGAGTCGTCACTAGACATCGGATATTTAGGCACTAAAAATCGTCTTTTAGACGCCTAAAAAGGCACTGAAAAAGTCAAGAATAAGGAGAAAAAAGGCACTGTCATAATTTACATACACAATAGAATGGAAAAATTATTTTTTGTCTATATTATTTTGTAAACTTAAATGCACAAAACCAGTTCGTATATTTTAATGTAAAACTAGATTTACATATTTACAAATCTTCTACATTTTATTCTTAATAATATTTACATATTACCAATAATTTTTCAAGGATCACAATTTCAAATTTGATTTTCAACGACTAGGAGACAAAATCAGTTTGAATGCGGAGAAGGATATCTGACCGATGTGACTGGCATATTTTAGCAATCCAACACTAGCAACACTGAAACCTGGGAATTTATATTTATTTCCACTTAAAATTTCGGTTCCCTCGGTGTATTGTCAATCGTCCATGTTCTCAGATCATGGCTGGTATTTATGAAATGAAATAGGAAAATATGAATAGGATATTTATGAAATAGGAAAGTGGAGAAAAATCAGTTGGTGTACTTTTAGGAATTCTCTCGTAATTTTAAATTTCAAGACGTGAATTGAAGGTTTCGTAATGAATGGTCACGTTGGACCATCGCCGATTTTCCGATATCTTAGCATTGTATATAAATATAATAAATAATAGGCAAAAATGTCCTAAAAAGGCATTTATGCAAAAAATAGGCATTTATGCTAAAATAAGCAAAAATAAGCATTATAAAACTTCGTCATATGTCATCATTTGTCATGATTCATGGACATATTTTACCAGCCTTTAAATAAGTTCTCTAGAAAAAAATAGGCATTTCCCTAAACATCCGATGTCTAGTCGTCACGATGAAAGCGCCGCCGCCTGCCAACATAGAGTCGTTTCATAACAAGCGCCTGTGCCAACCCACGCGCCCATTAACAAGGCAGCTCCAACGACACCGCCAATTTTGCTTCTTCAGCTGACGTCGCTATTGTTTATGTCGAAGTTATCAATATCGCTGTTCGTCACTAAGCCCATGGGGTAAGATCAAAGTGAAATGGGCTTCGGATGGAGTTGAGAGGCAGCGATTACAGAAAAAGGAAAGTTTAAAAAAGACTGTGTTTCATAAATATATTCCTATTTCTATATGAAGATACATCGGTAATCATTTTTTCGATACGTTCATTATTCATACATCGAGACAATTTACGACATTTAATTAAGAAATATTCCAACGAAACAAATCCGAATTGACTCCATTATTATAATAAAATCTCAGGACATCAATTACTTTCATTGTGCACTGCTTCTCTTGGACGCTAAATTGAGTCCATTATTGTAATGAAATTTCAGGACATCAATTATTTTCATTCTATATTGGCTCTCTTGAACGGCGCTTTTTTTAAAATCAGGAAGCTCGTCAAACTGACAATTTGTATTTTGGAAGTTAGAAATGTAAGGTTTACTTTTCCATGAAAATATTTTTTCTCTTTTTGTGGTACTCTTTCTACTTTGTGGTAAGCTTTTTATACAAAATACACTATATATCACTAAGTAGTAGTAGTTCACTTTCAGTATCTACGAATCTGCAGCTAAGGTTGGAGCTGCGAGCGTGGGATTACGTGGGGAGTGTGGAATCGTGACTATCTAAATAAGCGGATTCGGCTGTCCGCTGGCAATATGAGGACTCTAGAATGTGGCTGGTATGATGGGCATTTTGTTGATTTTTCTCCGATCCATTTCACACTGATGCCCGAGCAGTAAACAAATCACCGGGCGTCATACCGCTCGTCTTTTCATTTCCAGACTTCCTCCGTTGCAATGTGAGGGATGGGCTGAAACCCCATTCTCACAAGACCCAGTCCCCTTGAACTATAAAGTGGAGGGGGGAGGCTAGCGCTCACGCTTTCCATTGGTGAGGGCCCAGTTCGATCCCCAGTCAATGCATGTGGACGAAACAAATCGTGGTAGCGTTTCTTTTCGGGGTTCTGCCATTTCTCCTGTTTCGCGTTCAATAATTTCTCCGTCATCATTATCAATATCATCTACTTATTACATCGTAACTCGTGGGCGTCGATGATGTGAAATGGTGCATGGTCCCCTCTTTTTTCCTGTTTCTATACTCCGATTTAAACATAGTGGCACTTCAAGGTCACTAGCTTTGAGGAGATGATAACACTGTCGTCCAATCGGGAGCTCCAATACTAAATATCTAAGACGTAATGAAGCCCCCCTCTGGATCCCCCTTACAGATCAGCCCATGAACTTGAAGCACCACTGTATGTAAATTGGACTATAGCATTAGCCTCACGCAGGTGCAGTGTCGCGTTGGCCCCCCCGCCACTCCGGCGTGTGCCAGTTAGGACGGCCTCAATCATAGTTGGACGTACTCCTCCACGACGCTCCAGATCCAACTGGGAGATGATGGAATGCTGGTGGGAAGGGACACATCGCGCGCGGTCCACTGTTCGCTGTAGACGGCGTGCTCCGAAATTCGCCTGGAAGTTGTCTGAGGACTGGCTGATTAGCCCAGTCGGTTTACGAATCCATTCCGGCGTCCGCCACAAATTTATCCAGATTAAACATGTGAAATAAGTGTCTGACATATTTCACTGGGATCGTCTATCGGCCGGCGGCTCTGATCGGTAGTTTTTAATGATTGATTGTTAGTGATTCCGGAGACGTCAGATACTAGGGTCATTAGTTCCGTAAGTGTAGTACATGTTTTCTCAAGAGGTGGCTGTTTTCTCCCCCAGGCGCCGACCTACCGACAGCGGTTTCTCCAACCAGCGGGTCACCGCCCCAGCCGGGACACGCTGTAAGCCCTCGACCAATCTCCCGGAATGTGGTAGTGTAGTGTCTGTTAATGTAAATGTGTATAAGGGAAGAGGATAGGACAAGGAAGAGGTAGGACAAATAGCACGCAGTCCGTGGCCCGTTTGTTAGGGCACTGCTCCGGCATTCTCCTGGTGTTGATCAGAGAAACCACGGCAGCCGGCCGCTAGAATTCTCCTTCAGACAGCGACTGAATTCGACCCAACTGTCGAGTTAGTGTCGAAAAACCTGCCACCCCCGGAACTCGAACCTAGGACCACCGTGTCAGAGAGATCGCAGTGTCATCAGTTGATGCCCTGAGCCATCTCTCCAGGTGGTAGTTTTTTGTGGTTTCTCCGCTGAATACCAGGCGAATGCCCGAGCAGTATTCTAAGAAACAGGCCACGGACCATGCTCGATCTTTCTTTCCCTGTCCTTGTCCTATCCTCACCGCTTACTTGCACACTCTTACACTAATATGTGCTACACTACCACCCAAGCCGGGAGACCGGTCGGGAGCTTAGAACTTGTGCTGGCTGGGGTGGTGCCCCACTGGTGGCAGGTAGCTGTTTGGGGAAAATCCCATTAGTCGACGGTACGTCGGCGCCAGATCTCAGCACCCAGCGGGTGAAGATCACAGCTACCGCCGGAGGTAAAAAATGCACTACACTTACGAGACTAATGGCCTTATCCGTTGTCTGGAAACAGCATTCAATCAATCGTTTTCATTGGGATCGAACACACGACCTACCAGCCAGTGGTACGCTCAAGCTGGAAGGTATTACGCTCGCTACTACCACTGTTGGTGAATACTTTCTAAACCTCACTGAACGATTGAATATTAAATCTCGAAGAAATGTTGGATATGCGCGATGTTGCGACAGCTGTAAGACCTCTGCAAGGGAAAAAAAAAGGATTTCCATTACGTAAGATTGGTATTTTGATCATTTTCGCCACCCCTGGGCCAAAAGCTCCGCAAAGCCCTCGCCCGAGACCCGTTCGTTGTAGGCGGCCGCCCCGGGGCGTCTGAAGGCAAAGGGCGCGCGCGACCGGGCGCAATTAAAAACGCCCCACTAACGATCAGCGCCGACCGCGACGCGGCGCCCCGAGCGCTGCTCGCGCCCCCCCCCCGCCCCCGCCCACGCCCCCGCCCCGCCCCCGCCCCGCCCCCGCCCCCGGAAATAATGGCGTCGTTAGGTGCGCCTCCGCGCGAGGGCGGCGCCGATGCCAACCAGCGCTGCCGCCGAGGTGCGCCTCGGCGCTCGCCCGCCGGGAAAATCTGCGCCCTTTCGCTTTTGACGCTTCACTCGCAGAAATTCGATTTCGGGCATTCAAAGTACCCGTTTCTAATTCAGGAGACCCTGTTTAAAACGCGTCTCTGTGATCCGGCGAAGCAAATGTGATTCTGCTTTACAATAGTTCGTATACGTTTTTTTACCAAACGAAAATATTTCAAAGGTGAATACTTCGAAGAGAAATCACTTTTTTTACTCTCTAAGAAAATGCTTTCTAAAACTAGGTTTTGCTGTTTACGCGTTTATTTATTTCATATTTTTCGACTTCTACAATACTTTTCCTTCTTGTTTTATTTATTTTTTGTTCTGACGACACACCCTTGCTCTTTATTCAGGATGGAAATTATTATTATTATTTCTGCCGTAACTAAACATTCTAATAAAAAAAATACGAAACATTGAAACTTTAAAAGGTCAACTCTTCGAATCTGAATTTATAGTCTATACGGAATTAATTAAATTCAAATGTTAAAAAAATATAATGATTGCAAAAAGTTGTGTTCGATACAATGTTTTTGCATTTTTTGTTCCTGTGCCGTCACTCGCACAACTGGCTGGTGTTAATAAAACATTTTTGATGCACAAAAACACATCTTCTGATATTCAATTGATTTTAAAAGCGATGTGGTGATTGCTTTAAAGCTTCACCCGATCACACAGTCCGTGGGAAGGGCGAAAGGGGGTGATGAGCCGCCCGTTGTAAATTGCAAATCCCGCGCGCCCTGCGGCGCGGCGAAGAGATAATGCAACGCGCTGCAAAAAAGGGGGCGGGCCCCAGGTCTCCTCAAACGGCGGCTCAAACCGATTTCAGGGGCGACCGTGGTGTAGCGGTTACACTGCTCGATTCCCACCGCTGAGTCTAGGGTTCAACCTCGGTCTTAGAACTTGGAATTTGTGGTGGGTCAACAGGTTAACTTAGGATTGTCGCGTTTCCTGAGCTTCGCCACAAATAAAGACAATTTTATTATTATTATTATTATTATTATTATTATTATTATTATTATTATTATTATTATTATTATTATTATTATTATTTCCTCTGCCTGTAATTATACCATTGCCCCATCATAATTCGTCAAATATCATCAACACTTATTGATTCACTCATCCATCCTCGGGGAGTCGAAAGTCGTCATAGGAATGAGAATATAATAAATGGCCTTTGTGACAGTGGTTGATTGTGATTCTGGAGATTCCCATAAATTCCCAGATAAAAATTGCAGCGAAGGACGAGGTATGTAGGACGTGCACATAATGGACGAGAGGGTGTCATTGTACAGGAAGAAATTTCGCTGCGACATCGCCTCGCCAGGAGTCACTTGATAAAAATAGTGGCTTGAGATGCTGTTGAGAAAAAAAGCCAGCAATGAAATATTATCTTCTTTCAAGAAACAATGAATATCCATAGATGTCAAAATTATAGTTTAATGTCCCCAAAAAATCATTTTGGCCTCACGTTTTCCATTTCCTGGTTAAGCGCTTCCGAACAGTTGACACGGCGATGTGAAAAACAAGTCACGTGTAGAATTATAATAATTCATTACGTGTTTAAATAGAAGATGATTTGCATTGATAAAGGCGCTTGTGATATTGCAATTTAGGCATAAAACAACACATTATGTATATAAGAAACAACAAAATTTTTGGGAAGTTTACAAACATCTTCGGTAATTGTGACGTTGTGTAATAATCTTGATTGAATTTTTGATACCGTTTGCACGATACTGATATTAATGAGTCAGAAACGCTTCGTTTCGCATCTGACAGAGGTGCCTAATGGATGGTGTCTGCATCTGTTCTCCACTGTGCGTCACTAGTTGATGTGTATTCCCAACATAGAACATTCTTTGTTGCGTAGATGTCACGGACTACATTGTCTTTCGCATATGATGGCAAGTTTCCAGACACGTTAATAAACGTTTTCTTCCTTTCACCTTCACTTTCGATCTTACAATTTCACGATTCTGTTTCCTTTATATGTGTCAGAGCTATCGGTCTGCTACTGTCAAGAACTGAAATAATTAAGTACCGCACGCAGGGTCTCAGGAATTGAGTTGTTATTGTGATTCAGTGCTCCAAAGAAGAATATGCTACATGGATTTAGATCAAAGTGGTGGTACCACTTTTGAAACGTACGTTGACTGAATGCGAAAATGAAATGAACTGACGAGAGGGTGAAAGCTCTCTCGCTACAAGCAAGTATTTATGATGCGTAACTATCACGCCTTTTTCATTAATGCGTTTTTAATTATTTCTTTCGCTTTCATCTTCCAGGTCATTTGCCAGCCTTGGCTGACATTTCTAGAAATTTCTTCATTACTGTGTCGTTGTGAGCTTGTTTGGGCGTTGCGCATTCATTAAATGTGTTTGATTCTTGACTTTATTTGGAGCGTTAAGACATTCATCTCTTTCAACACGCAATTTGAAGCGACAGGGGGGCGCTCGCGGCGGAATGAATTTCAGGCGAGAGCGAGATAAAAGGAAAGCGCGCCCTAAGCGACGGCAAATCCCGAAAAAAGCCCTTTGCGTGCGCCCCTTGGCGCTCGTGGGGGAGGGGGAGGGGAGGGGTGGGGGTGGCCACGTGCCGGGGTTGTTTCCCTGGCTGGGCCGAGCGCCTGGAGGCGCGCCGCGCACTGCCCGCGCCGGACTGGCCCTCTCGCTCCCGGACTGGCCGTAGTCTTCTGCCCTACGCGTTTCCCCCACACCCCTCTCAGTCTGCTCACGCGTCGAAACTGTCCCAGCCCTCCGCCCCGCCTCGCTCACTTCTTAACGCACAGCTCTTCGCTGCTTCTCATTCTGTACAAGTCATCTTTGTTGAATTACATTTATTGAGAGAGCCGTAATAATGAAATTAACATAAGTACGTTTAATTTTTTTCTGAAAAAAGAAGGGGATTCGAAAACCTCTCTCGATAAATTTAAGTTCCTAACATCACACACATACACTCACATTGCACTACATTACTCATATGCCACGAGACCGGGCGGATGCTTAGAGCTTGTCCCGGCTGGGACAGTTTCCCGCTGGTGGGAGATTCGTGGTTGATGGAAATCCCGCTAGCCGACGGCAGGTCGGCGCCAGATCTCGCCATCTAGTGCGGAAGATCACTACCTCCTCCCGATGGAAAACACGCACTACACTCATGTGACTAGGGACTAATGACCAAAGTAGTTGACGCGCCCGGTCTTTCGGTGGCTTTGCCGTCATCATCAGTCTAAAAATGTTCAAATAAATACATCTTAAAAATAATAAAACTGGAGGTAATAAAAATAATGAGTAATGAAATTAACATAAGTACGTTTAATTTTTTTTCTAAAAAAGAGGGGGATTCGAAAACCTCTCTCGATAAATTTAAGTTGACAAAGATGACTTCAATTATTTCATCCTTAAATAATGTCAACATCATCTCATCAGCATTCCCACTGTCTTCACTCTGTTCCTCAACCGGCTCTGCCCCAGCTCTTCCTCGACCCACTGTCCCGCCCCATTCCTCTCCCCGGCTTTGCCACGCTCCGCGGCCCCGTCCAGTTCACCGGCCCCGCGTCGTGCCCTGTCCTGTCCCTCGTCCCGCTTCCTAACACTAAGCGCCTCATTCCAGATCCCACGCTCCCCGCCCCGCACGCTCCCCGCCCCGCACGCTCCCCGCCCAGCACGCTCCCCGCCCCGCACGCTCCCCCGCCCGCACGCTCCCGCGCCACTCCCGCCCACGCTCCCCGCCCCACCGCGCTCCCCGCCCCCGCTGCTCGCCGCCCCGCACGCTCCGCCCTGCGCTCCCCGCCCCGCACGCTCCCTGCCCCGCACGCTCCCTGCCCCGCGCGCTCCCCGCCCCGCAAGCTCCCCGCCCCTGCGCGTTCCCCGCCCCCGCACGCTTCCTTCACATTCCAACTGGTCTATTCTCCCTTCCTTGGTATGTGCTTGATTTGCTTTCTGCTCCGCTCTCCACTCTCGCTCTCTAACAACGATTGTTTTTGTTGCTATCATTTCCAGTCCCTTATCTTCGATAGTTCTCCACCCTCGTCTTTACTTTTTTTTTATCTATCTTCGACCTCTACATCGCCGTAGAACCCTTGATTTACAGCCCCACTCTTCGTTTGCTTTGCTCTCCTTTACACTCTGCTATTTTCCGTTTCCGGCTCTCCACGGCTAAGAACCATTTCGCTCTTAGGAAGGGTGCAATATGACAGCCGCGGCTTCTTACAGACAGCCAAGTATCTACTGATTCTATTGTCAACAACCTATGTTTGCATTCTTTTCGCGCTCGACTACTGTCAACACGGACGGCTTGCTTTTGGCCTTTTCGCTGTTGTTATGAACTCGAACCCAACGGTGTCGCCGAGACAGAAGAGACGTGCATGAACTATTACTTTGTGTTTATTAATTAATAATACTCCGGTGTTCCATCAAACAACTGTCAATCATCGTATTTTACAATAGTTCTTAACACTGAATAACATAAACGCAATTGGGTGGCGAGCCGACCTGGATGGCCGAGGTGGCTAAGAGCGAGTACCGACTCAGCGCTTCGGTCCAAAGGGTCGCGGGTTCGAGTTCCGCCTTGGGCATGGCTGTTTGTCCCTTGACTTAGTGTGTGTTGTCGCGGAGGGCCTCGCGTTCTGCTGACCCCAGATCAGAGGAGCCCGCATGTTTGTCTAGTGTATGATCGAATATGCGTCCCTTCGGGACGTAAAGGGCCACCGGCTGTCGGCTGGATGAAAGCCCTTGGAAAAAAAAACCGGGTGGCGATCGGACCGTCGCAAGTCTCAACAAACCCCCGTTACTAAGACAACGTATCTTACTTCCCACAACTTAAAATATAACCATCCTTTCATTTCTCCCTCCATTTATAAGAAACTATTTTAGCTATGTTGGTGGGCTGGAAACGTAACATTAGGTTTAGGGTTTTTTTTCTTTTTTGGAAAACTACATTGAAATTTGATGAAGGTGCATTTCTACTATATAACTTGATACTAATACTTAAAGATCATTTCATTTTAGAGTACGTCAGGTAACCACTGCTGATGCAAATTTCCGTATTATCTGTCGTAAAATTCCATAATGAATTGTGTCATCTTCGTCTAGCGCATTGCGGCTATTCCTTTATTTTTCATCCGTTTTTTAAAAAATTCGACGATGAAATATTGACGACGATGAAATATTCGACGAATGATATATTCCCAAATATTTATTCCATTAATCGTTAACTATTGCGATTTTTCTGATGATTTATAGGAATACTAATGAATAATTAAGGACCGTTTAGTACTAATTTTTGTGAGATGCAAATATGTATTAATGACATCTTATAAAGACTAAAAAAGGGTCTTTTCGCCCCCTTTGATCGCCGGATGGTCTGGTCGTTATTGGTTTCATTAATTCAACTTGGAGAATGGTTGTGGAGTAATCACATTTGTTGGTTGCTTATGGCTATCCAACAACTTATTTCCAAAATACAATGTTCCAGGAGCTATTGATTTCTGTGGTCGTTTGTCCTTTACGGTTGGAGTGGGAGAGATAGTCAACGTAACAGTATTGTCACCGTGTTGTTTCAGGTCCGGAATGGCTGATGAATCGGTACAATAACTCTCCCGAAGGGACACTTATTTCTCCGAATCTCGTATTATTATTATTATTATTATTATTATTATTATTATTATTATTATTATTATTATTATTATTATTATTATTTATATGGCAAGTGATAGTAAGAATGTGGTCATTTGTCAGAATGCGTCAAAAGATTGATAAACGTAAGGACGTAAGGATATAGTTTCATTCCTGAAAGTCGAGAAGTTCACTTTTGAGTTAATGGCATCGCGTGATTACAAACTTACTCGCAGAGGACACTGACCCCAAAATTACACGTCAATATCAACCTTGGTCTCAGTGTGTCTCTTTTAAAAAGGTCATGAAGTACATTGACCTTAAGTTGGAGCAAACGAGGAGAGGCTTATATTCTAATATTAAGTAATTATGTTAGAACTATGAACTCGAGCTTTTACAATCAATAACTACCAATCACAATAATTTATTAAATAATTTAAATTTTCGAATTATTTCTTCATTTGTCTTTTAGACCCAAAACCAACTAAGCACTGGGAGAGAGAGTTCAGGGCATCAACTTATGTCACTGCAGTGCCTCTGACCGGGAGGTCCTAGGTACCCGACTACAGTCCCGACGGTGGCAGGATTTTCGACACTAAGCTTGTCAGCTAGGTCGAATTCAATCGCTGTCTGGAGGAGAATTCTAGCAGCCAGCTGCTCTGATCGGTAGTTTTCCGTGGTTTATCCGATGAACACCAGGCGAATGCTGGAGCAGTGCCCTAACAAACGGGCCACGAACCGCGCGCGATCTTTCCTACCTCTTCCTTATCCTATCCTCATCCATTACACACATACACTAACACTATGCACTACACTACTCACATGCCGAGAGACCGGTCGGATACTTAGAACTTGACCCGGCTGGGGCAGTGTCCCGCTGGTGGGAGATACCTGGTTGGGGAAAATCCCGCTAGCCATCGGTTGGTCGGCGCCAGATCTCGGCATCCAGTGGGGATACTCGGCATCCAGATACCTCCTTCCGATGAAAAAACGCACTACACTTATGGGACTAATGACCAAAGTAGTGGAGGTGCCCGGAATCACTAACAATCAACTAATCACACTTATCTGGGCAACTTTTCTTGTACGATGGCTTGAAGAAATGCGGGTAGATTGGGGGAGTAAGTAACAACATCGACTACTAGAGTTTTTCAACCAATGCCAACTAGTACAAAATGAAAGTCAAACGGACTCCTGTCGCAGCCAGGTTGCCACTCGGGATAGGCAATAGCAGGGACAAATTCATGAGAAGATACATTTGGACCTTGTTTCCTTTTTGTTTTCTCGCCTTACTATGTACATAGTAAAGGGAAATCGACGGAAATTCTTTTGTATTTTTATTGTATAGTATAATAAGTTAATAGTTAATTCGATTAATTTATTCCAATGTTGTACAAAATTTATTAAAAATATTCAGTTATTTCTGGATTGATACATTGTGAAATTACGGGATTTAAAACAAACTAGAAGTATAACATCTCGTGAAAGTGACGTACTGCGGTTTAATAAAATTTTTTGAACTATTTTAGTACAATTGCAATGTCTTTAAAGTTAATTCCCGGTGTTCTGAAAATGATGTAAAAGTAAATTACAACGCAATATGTTAATAATTCTAAGTCAGTTTCTTCAACAAGACTGTCACAGTTGCGAATTAATCGATTTAGGATCGCCCGATAACTTTACTCACTTATCCCGTGAACCTGGCCTTTCTACCGTAGTAACCCAGGCAATGACTAGCATTAATCTCAAGGCACGGGAAAATATTTATTTTATAGGTTCTTCCTGGTCCAGTCATACAGTCCAGTCAAACACGTCGTATGTCGTCACAATATTGCCAGTCATTCCTATTTTGTCATAAAGTCTAAAAATGGCTGCGGAACTTGGGGCCACACGTGAGAGATAGCGCAGAGCATTTTCCCGACTCGTGTCGAAATCGTCAGCGGCATTCGCCGAAAATACGACCAATATCACTATATTCATTTATGGGGAAGCATTGCTATTGTGGCGTCATACAGGGTGTAATAAACACACAGACGAGAGTGGGTTGTACTCACAGCTGATTTATTACCAACTTCGACCGTGGTCACAAAACAATCAAAGCACTGTAGTATAATTAACAAACTAAATTGACCCCACTACAAGAAATGATATTTGAACGGCTACCACACCGCTACCCCATACTAACGTGCGCTGTGCGTAGCCCCACTCGCCCTGAGACCGAGTTACATGTCTCCTTCGTCACGACCTACGGCCGGCTTCTTGCGCCGCGTGCCCAAAGCACCACCTGCAACGACCTAACACCCCGCAGCCAGGAACACAAAGAAGAACGTCTATTGTTCGCTCGGCCCTTAAATAGCCCCCTAGCGACGCTGCCCGCCGCCTCCATTGCCTTATCCAAGCGACGCGCACACCGGGAAAAACCTAGTGCGTCATGGCTTGCTATTGTCCGAGCCTGGAGCATGCCACCTGCTCATGCTGTTGGTAGCGTCATGACGCTACACTATATTACTGCGGTATATACCCCAACGAACTACGAAAATAAAATTGTGAGCAACACCTTGAACAAATACTTGTACGAAGATTTTCCATTTTATTAGCCATTCGGCTTCAAAGTGGTGCGGTAAACTGAATTAAACCATGAATGACGTTCAGTCCAATACGGTGACTGAATAGTAGACTAGAGAGAAAAGAAACACAACAAACAAATTTTAATGAAATAGTTGATCAGTTTCTATAACAACGGCAGAAAAAAATATAAATTTACTTTAGTTTGTATATTGTATTTCAGTTTCATTCCCTCTTTCAGTCTTTAAACAAGTTATGTACTGTCAGTTTAGCTTATTTAATTTGTTCATTGTAATTGTAATTTAATTAGATTTGCAAACTTTTTGTTACATAATACTATTTTGTGATTATTTTGTGTAACAATTTACTTCCTATCTAAAGATATTGTTACAAAACTGCACTTATGAACAAGAATCAAACACGATGGCCGAAATGTCCATGATAGGAGGCGTGATGAGAAAGGCTTACCTTGGGCGGCATTTTTCCTAGTTACCCCACACAGCTGAGGGCACTCCTTTTTCAAGTTCTGCTCTTTAGAAAAACAACTTTCCTATATCTAGACAATTTTGATTCATGTAACTTCTGTTTATTCGCTGCCTTCTGGAAAAATTCAGAGGAAACATTATGTTGGAATCGGAAAATGATAAATATGATTTTACTATCCTTTCCAAACGCTTTCATTTAAAGGACAGGATGCATAATTTAGCATGACGCGACATTTCGAGAAGTGTAGTGGAAATAGCATATGCTTCGATCACTTTTTCTAACAAAAGTCTTTCCGTTCCTACTAGTTTCTGAGGAAAAAAGGCATTTCCACTGTGTATGTGTCCGGTGTTCACGCAATTCTAGATTTCAAAACTAAAAGAAGGCAGAAAAAAGGAAACAGATCTCAATTTTCATAAAGGAAATACATCATGTGAAAACAAAATTTGCCATTAGAAAGTACGTTCATCCAATTCAAACACCAGCGTTGTACTATTAAAAATTGTTGTATCAAAGGAGTTAAAATATATTAAAAAATGAATTGCTACAATTTCTGATGTAAAGTTATTCTTTCTTCACTTTTTACATGTGTAACTAAGTAAAAATAAGTAATTTTGATACCTTACAAAAGGTTCCAAATTTTTCATCATTCATCATAATACATGCATTCATTACGGCGGAACCGATTGGAAATGTTCTTCCTACTGTGATACGATAATTTATTGCCGTATCTATACGACTGTGTTCTGTTGATTTCTCATTAACTACTTTCTCGAGGGACACCCTGGCCTTCAAACAAATGGGATTGACGCCCGTAGGGAAGAAGAGGAGAAAGCTTAAAGCAAAGGATGAAGGCACCAAATCATATATGCGTAAGTTGCGTAATATGCAAACAGTCTGGATCAATAAATCATTCTACAACTGGAAAGGTCACCTGTACCCATCAGCTTTAACATCTGGCGCTCGGACCTTCATTAAATCAAGATACTTTTTTGGCTGTGCATTAAACGATACAATTATTAATGTTTTTGTTGCACCAAGTGATATTCTACAGTGCTATCTTTTGGGCGTTACAATAGCCGCACGTTTTTACGAACCCTCCTAAAGTAATACGTAATGACCGACACGCCTTCTGCACTTGCTGGTCTTATTTAAAGAAAGATCATAAAGAATTTTAATTAAAAGGAGATTTAATGAAAGTGAAATTTTGGTTGTAAAGAAACTGAGAACTGCTTTGGTTGGCTTCATTATCGAAGATATATTTGAAAAGTCTTGCAGAAAAGAGTGGTATTCCTGGTAGGCTTTTTGCCAATTGAAGCGCTTAAGTAAGTAGGGGGAGGCATTTAAGCCCCACATTATTGTGCCTATTTTAGCGAAGAGTGATAACGAGTCTTTATTGGCCGATTCCGTCGGAACATTTTGCATATCCTAACGACCGCGCAGAAATCTTTCGATTGTTTCAATTCGTTAAAATGGCGAAAAGCAATTTTCACTACTCACTGAAATTTATATAGATTCAACGTGCGAAATTTTTGTAATAAACTTTACACAGAACAATCGAGATCGAACAATCGAGTACTTTTAGAGATAGATCTAATCGCCGTTAATTAATTATGTTCCATCATAAAAACACAAACTGAAGTTTTAAATGAATTTGTTTTTAATAGAATGATTTTGCTCTTGATATCACGTAAAGGTTGTTTTTTTCACCGCTTATAATTTTTACTTTCTCGTATATTACATATGTAGTATGATAATAGAAACATGTAATTCTGCTGAGAAAAAATAAGATTTTCCGTCTGAAAAATTCATATTAAAGGTCCCCGATACCGAAAAAATGGATTTGTTCCTAATATAAATCCTTAATCCTATATATCGTAAATTACTTCCTGAAACTAGTTGTGTAGTCAGAATCTACTCTTTCTGGAAGCTTCATACCGAAAAATTGGTTTACCACAAAACGACCGCCTGTCCGTCTGTCCTACCGCTCTCCGTTCGTCCCTCCGACCTTCCTCTGTCCGTCCACCCTACTTTACATAACATTCAACATTTTCAAAATTTGCTTAAAATTGGCTCCAAGTTTTTCTCGGATAAAACAAAAGAATCGTTTAAAATTGGCGCATGTCAATTTTCATAGAATTCTTTGAAATTTCGAAAATTGCAAAATTTTTTTTCAGCATCTTCAATATTTCTTCGTAATTAGTGTTCTAATTAATATTTTGATGTATTTTTAGATATTTCAAAAAGTATTCAAATGTATTTTTTTAAATATATCTCACGGAGTTAATATTTGCATTACAGGTTTTCTTGATACATTATCGCATTTGTGAACACACGTACTTCAAATGATTTTGTATGAATTTTCTCGAAAATTCAAAAAACAAATTATGTGAAAACGAGCTCAAAATTGCGATTTTCAGGAACGCGCTAACGATTTTTCTCAAGAACGACTCCAAATGTTTCAATGAAAATTTAACTTATATGGCCATGTTTTATTCTTCAATAATATTTTTAATACTTCAGTTCTACTATTAAAAAACTGAACAATTGGGGGAAATGTGAAAAACACCTTTCCGGCGCTGTTGGGTTGCAGCTAGGAAGAGAATGGGATAATACCGAATGGCTAGCCAAGACTGAAGAGATCAGAAAAATAACTAGTGCGAGAAAGACTGTACTATCCTTTAGCACCACTAGTGAATGAGATTATGTCTCGAGTGATGTGAGATTCTGACACTCAGTTGCAAATTGTTTACAACTTTGTAGTATCTAAAAATTATTTCTTAAACTAAGAAAAATTTCAGGAAATTAATATTTGTAGAGATAACTATCTGTAAATATAAATTCACTTTCAGTGTATTCTCATTTACAGTTGGGCAATTTTATTTAACCTCGTTTACTGGTTAACGTCAACGATTTAACGGTATATATGTTGGTCCCATCGTTACGGAAGACAAAATGCTTTAGTTTTTTCAAAATGTTTATAATATCATATACGTTTGTATAATAAATACTGCAGAAAGCATTATGGTTTCATATTCACCTAAACTGATACTAAAACGTTTATGAGAGATAGGGATAATCATCCACAAGAATAACAGTTTTATTGTGGATTACCACACGATTTCTGCTACAACCACGGAATTTAAAACGTTTATGAAATGCCAACGAGTTCGCTGCGCCAAACCCGTTGGTTTCTCTGGAAATTTGTCGACCATGTCAACTTTGCTCACACCTCCTGAGGCCTCGTCAGCGGTCCGCATGAGCGTAAGTGATCTCAAGGTCATTTGCGGACTCTTTGCTCTGACGGTGTTGATCCTCTCGTCAGATAACTTAAATGTTGACTAATATCTAGGGGCTGAACAATTTTTCAACTCCCAAATGCCAATGATTTGTCATCGTTACTAGTATTTTACATTGTCTACGTTTTAGCATTGTGCCTCCCCGTCAGCAATGCAGAGTAAACCATTTAGTTTACGGCGCAAGTGCGGGTTATTCTCTCGTTATTAATTGGCATTTAATGCAATTTAATTATTATACGCATAGGTGTGGCCAAAGGGGGGCCGGAGGATCTGTGCCTCCCCCTGAAAGTTTCGAAAAGGGAAATAAAACGTATTTACGTAAATACCAGAATTTTCTGATTCCCCTTCAATTTCTTTTTAGCTGACAGTTGGGGGAATTGATACACATGTGGAAAAAAGGCTTTTCAAACTCTCTGGCAATCCTCTAAGTAGATCAATAACAAACCAATTGAATCAACCAATTGTATCTTTATTTAATTTTTCTTGTGATGTGTTTTATTTACTTACCAGTAAAATTTTACTTACCATTTCTAAATAAAATAGTTTAATGGAAAGAGGTGCTCAGAAGAGCCCATATATGTAGTTGTCCTCTTCGTTTTAGGCTGCACATATCTATGAAGAGGCGATTTTCCCTCACGAGAGTAATTACCTAAATTAAACTCGTGCGTAAAACATATATTAACACTTTTACACAAAAGCAATAATTTTTGGTTGTGGTGAAGACACGCTACGACTGCATCCATCCAACAATGGGGACGCGAAACATTCGTTGTGCGATGCGTGTTGAAGGCTTGAAAGCGCCGCGTCGCGCCGCGCCGGTCTTAGATGGCTCTTCAATTGCGCGCAGCCCTGACCCCCTGCGCCCGACCAGAGCGACGACGCTCGATGGCCCGCGCGCCGCGCCTTATTTGGCGCCGCTGAATGGCAATGGCCCTGGCGGTGCGGCAACGCGCGCCCCGGGCGGCATGACGCCGCGCCGCGCCGCGCAGCACCGGAGGGCACAGGAACCGCCGGCCGGCAAATCGCTTTCACTGAGGATTTGCTGGAGGCACGTACAAGTACGTCTCGTGTTGGCCCACAGAAATTATCAGACGGTGGCAGTTAATGGGTAAATATTTTGGCAGCCGGCACTGCGCTTGTCATGTGCGCTGCATTTTGCTATTAAATGAATTTTCTTCAATAAACAGCCTGGGAGCCAATAAGAAAAACTACATATGATAAGGTAAAGCTAAAACCTCTTGTGAAGTAGTTAGCCAGTTTTTTGTGAATCATAAGAAAACGCAAGGATGGCGGCGTTGCGCTGCGCAATTTTTTGAATGTGTCGAAAAAACTATGCCCTTGGGGAATGAGTACACAGCTAATTCTTGATGTATATTGTTGATTAGATAGGCAAGTGTAAAGGAATTTAATGGCGTAAAGGTATTGAATTCAACGAGTATTTTTTTCAAACCTTTTTTTTTTGTTCCAATGACATGATAAACATTGCTTTAATCGTTGATCATGATCTTGCCGTACCAATTATGTAGTGATTTAGTTAGATTCCTGAAGTAAAGAAGAGCTTGCCGATTCAGTGGGTGACTGAAGGTGTCGGTGGTAACTTCGTTGAGACGCTGAAGATTTGATCAAGCAGGCGTTGTATTTGTGTGATGGTGCCGCTGGTAACTTGGTTTATACGCAGAAGGTTCGACCAAGCAGGCGTTGTATTTGTGTGATGGTGCCGCTGGTAACTTGGTTTATACGCAGAAGGTTCGACCAATCAGGCGTTGTATTTGTGTGATGGTGCCGCTGGTAACTTGGTTGATACGCAGAAGGTTCCACCAAGTAGCGTTGTATTTGTGTGATGGTGCCGCTGGTAACTTAGTTTATACGCAGAAGGTTCCACCAAGTAGCGTTGTATTTGTGGGATGGTGTTTTTCTGTCGTATAATTCTTGTAGCGTTTGCATGCTGCTGGCATAATGACTGGGGCACCGGCGGCGGTGACGCGTCGGGAGCTGCTGCGCACCGCCGCCGCCGCGCGCCTCCGGCGAATTTGATCGATCGCCGGCTTTTTTTTCTGCCGCGCGCGCGGCGGTGGCGGCGGTCGCGATGTGGACCGTGAAAGCCCAAGCCGAAGCCGGTATTAAATCCCTGCGGTCGGTGGCTGCGGCTACACGGCGTCCTTGACCCAAAGCTCTGCGCCGGAGCTGCGTCCCGCCACGCGCCTCGCGCTTCTACGAGTACTCGCCCGTCCTGTGCCGGTGCGGCGGCGGCCCTATCTGCATTCGGGGTCTGTCTCTGGGCCTCTGCTTCTGTCGCCCTGTCTTTCTACACTGTCTCCTGTTCGTCTCTTCCTCTCCCGTCTCTCTCTTTCTCTCTCCCTCTCTCCTGTTTCTCTCTCTCTCCTGTTTCTCTCTCTCTCTCCTGTTTCTCTCTCTCTCTCCTGTTTCTCTCTCTCTCCTGTTTCTCTCTCTCTCCTGTTTCTCTCTCTCCTGTTTCGCTCTCTCTCCTGTTTCTCTCTCTCTCTCCTGTTTCTCTCTCTCTCTCCTGTTTCTCTCTCTCTCTCCTGTTTCTCTCTCTCTCTCCTGTTTCTCTCTCTCTCTCCTGTTTTTCTCTCTTTCCTGTTTCTCTCTCTTTCCTGTTTCTCTCTCTTTCCTGTTTCTCTCTCTTTCCTGTTTCTCTCTCTTTCCTGTTTCTCTCTCTTTCCTGTTTCTCTCTCTCTCTCTCTTTCCTGTTCTCCTCTCTCTCTCTCTCTTTCCTGTTCTCCTCTCTCTCTCTCTCTCTTTCCTGTTCTCCTCTCTCTCTCTCTCTCTTTCCTGTTCTCCTCTCTCTCTCTCTCTCTTTCCTGTTCTCCTCTCTCTCTCTCTCTTTCCTGTTCTCCTCTCTCTCTCTTTCCTGTTCTCCTCTCTCTCTCTTTCCTGTTTCTCTCTCTCTCTCTCTCTCTCCTGTTTCTCTCTCTGTTTTTTCTCTCTCTCTCCTGTTTCACTCTCTCTCCTGTCTCTCTCTCCTGTCTCTCTCTCTCTCTCTCCTGTCTCTCTCTCTCCTGTCTCTCTCTCTCTCCTGTCTCTCTCTCCTGTCTCTCTCTCTCCTGTCTCTCTCTCCTGTTCCTGTCTTTCTCTGACGGACTCCAAAAATAAAATAAATGGTTGATAAATGTTAATCGCTGTTCATGATTCGTTCTTACACAAGATTAAGGAAATATCTGAATCATCTTGGGAGTAACATTCCTAAAATATGTTTGTTTTGTTTAAAATGTAATTTCTTTCTTTTTTAAAGAGTTTTTTGAAAAGGAAATTTTCAAATTTTTCTATCGAATTTGAAATTTTAAGCGCTATTTGCCTTCTAGTGGGAGCAACTGAATGTTTTTTTAACCTATGACTTCTTTGACATAGAATTGATCGTTACTTTCCTAATAAATAACAAAATTTTCTCAAGTGAAAATAAATACAGCTGCAAGTAAAACATTAATTATAGAATGAGCAAAAATCCGTAAGATATACACATGTCACTATTGAAATGTATTTCATCAAATATATCTTTCACAATCCGTTCAAGTCTTTAGCATTCATTAATAATGAAATCATTTTTTCGTAATAGATTGTTCATTGTAGAATGAATATTTCCAGTAAGAGAATAAATAAAATATATTGATGCGGCGTTGTATGCGCTTTGTTTCTAATGGAACATTCATTAAAAGTAATTGCAGTACATCGGGCTTGTGTGACCATGGATTTACGACATTTGCTCTGAATGTTTTCATTCGAATTACATATTACATTCGACCCCCAAAATGAAATTAATTGCTTCCCCCGTTTGCCAAAAATCGATAATCCTGATATATTACTTTTTTCATATTTATTACTTGTTGAACAAGTTACTGGTTTGTCTCAGATTATGAATAAATGACTCATTCCTTTTTCCTCTGTATGCAATTTTACGTCGCTTTTGATCTAAAACAATAAGAGACACATTGAATACTCTAACATAATATAAACTAACAAAATTTTAGACTGCCATATAATTATTGTAGTCAGCAAGGTTCAAATAGTAATGAAAAATTAACGTGTTGTCTGTTTTAGCTAATAAATGCGCAGATAAAATAAGACAATTTCAATGTAATATTCAGACAATAAAGTGAAAATAAGTGCCATTGACTTGTTTTATAGTATGGTGTAAAACAAGTATATTCTCACTATGAATGTTCCGTCGTTTTGGATGCGATTCACTTAAGAATTGATAACTAGTATAATTGAGATAACCGTCATATAATTGAATGATCACTTTCATTTAAAAAAAACAACTATATGTTCTGGTAAGTGAGCGGAGCAAACGAGCTGCATTGAAAAATCGGTATGCTAAACATTCGCGGGGAACATTCCCCTTTGTGGAAGATGGTGACACACCACCTCTATTGACAGAAGCAGCGAATCCCACATTCTGGCTCTTAAACAGCGGTCGCCGAGCCGAGTCGTGCGGGAAGGAAAATGCCCTCTTCCTCCTTGGGCTAAAGTGGCTAAATTTCCCTTGAAAAAGCCGTCCCCCACTTGCAGCGACAATTGGCTCGAAGTGGCGGTGGCGGCGGAGGCAGCGTTGCGGTAAAACTAGTTCAGTCGCTGTCTCCCAGTGGCCGCTCCCGCCCCTCCCCGCCTCTCACGCTCCAGCCCCGCCCCGCCCCTTTCGCCCGCCCGCTCGCTCTCGGATGCTGCGTCCCATCGCCCCGGGCTCGCCCCCGTCCCCGCCCATCGCCTGGGTCTTCCGCCCGCCACCTGGCGCTCGCCTCCGCCCCCGCCCCGCCCCCGCCCCCGCCCCTCCCCGGCCGCCATGACCCCAGCACCCGCGTCCGCCGCTGCCACCGCGCACTGGGTCGGAGCACCACTCGACGCGGACCAAGGCATTTTGTAACATGGGAGCAAACCAGTCGCTTTTAGATTTCGGGCCGTCAGGATTGATACTTGAGGAAATTAAACCTTTAAAATATATGTGAATGAATATAGTATTTGTTTGTCTTCAAAAGATACGACATTTTGGAGATCTATTTATCACTGTCATCAGATGCAAGGAAAACATTTAAAAATGTCATTTACTAAAAAGAGATTTAACATTTTAACTATGGAATGTATGAATTTAAAAGATAAGATAGCATTGTTCTCATAATAATGTAGAAAAGCTCATCTTAGTTAATTTGTATTCTACCTAAAACATTGTACCTATTGAAGCAATGAAACGACAAACCACTTTTGTGAATGAAGATAATATTTTTTTAAATATATTTTAATGACTTAATTTAATGAAGTAACAATTCTGACTATCCGAAATCAAAAGGAACTGCATTTATCCAATATAATAAGCACAATCAGAATATACTTTTATTACAAATTATTTTTTATTTGATTCAGAAGTTGTGGACGCTTCTTAACTGATAACGATATGCTGCTGAGGTACATTTTATCGCCTGCAGGTGTTACAGCGAGTGTGAGTCGTGGGTGCTCCGGGCAGTGAATTATTCCCGTGGAGTCGAGGGAGCGATGAAAAGTAATCGGTTTATACGAAATGTTATGAACATTATGAAGTGTACTTTTTAAAACAATTGTAGGATTACTGAAATGGATCCTACATTTTCCTAAAATTTTTGATATGTTGTTTTAGCTTCAGATTAACATTTTCTATTGTAGGAAAACCCATGCAAAGGTTTCCTAATAAATTAATTGACTCATTCTTACATCATTACGATCTCAAAATTACTATAAAACGTAATTTTCAAAATTCTCGTATCGTACGAATAATTACTGTGATTGGGCGAATGTACAAGAACTAGAACCGAATGATCGAAACAATTTGTGTTCACCAAGTCAGCACGTCAGCGCCAAACTTCGCAAGTCTCAAGTTTCACTTGGCTATGAATATAAACCCCTTGTCTTTGATGAGTCTGATGTCTTCAAGGCACTCGCGTTTTGATCTGCCCGAATCGAATCCCTATTTATGCCGTCTGAAATATGAATCTAGGCGTTGAGAAGAGTGACTATTTTTGCATTAAATATTTGCTTATTGGTGAGGTGTTGTCCGCTTTTCAAAGATAGTTTTACGAAAATTTTTATTTATTTAATTTGCAGTTTTCTACGGTAACGTCATCTTCAGATCTATCGAACTGTCACTCGTCAGACGCCAGATCAGAAGATGACAGCAAAACCGTGAAAGTTTGCTAAACCAGTAAAAGAATTTTGGTGAAGGCAATGGATGATATGAATAAAAACATGCTATTACTTCTTTCTCCAGTTTTCAAAGCAATTGTTTTAAACAGTATGAATAAAAGTCGTGGGTAATTGCTCTTATTTTGAGCAATTTCTCAATTGGTGAGTAACTGCTCGGCCGAGAAGCAATTGCTTACTTTTCGTACGAATAAAGTTGAGAATTTGCTTCTAGTGCGAAGCCAATTACTTCAAATTTGTGAAGCAACCTCTGTAGGTGACTCAATTCGTATTGAATAGATACAAGAGAGGTTATACACCACTGTTGTGAGCTGTTTGCGAGGTTTTAGGTAATGAGTCAATGAATGATGGAATATTTCCTACGAGTTCGCCAACAATGCCACGTCAACTGTACCACTTAACCCAACTCGGTCGACACCATCAGGAACAAGCACGCGGCGCCTTGATGGAAAGACCACGCGCGAAGCACCATGCGTAACGCGGGGTAGCAGAGACTAACACATCAGACAAAAATCGACCAATCGTGACAGATCAGTTAGTGAGAAATTACTCAGAGAGAGAAGTAAATGCTCCTAGTTTCACGAAACTTTTAATTCATATGAAATGAAGCAATTGCTTATGAGAAGTAGTAGTTCGTACTAGTACTCGTGAGCAATTGCTTTGGAGTTCTTACTCATTTTTATTCAAATCACCGAATATCTTGTGCCTAGACCTGCTCGTTAAACGAGAAAATGAAATGCTCGTGTGAGCCCTTTTTCGTTCGCGCGGGTGGTTTGCCCGCGTGGAATGCTGGTGAATGCCACTGCGTCAGCGCCTCCGCTGCGGAGTGCGCTCCCCTCGCGGGCCGGATGTGACGTCACGAGGGATAATGGTTCCGGCGGAGATTATGAACGGGACGTCCTCCTCGCGCCCTCACCGCCGCCGCCAGCGCCTGTGTGAAGAGCGTTAAATCATGATTGTCTGGAGGCTGCGACGGAATGCCTGGGCCGGAGCCACGCACGCGACGCGGCCAAGGGAGGACGAGGCAACAGGAGCTCTTCGCATTGTTGCTGGGATGAAGGGGATTTGGACGAGGAGGAATGCCTCTGGTGCTGATGCTTGTTCTTCTTTCTCTCTGTAGAAAGATGCACGCTTAGAAATACAAGGACAAACAAACTTGTTAGAATTGGGGTGAAAACATAAGAATACCGAGCCTTATGCGGACCATTCACGGGTAAGCCAGAATACGAGTAGTCAGCCAGTGTCGGAATCAATTGTGCGATCAATGAGGCAGGTAGTAGCTGGCAGTGCCAGATTACCGAACAGGCTGAGTTGGCTGCAGCCTCGGGCGCGCAATTTTTGGGGGCGGATGAATTTCAGCGGATTCAAAATTTCAGAAGGCGAACTTTAGAATGTTTTTTTTAGAAACTTTTTTTCCATATTTGTAACACAAGAAAGTGTTAATTAATCAAATATATCCATTGATATATACAAATAAAATGAATTCAAAAATACTTTATATTTATTAAATCAATATCGTGGTGAGAATTATTTACACGTATACGTGTAATCAATTATTTATACGTACACAATAATTGCGATGGTCACAAATATCGTACTACAATTTTTATTCAAAATATTATAAATTGCTTTTTTAAACATTAAATCTAATTAAAAGGGCGCTAACACATTTGTCAGCCTAGGGCGCACATAACTTAAAGTCAAGCACTGATAGCTGGAATAGTTATTTACCAACGCTTCGCAGTCTCGTCAAACCTAGTTTGCCTGTGAATGGACCACACGTAACGTTAGCATTACTAGTACATTTGAAAGATCTCTAATGAAAGATAACTACTACAAGAGGTTGGCTAAACTGCACAATGATATACTATTTATCAAGTTGAATATCTATTGGGGTCTGTTTGGAAATTAAAAGCATCCTGCTTGAGTTAGTGAATTAATTTCTACGAATCAAGATACTTAATATGAACACACAACGTTCCATCACGAAAATTGTGCTCTTGAAGAAATGTTTAGGCAAAGCTTGTATGGACTCCAAATATTACCACGGACGTATAGAAGCTGCTTCAATGAAGGATGCGTCGACACGAGGAGATGAGGCAAAAGAACTTCTTCACATTGTTGTCTTGACGAAGAGAATCTGAACGAGGAGGGACGCTTCTTTTTCTTCTGCACTTCCTCTTTCTTCTTTCTCTCCATCGGAATTAAAAGTTCACCCGAAGACACAGTTAAAAATTGTAGTACAGCCAGCCTGTGATTAAAATTGAGATTACTATTGAGAACATACAAGGACGATCCTGACGTCATTAGTATTCCCTAGTAATTTTAAAGATAATTCATGAGTAACGGGTAATGATAGAGATTGAAGTGCTGGCTACCTCTTGCAGGGCTAAATTGCTTCTGATTTGTCATCGGTTTCTGTTTGAAAATAATGCTTTTGTGAGAATAATGATTTACCAACGTTAGAGGGTTCAATTATTCTGTGTGCTACGAGTAACTCAACAACGAAAAACACTTTTAACTTACTACGTCTCTTCCAGTATTATCTACTTTGAAAAAATTGCTTGGGATGAAGTATTCACAATTTGCTTACATGCAACTTCTGAAAAATCTGAGAATATTGTAAATACAATATACTGGGTTGAAAAAAAAACTGTAATTTAGATTACATACAATGGATAAAGATAAGATAATGTATGTTGTAACAAAAGAGAAAGGGAATGAAATGATCCGGAAGAAGCGAAGGAGGCGGAAAAGGAAAGGGCGATGGGAAAAGTGAATTGGAAACGGTGAAGGTAAAGAAGTTATACCCCAACATACACAGGACATTAAATAGATGTTCGTGTCAAATTTGGCATTTTTTTCTGTGTATTGGTGACCCCTTTCTGAATATTTCTGATACAATTATCATATTTGTTTCAAGCAGCATTAGGATGACACGCCCCTAGAAAAAGAACGATTAATTAAAACTGAAGATAAAGTGAAAAGAAGCAAAGAGACGATAAGTGAGAGAAAGCAGAGACAATGAAAGAAATTTTAAGATCGCTTTCAGAATACGTGACAGTAGAATCAACGAATAAGGCGTAAAAAAGTCGGAAGAAGAGTTGTTTAATTCGAAGAGTTGTGTCGTGTTAAAAAATGTCGACTAGGGCGCCGGGGATAAAAGTGGAGCGGGAGGCAATCAGATTATGGAGTCGCCACCGGTCGGTTGAAATGCGTGCAAAAGTCCTAACGCGTAGCGGGGATGGAATTTTTTTTTGTAGATACAACGCACATTGTGAATTTCGTATTGATAAAACCGCGAGGGCTACGTGATTGGAATCCATTTTAACCCTTTGTTGGGTGAAAGGATTTTTTATGTTGCAAACTTTGGGTCTTTCAATTATTTTTTTTTTGGAGGGGGTATTGAAAGGAAAATGCAAACAGGTCATATATTTATAGACTTTGAATAACCTACAACATAGTAATGAATCAACACATTCAAGCTAAACTCAACTCGGGTGTGTGTATGTGTGTGTTGTGTGTGTGTATGTATATTGTGTGTGTGTGTGCGTATATAAATCAAAAATATATTATCCCCCTAAAAAGGAATTTTCTCAAGAATCAATGCAATCACGATGCTGCTTAAGATTTTTGAACTATTAGATTTCATTTCATACTTGTTTGCATTTGATGTGAAGAAAAAGGATATCAATTCAGAGCTATTAATAACGTATTATGTTACATACACATTTGGAAGTTCACATCCCTGTACATACAATGTTCGTTATTCCTTGTAAGATCGATTGACATAAGACGCGCATGTTTCTTGCAGATTATCAAATTGTACAGTACTAGGCAAATACCTGGTGTTGTCCGGATTTTCTTTATATCCAATCCTTATGGGAGGAAAAAGATCTACTTTATACAAACCACGGTGCTTAAGATACTATATTCTATGTACTATCTTATATACAAAATACTATATTTCTCTTTCATTTTATTTTACAGTACATTGATATTAGCTTAAAAATGTTATTCTTATTCCCACTATTGGCCTCTGGCGGAATATAAAAAGAACGAATCTGCTCTTAGCGACTGGCGAAATATAATGATCGTAGTGCTTCTACCAACATAAAATTTAAATTATATATTTTCCGCATTTGTGTTGTATTAATCTTTTCCAAACTTTGCCGGGGCACTGCGACAATTCGGAAGAAGAGCCTGTAAACATTTCATATCTATTCATATTTTTTGTACTTTCGATGTCGGTTACAAGTCGTTTATGTCGTTACATGTCGTTACACAACTTTTATTATAATATATTTACTATAACCCCCCACGTCCGCTTATATCAAAGCTCCAAATTGCAGGGCAACCAATATAACATCATGGTCCCACAGTTTTGGATGCTATTTCGAACATCCCAGGATATCTAGGGTATGGTATGAGTAATCCAGTTCGCTAACTCTCCCTCTCGTTTCATTGCAGTTTTGCCCGGCTGTTCAGAAAATCTGGGTAGGTGGTTTTGGCAGGAGTGGCATACCATGCGGTTTGATTTGAGAAAATGGTATTGAAGACGTTAATTTTTACAAGTTAGAGAATTACATATGATCATAAAAGTTTTACGTATATTAAAAATACTGATTAATGTTCATATAGTCTTTTATGTTTTTGCATAGTTCTTGAGTTTATGTTCACGTGATTATTTATTTTCACACGGCTCACTTCTTTTGCACTGCCGATTGCTGGGACCGCGCATATATACCTAGTAGGCGCTGAGCATGGAAGCTTCCAGAAACTTGCGTCAATCTTCTCCACGCTCCGGAACCCGGAGTTGGGGGCCGCTTCGACCCTCATGCGCACTAAGCGGTCTCCCCAATCCTCGTTATAGCATATTTATTCAATAATTTATAATTTGCTCTTGTCAACTTAACATTTATTTCCATTGGGAAGTTAATAGTTTAATAATCACTAAAAAGTTAGTGAAACGTTAACTTTTTTATCAGCACCCTTCCCTCGTTCGTTCATACCCCAGTTGTGGGAGTCCTTCCAAGAAGAAAGAGTTTTAATGGTTCATCAAGACAAGGCGTTCCGTTAGTGGTCTTGGTGTGTCGATTTCTAAGACCGATTTAGATATCTGCTGTCTGAAACACATAATACTCGTGGTATTTCTGTATATATTATTTGAAGGCATAATTTCCAAAATATCAGTATTTTATTGATGTTCTTGATCAGTTGATAAAACAAGAGTGTAGTTAAGTTCCTGTCGCGCGGTTTTCTTCCGGCATTTTTCTCCATTTATCGCTCAAATCTCTTCGCTCTAATACGAAGATTTGAGATTACCGCACAATTGCAGAACTAATAAGTTACGCTTTTAACGAGCAACCGAAAGGAAGAACTAAGTTGAAGTATGTCTACCGGCTCGTCGTAATGAGTGAAATAAGTAGGTAGGGTTTTGTTATATAGATCTCTTAAGATTCAGTTTTTGATAAAAATTGATTGCATAACGTAATGAGTGGTGTTACAACGTAGTACATATTTGCATAATATTTGCAATGGTTCCTTAAACTTGTAATTATTACATTTAAACCTAGTGAACAGTTGATATTTCAACTATCTTCTCCTAGCAAACTATGTTCTGGAAATACGACACACAATGACAAACTCCTAATTTGGTGGTCAAAATATTTAACAGCAAATGGATTTTGGTAAAAATATATCTACATGATGTTACATTACGTACTCGAGAAAGTAAAAGTGCCAATTCAAAATTTAATTCAGTCAAACCTAAAATGGAAGTTCTTTTAAACACAAAAGTTAGTTCATTATGTTGTACATCCACTATTCTCTCAAAATCAATCAGCTTTCATACCGCTCGTTATATGTATTTCGCGAATATGCTTTCCCGCCAGAGATATGGCAAAATATTTTGGGGAGACACATTCCATGTCCCCAGACTTTCAGACCACAGACAAGAATTGTACGAATTACAATCAAATCCCATCGATGTGGTTCTTGTAAGCCTCTCTTTTTTAAACTACCATCGCCCTACCCCTTGGTGGACGAACCAGTAATTTTTTGTCAAAAAAGGGGAGTCATATATTTTCAACCAGTTAAGATATCAAGATGTATAACACTCCAAGTAAAAACAATTCAAATTCATCAGGTATCAGTATCAACAGCTCACTACAAAAAAAATCACAATCCACACATGTACTACATTATCTTACTAGGCATGGTCAGATGACATTAATTGATTGAAATCGATACAAAGTTTAAGTACCAAGTAAAATATATTCTGCTGAATAACTGTTGTTGTACATTAGTCTATTCTGAGCACTAAAAAGGAAAATAATATTTATTTTATCAATGATATGTATTGTACTAGTTAGTATTAGTTAGTAGTAAATAACTCTCAGTGACTAAATTTCCGTGAACAAGTACTGTACCTCAACTTCTGGGTAAAAAACCCCATCTCCATCAGATTTTGCGTCTAGTTTCTCTGATCCTTTGAACAAATGCTGATATGATCCCTTGGTTTTCTTCTGGAAATACATGAAGCTTTACTTCTTTGGACGTTCTCTTGAGCTCATTGGGGAATATAATTATATGAATATAATAATCGTTCTCCCTGTTCTCACGGCAGTGAGCTAATTTGTCTTTGTAAATAGTTTCTGTTATACGGCAGCGAATATTTTATTATTTATTTTTGCCTACGACACTCGTTGGTATCTGTATTCATAAATCAATTCACTGTGTTAGGGTAGAGACCCAGAGTGCAAGAAAACGTCCACATATTGCACTTTTTCCCATTACACGTTACACACAGTTTTTATTCGTTTTTGACATTAAATAAACAAATTAATAAACAAAACTAATAAAACAAAATTGGGTAGCAAGTAAAGTGCTTGTTTTGTGTAGGGTTCTCATCTACGATACTAAGGCTAGGGGATGTTCTAATTCTTTGGACCAATTTTTTCTTGTTTCGCATAATTCGAGATACGCCATCGTCCCATAACTAAAAGAGTGAATAACATTAAGGGGAATGAAATAATATGCAGTACTGTGGGCCGTGTATTACCGTAGAAACACAAATGTAAAATAATTTCTTTATATTTGCTCGTCAATTTTATTATTGGAGCTTAATATAATGCTTTTTGTGACTACTTTTAAATTTCTCTCGCTTTCAAGAGCCCACGTTGTCTTGTAGTCTGTAAATTGGCTGGACAGCTGGGAGATGCGTAGTTGCTCGACCTCCTCCTTCAATCATGGGGTGATCGAAAAGAGTTTTCGATCCGTACAATTTGGAAAACGTTTCTTGGTGTCACTGATGGATCGTCCGAGAGACATGTGAATCATGTGCGTTTTCCGAAGGAGTTTTGAACTGGTGTGTGGTCAGAAAATGTAGAGATGTGTTTTTTGTCTTTATTCACTTCAACAACAATATATCGAAAAGGTTGGAAAATATTTTTTTAAATTTTAAGTTTATTACATGAACGAAATAGATGCAATCATATTACATTGTTGGTTTATGTAGATGAAAGCAAATACTAATATATTTATGATATAGACCTAAAAATTATTTAGAAAACAAAAATGTATCCATTCGTATTATATTGTTTGAATTATTCATCCCATGACACAAATTGATGCCTCTTCAGTGCTTTACCTTTTAAAAAACTCACGTCTATTATTTTTAGATTTCAAATGGAAAAAACGACTAGTTTGTTGAGTATTAGGACCAAATAGAATAGATTGAAGAGACGTAATTATAATATTACATATGGTTTTAATACTTTGCATTCTCATTTCCAAACCTGCTATTTTTTTACCATCTGCTTTCACTCTTTGGGATGTGATGCATCAAACCTTTCTGTGGATGTGGTACCACAATCAATTAGGTTGAGGTACGGTCACTCCACGGGAATGGCTGGACAAAACACCGTTGGATTTTTATGCCATTCTCGTTCCTTTCTGAACTATCATTCAATCCATAGCCTTTCATTTCCATTCTTCATTCTCCCGTACCATCCCGTATCTAGAGAAAAGCCGTGGCAAATCACGATTAAGATCATGAACCCCTGCCCAGGAAACGGAAGGGCAGAAGAAGGGCGTGCCGCCCTCACTCCACCCCACCCCCGCTCGCGAATGCTCAGCGAATGAGTAAGGCGCCCATTCCGGGTGCTGCTCTTTGCTCGGAGCCGCTGCACGGGCAGGTTCCGCCGGTTTCTCTCCGCCGCTCGTCTTCCGGCGCGCCCCTCCGCCACCGCCCCCACCCCTCCCTACCCCGCCCCGCCCCGCCCCGCCCCGCCCTGCTCTGCCCCTCCCGACCCTCCCCCGCTCCGCCCTGCCCCGCCCCCCGCTCCACCCCGCCCCGCCCCACCCCGCCCCTCCCCCGCGACGCACACGTGCTCTCAACAGGGCTCCAGGTTCGTGCTCTCCCGGGGTTTAGTGCAAAACGTCGAGCTCCAAATAAGCCATATGCCAAAATATTAAATGCAATCATATCCTGCTAGTGTACTGCAGAATAATTATATGCTGCTGTCGAATGAGTAGAAAATTGTGTTCTGGAGTAGCAAAAAAGGACTGTTCTAAACGACACTCGTATTTATTTATTTATTTATTTATTTATGTATTTATTTATTTAGTCAAAAACAGTCAAAAACTGTATGTGACGTATGGGGGAGAAAATCATCTGCGTACGCTTTCTTGAGTTTCAGAATCCCTTCCCAACAATTTAACTATTAATAGTTGAAAGATGAATAATAATAATAATAATAATAATAATAATAATAATAATAACAAATTTAAAAAAGCGAGAGATTAACATTTCAAAAACTAGATATTTTCGTAGCCAAATTATAGAAAACTTATTTTTAACGGTAAAGGAACGAACAGATTTGATTTTTCTGTATTGTTAACAAAATAGAAACTCACCCTAAGCTCTACTACCACTACAAGCAAAAGGAAAGGTCAACAAAACGTGCGCATAGCGAAGCTACATTTACCTCCAGAAGCAAATACTGAAGTTTCTTTTCTTTTTGTTGCTTGCCATCATCTGGGTCGTAAGCAGAGGCACACCAAGTACGGTAATAGATGCGTATCATCGTATATAGAAATTGGGGATTAACGAAATCAAACATTAGCATATTCAGTCAAAATCAAAAGTGTTTATTATTTTTGTATTTTTTTTACTGAGATCCTGGGTATTTAATGAAACCATTGACATTTCTTACGATGCCCGATGTTGCTTAGTTTTCCGTCAATTATTTGTGCATATGTTTGAAATTCGTAATATAGAATGAAAATGAAATGTTCATAATATGATAAAGTCAAAATCAAATCGGCTTTAACACCAACGTACTAATTTTTAATTACAGGAATAAAAGAAAGATTTATCCAAAAATATTCTGGTTTCTGTTCTGGAAATGAAAGGTCTAACTTATCTAGTGAAATATGACTAAAGTATAAATATCTCGATTAACAAAGCATTTTCGTGAAATGCGGTGACATGTACTATTATCACTCGCGGAACGCACATGGGAGGAATCCGGGTGGGAGATGTGTTGAATGACAAATACGTAATTCTCGGAATATTACAAATAGTAAGATGACTAACATCTGATTAATGTATATATGCCTCTTCTGAGTTACCATTATGAGAGATGAATTGCGAATGAATACCCTTGAGTTGATGAGCAAATGGATATCCTAGCTGCAAGATTCTCTGAATTTGATAATTTATAACATTTCACTGTCAGGTTGTGTGTAAATCAATTCACAAGAATCCTACAAAAATATATCCTATATAACCTTTTATGATAAATATTTAACCCATTTAATGGAATGGAATTATGTACTGTTATCACTAAATTTCATTGCGAAATGCGATTAAAGATTATCGATAACAATTTGATTAAACATGCCTATGTTTTCTTGTAACCTTAGGCGAAATACTTCTTCTTCGAAATACTACTTCTTGTAACGTTAGGCGAAGTTTCATATTGAAGGGACACACAGAAAGAAACCAACGAAGAGACTTGATGAGCCATCGGCTTTGCTAAGAGATTTTGTTAACCTTATTGGACCAGATTTATTATCATATATATGTATTTGAATATGCTCAAAGATAAGGTTTAAAAAAATCTTAAAATGTATCTATACTCATTTTGACATCATACACCGGCTAATCAATTTTATTCATTATTTATAATTTGCTTTGTAGACACTACAAAATTCCACAATGCGTGACAACTACCTCATTCATGTTTAAAATTGTTCAGGTCCACATCGATTGTGACGGAGCAGTTTCAAAACTTTGTCAAAGAGCATGCAATAGTACTTCAAATGAACTGTATCACATTTTTCTTTTGAGAATTTCGTAAATATAACTTCCACCAAATGGTTCCCCGTTTCTTGGGAAATAAATTACTGGGCTTTGGCGATAGGCAGATCGAGTCGTTTACACGAGGCAATGCATAATAGAGGAGGCAACCGACGCTCCGGCACGCAAGTCTGAATAGCAGCTAGCGTTCCTGGAGACGAGATAATCTCGTCGTAGTTTCACTTCCTTGCACTATCGGTTCGGCGAAATCGCCTCGCCCGCCCGCCCGCGGCCGTTCATGCCCAGCAGGAGCTTTCGCGCGGACTCGTGCATGCTCCACACTGCCATGCCACTTCCCGATACATGGCTTCTGGTGCGAGCTGGCTGGCTCTTAGCACTGTTTTCTTTTCCGACAGTTGAATGACATTTCGGGGAAAGCATTTGTGCGTCAAACATTTCGATCGCGACGTGTGAGGTAGACTGTTAAAATGCGGTGAAATGGTAGCTCTCTGCCCCAGTCTTATAGAAGGGGGGAAGAAGTGAAATGAGGAGAGGGCGTATTATTTGCCAATGTTCATCAGTAACAATACAGAACAATACATAACAATACAGTTAACAATACAGAAAAATCAAATCTGTTCGTTCCTTTACCGTTAAAAATAAGTTTTCTATAATTTGGCAACGAAAATATCTAGTTTTTGAAATGTTAATCTCTCGCTTTTTTAAATTTGTTATTATTATTATTATTATTATTATTATTATTATTATTATTATTATTATTATTATTATTAATCTTTCAACTATTAATAGTTAAATTGTTGGGAAGGGATTCTGAAACTCAAGAAAGCGTGCGCAGATGATTTTCTCCTCCATACGTCACATACAGTTTTTGACTAAATAAATAAATATCTAACTTAACTTTCCCCTCCGCGCCCCTTGGGCCTGCAATGTAAGATAGACTTGCTTCGTTAGCTGTAACGGCAAGTTCGGGCTTCTTAATGAATATAAAACATCCTTAGTTGTTATACTTTATTTTTATAACCGGGCACTTGATGTAAATTACCTGTTACAGTGTCATCCAATCGAGAGCTAAAACGTCATCACGGTGACATTTAAGCTCCCGATTGGAGGAAACCGTCAACAGCTGATTTACGTCTAGTGCCAGGTTATGAAAATCCAAGTACATACTTTGGTCTGACAGTCGTCACGTCTTTATTTTTAGAGAAACATTATGCGTTATATTTCCCCTTTATATTCTCTCTTGTTCGATTTTTAAATTTTAATCTTTCTGTTCTTTTGATCTGATTTGGTGTCAAAAGGTTATAGAAGTGACCACATTTACCAGAACAAGTCTCATTCCGAGAATCCATTCATGTTGGTAAGTCGAAAGTATGTCACATGTCACACTAACAGACAGTGACTAAAAAAAATTCATCACCAGCTCAGCTGATTATGTCGACGTGTTGTTACTGTTATCCAGCATCACTCTTCGTTAAAGCCGTTACTAGCTCTTGTTCTTCCTGCGGTGATCGTCGGTGCAATGCCGCTGTGACTGTTGCTGTCACCCGCAGTTACCGCAGCTACTTCCCTCGAAAGCCTAACGCCCAGACCAACGCATTTGGCGCCTTCACGTAACTTTTTTCCCGCTTCATTTACGTCTGGCAAAATCCGCATACTACCTCTCTGAGTTTCTTCTGTGAGTTTTATCTTCAATCGCAGTCGTTGGAAGGACATACACGTCCTGATTCGTTCATGTTCCTGTGAGGCCCTGTGAGTGAAACCATGTGCCGCATTCTTCCCGATTTCTTCACATTCCAGCAATGAATGTATGTTTCTTAAAGTTCATCGCATTACCCCATCGTCTTTCTGCGCAGTCTTCACACGTTGGAAGCTTAATATCTATCAGATCCGATTAGATCATAGGAAACCGTTCGCATTTTATTGTAATCAATTCACTTCCGATGTACGTTATCAAATTATAAAGAAAAATAATAATAATTGTAATATATTGCATTTAAAACAAACGTATTTATGCATTAGTTGTACATTCGATTAGTTCTAATTTTTAAATAGATTATTTCATTTAAATGATACGGACCATACAAGGGCGATCACCCGAGTTCTTAACGAAGAGTGACAGTGCCCGTTACCTCAGTTATATTCACTCTCTTCGGGATCACGTCCGCCAGAAACTTGCCCCATCCCCCTGCCCCTTGACCACTCCGACCTTTTGTCTTCCCCGGCCTCTGGTCATCCCCAACCTTACTCCACCTCCCCTTCTGCCCCACGGCTCATCACGTACATGTATGAATCCCCGTTTTGTATAAATATTGTAAGAACGAGCTCCCAGCAGCTCATATTATGTATTGTTTCTGAACGAGGCGTTTACGCCGTCATTAAACGCAGTAAAACTTCATCTTGTGCATTATTCACGGCAACGGCAGCCTATCGTCGAGTCGTCGCTGAAGTTGAACTAAGTTTACTCCTGATTTCTCCTTGAATTTACTACTGCGTTGTTAGTAGTCTCTCCTTCGAGTGTCATACGTGCGTGCCCAAGGCACTGGAATGTTGTGATGGGAGTCCAGATCCTCCGTGACTGTGAGCTTGTCGTCTCGGCACAGTGACCTGTGCGTCCTCGCCTCGTGGCATCGGCAGCGCCCGTGTGGAGATCGATGGCCGGCGTAGCGTGCGCCCGATCCCCGCCCTCGCCGCCCACGCCGGTTATTTATTTGGCGCGCTATTTCCGCGGAGGCGTCGGCGCCGAAATTGATTTTACCTTCTGGGAAGACGGTGTGGCGGTGGCGGTGACGGTGGCGGTGGCGGTGGCGGTGGCGGTGGCGGCGATGGTGGCGGCGATGGTGGCGGCGATGGTGGCGGCGATGGTGGCGGCGATGGTGGCGGCGATGGTGGAGGCTGCGGTGGTGGCGGCGGTGGCGGAGGCGGTGGCGGTGGTGGCGGCGGTAACGGCGGTGGCGGCGGTGGCGGCGGCGGCGGCGGCGGTGACGGCGGCGGCGGCGGCGGCGGGGTGGCGGGGCGGCGGCGACAGCGCAGTGGGCACGAAGGCGGTTGATGTGGAGTGGGGGCGGGGGCCGGTGTGCACTAGGGCAGACGGGCAGAGCGCCGGCCACGGAAGAGGGATGAGACCCCGGAAGCAACATTGGCGGTCGCGGCCTTCTACAGTGGGCCTAAATGCCTATACCGCGCGCGTAGGTTTTTTTATGAGAACTCAAAGCAGGAATTTCAACCGAAGACTGTAAACAAATTGTATATATTCTTATCCTTCCTTAGAAACAGACTCCTTCCAAAAACTGAAAACAATGTTGCATTCATCGCTATTTTAGATATGTTGAATTAGTATGGAAACGTTAAGAATATTTATCCATTGATGACAGACTCAAAGTATTTTATTTTTTTCGTCGAAGATATTGCCTAGTCCATTGAGTACTATGAGATTGAACGTTGTTCACGAAGACGAGTCAGGTTTCCTATCGTACATGTTCCTTATAATAATGCAACAAAATAATTATGGGATTTTTGGATCATTTTTTTCTTTACATGAGCAAGCAAGTTTATATTTATGGTGAATGATATTCGAATGTAAATCGTCACAAAAATAGACTCTTACGAACAAATTTAATAGAATAGTATAGTCGAATTCTGTTCCTTCTACTCTTAACATTTTGATGAAACTTTTCCTGAAGAGCTTATTACTTGTTCCATAATGGACAGAATACCATAACTCTTTGCGATGTAATGTTGAATGAGAGCTGCATAATTGTATGACCTTGGTGAATAGCTTTGTTTCGCAATGCTTGTGAAGTGCGGCGCATTTTGTGGTTGGCGCCGTGGCCAGCGAGGGACCAGTGTGCGCTGGCGGCTGCTGTTAGTAGCGGCGCGTGCGTGGGAGGACGGGGAGGGGAGGGGGAAGGCTCTAAAGGGCAACACGAGCAAAAGGAGGCGCTCGGCCGTAAGTCAGTTGGGGAATTCCCGGAACGCCCTTGGCGGCAGCGGCGGCGGCGGCGGCGCAGCACGCAGCGGGCGGGGTCGGGACGGGTCGAGTCGGCGGGGCGCCGGGCCCGGGGTCGACACCCGGTCGGGCCGACTGCGCCCTTTGGGGCCCCCGGCGGCTATCCGACCACAGGCGACGTCCTCGTAGCCTTTTCTGTTTTTCGGAGCAACAACCTCTCCGAAGTACAGCTGAGCTCTTAAATGTATCTTTGACACGATTCGTTTCGTCAGTCTCGTGCCGTCCGCTAGTTGGTTTTGTTTACCAAACAACTAAAGTAAATGGCTACGTGGAACACATTTGTAATGCCCTTACTTAAGTCAATAGAATGTTAAGCCAATAGTTATTTTAGTACTGCATCGTTATACGAGGGAAGCAAACCAAGATGAGCCGAATCGGTGTAAAGATAATCCGAGTTCAGGGCATAGGTAGTTTGTAACTCCATTGGGTACGTTTGAAAAAGTGTAATATGCTTATTAAACTATTCATTTAATTATTATAAATAATCTCCATTGATTTCAGTTTTCTGTGATAGTCATACCATTATGTGACATTGTCTTACATTCTTTGGTAGGAAACAGATAATTTACTTTTGAAAAGAACAGTACTTTAAGCACAGCGAAGAATACACAATCGACGGCAATCTCAACCTTCTTTTCTTGTGCAGATGATCGAAGTTTTGCGCATCTCGAACTGCGCATGCGCAGGAGATCGATATTGTAGTCGATTGCTGTACGCTACTGTGTGCCAGAAGTCCTTAACGCATCATAATTTTCGGCAATCGACCGTCTCTTTTTCGACCAGGGAAATATATCCCGTGACACCAGTATCGAAAAGAAGTGTTGATAATTATAAATAAAGAATGAAGTGCGCACGAAAGTGCATAAAAAAAAATTAAAGTTCTTTGCTATATTCCGTCACTGTTTTAGTTCTTTTCTTGCATCTTTGAATATGATATCGTTCACACTGTTCACCACACAGGTGCATACGCAGGCTTCTTTTACTTCGTGATGATGTGAGGCGCATATTTTGTGATGGAACCCATGAGTAGCCAGTCTTGTGATCACGTGTCTCAATTCCTGATTTGTTTCCGTCCATTTTCTTTCCATAATGGCATCTGTTGAGTAGAATTCTGGCCATATTTCTCTTCTGTTCTTTATTCTTTCTTCTAGCACTTGTGTGCTTTGTATGGTGGATGGTAGTAGCAATTGGTATCTTAAGTCCTCAATGTAGAATGGCTCTCTGGTCAGTTCATATACTAATCTTGATTGTGTGTTCTTTGGAAGACAAAAGACTCTCTTCAGGTATGTTGCCTTGGTTTTCTCTATGGACCTTAGATCAGCCATTGAGAAGTGTTGATAATTCGAACACGGAAGCGGTAGCGGCCTTGCTCTGGATGGCGGGCTGCTCCTTCCAACCCTTCGCTCGTGGGCCGCGTGCGCCCCTGGGCCGCCGCCGCCGCCCGCGCGAGGTTTATGGGCGCCCGGGGCCCCGTCGCGTCGCCAGGTGCCGGCGGGGGTGGAAGGGTGGGGGTGGGGGGGGCAGGAACGTGTTGCTCCCGGGGCGCGCGGAGGGAGCTGCCCCGACGACGTAATGGGGGCGACGCGCCCGCCACAATGGGCCCAATCGTCGACTTCATGGAGTAGCTGCTATTGCACCTGTTTGGGTGCAGGGGATCCGAGGACGTCAGGACTGGGAACCAGCGAAGTCTTGGCTCAGACCTAGCATTTCCGTTGTTTCTGCAGCGACTCTGGCCAGGAACACCTAGGGTTCCATACCCGACGGAGGTGGTAATTTTCCCTGGGGTCTCCGATCAATAACAGCGAATGTCGGAGTAGTACACTAAGAAAAGGAGGACCGCGCGCTATTTGTCCTTCCTCTTCCTTGTCCTATCCTCTCCCCTTCTTACCCAATCACTCACATGCATTATACTACCACGCATGTCGCGGGACGAGTCGGGAGATTATAGCTTCTCCCTGTTGGAGCGGTGCCCTCCTTGGGAAGATACTTGATGAAAATGAAAATCCCGAGCACGTCGTTTAGGTCAGCGCCAGATATCACCATCCAATGGGGGAGGAACGACGCTATCTCCAAGTATAAAAATCTTGCCCGACACTTACGTGACTAATGACCATAGCCGTTCACGTGCCCGGAAACATCAACCAAGCAATCGGGACTGTCCGCATGGCAATACCCTCACTCGTTTCCTAGGGCGCCAGCTCCTGGAAAGAGGATGTCATCTGCATGAACGTCAGAACGCGGCCGCTCTTGGCCTCTCCATCAACCCTCCTCCCCGACTAGGTGGGAGGTACTATCTCTGAAGTTGGACAGGTACTTCGCATGTCGTCGGCGAACATTCTCAATTTCCCGTGAATCGAAGGAGCACTACCACGACCAAATCTGGACGCGACTGGCGCCACTCGGCCGACGAGACGGGGCCTCGAGTCGTCTCCTCAGTGCACTAACGACGTGGTTACCTCCGGGAAACTCAGGAAGCCAGGTGATCGTTGTTCACCAAATTGTTTACGGTACTGGATATCAAGACGGCTCCACACATTCGGCATTCGCCGAGCAGCGAGCTAGTGCTTGCCCAATCCCGAGCAGCTGACGTGTTCGGCGAATGTTCGCTCCCTTTGATGTGTCCAAAAGACCGACACGCGGTGGATAGGGCGAACCCCGAATGTTCGTCACTCGGCAAATAGCAAGCAACTCATCCACACTACTCGGGATTCGGCGAGCGGTTGCTCGCTGTTCGCCGAATAACGAATGTGTGGAGCCACCTTTAAGGGTAAAGAGAGTGATTTATAGGGGTAAAGTATTAAGTAAAATCGATAAGATAATGAGACTTTCGTCTCTGTCTTTTGTACTGAAAATAATTGTCATATTGCATACATATGCCAACATTGCTATTCCTTTGCCAGGAATGCTTCACTGCAAAATGCGATGAAATATTTACTTTGCATTTATTACGCCCTTGGCCGAAATGAAAAAAATATTGTGTCAAGGGATATTTAGGTATCATTCATCCCGAAAGATCATAAAGCTTAAGAGATTTATGCATGGGAATCAGCATAAATGAAATGAATTATTGTTACTAAAACATGCTGCTCATTTTACAATCCCTTTCTATTAAAAATTTATTTGGGGTCCTCTTTCGCTTTGCAGAAACCCTTGCCTGGAATGGGTTAGAATTTCGCTTTGGGGGCTTTTCGCGGCGATGCCCTCCACTGTGCGCGGTCGTGGAGGCAACTGTTGCGCCCCGCGCCGCCGCCGCGAACGGTCACGAATTCCGTGGCACGCTTCTTGTGCTCACTGAGGGCCTCCGGAGCGAACGTCGGAAGCCATTTACGTCCTGTTAATACCTTAAATAAAATATCGCCGCTTCGCTTAAGTAATTGCGTGCCGCTCAAATGAAATTCTTGTGCTTTTCTCAAGGAGATTTCTGCGACGAATTTAGTATGTTCAATGTTTGTAATTTGGAAGTAATCTAATGTTCTTCACTTCATTAGGAGAATCATCGATGATGTGAAGATATTGACAACTAAGAGGTTATTTAGTCAACTGTTACGCAAAAAAAAATCACCTTCAATATTGTAGTTGTTGGACAACGCCGAAAAAATTAATCTTTTGCAATTTTAGGAAATTCAAAGATTTGAACGAAAAAGGGATCTGCGTCATTTTTAAGGGTTCTTTACTCTAACCGAGGTAAAAGTTCAATCAAAAGGTTTGGAGTCATTTTTGAGAAGATTGTAAAAATGTTATGCTTCTTATGAAGTACCTCAAAAATCAAAATATCCGTTTCAAACTCGCAAACCCTCGAGTTCGTCTAAATTGATTGGAGAATATCAATTTTGGAAAACATTTGAACGGTTTAGGTGCTAGCGTTGGCCATTGACAGAAAGACATTTTGCCGACAATCCGTTTTTCGGTATCATGAAGCTACAAAACGTGGATTTTGACTACACTACTTAGTTGAGGATATTATTTACTACGTTTGGGAACAAAATTTATCCATTTATTCGATATCAGGGCCCCATAATATAAGATTTTTTTTAATGAAATATCGCCTATATCTACCTCAACATTAGGTGAGAAAGTAGAAACGACGTTCTTCCTCAGCATTACAGTATCTTTAATGAAAATGTTCCAAAATCCGTTAGTCGAAAATTTAGATTTTTTAAAATCATTTTTGCAAATCATTACATTTCATTACACAAGGAAGAAGGGAAGTGTTTCAGTGCTTTAAATATCTAATTACGTTTTCTCTCTCGTTTAGTGTATCTTCTGATGGCTTGATTTTTGATAAGTGTAAATAACTCTTTAGCTGCAACTTCAGCGTAATTTCAAACATAGACATATGTGATTTATGTTGAGTGTAAATGACTTCTAAAATTTAGAAAGGAGGAAATTCAGAGAGACATCTTGAAGTAGATCGAAAGCGGAAAGTATATTTCTGAGACAATTCAACGATCCATAGTGAACACAAAAGAAATTACGTGCATTTTCTAAACTTAAATAGAGAAGAATTGGCACGTATTTTATCAAAGGACTTAAAAATAAAATTAATTGCAACTCACTCAGGAGTATTCAAAAATATCTAGAAATGTTTTAGGTAAAAATGGTGTTTTACTAGAGAACTTTTGCGAACGAGGAAGTTCCGTTTACGTTTGACGAGTTCTAACCTACTTCTGCATAAACTGTAGTGCACGATTATACAAAAATTAAACGTTCACGCGTATCTAATATTATATTATTTTATGGACCGAATATATTAAGTAAACGAAATTCTAGAAAACGTGTTAATAAGTTTTTTTCTCTCGGTAAAGATCTGGAAGGTTCCTAATTTCAGGAGATTCGCTTTCGCTTTTGTTTAGTTCCAGACCTGTTGATGCGCTACAAAAACAGTGTCGTGGGTGAGACATTATCGAGCGCCTATCAGCCGACGCTGTGTTTCTCTTCACACAAAGGCGAGCGAGCACACCACCAAACCCTAACACAGATAACGAAGGAGGGCAGTAGTTCAAGAGAAGGCCGTTTTCGCCGCGCGTAGTAGTCGCTACCCTTGTTTCATGCGACGGAGCGCCGGGCGCCTATTGTGCTCGTGGCAGGCGTGTTCCTGATTCACATGAGCCCGCGCGGCCTAGCACGTCCTCGCCCCACGGAGCCTGTGCGGTAATGGCCCCGTCCCAGCAGCAAAGCGCGTTCAAAAACGAGCGAAATTGCCGCGCTGAGACCACGATTACCACGTGAAAACACGCGCATTAGAGGACGCGCCGGCTCAGCCAGCCGTGCGTGAGGATATTTGCCGTCGCGAAGAAACGCTGTAATGGCGGACGCGGATGTGTGTTTTGTATGCTAGCGTTCCTATCAAGCCATGATTGGAGGAACCTTCACATTGCGAAAATGATTTTTTTTTTAAAGATGGGAAGAATCGTGAGTTATCTTGTCTTCGAATCTCAAGACGAATTCTTAGTGGCTTTTGAAAATTCTGAATCTCGAATCGTAGAAATCTTATTTTTTGAGTTTGTTAAGAAACTCAAAACGTGATGTCTTTCACACAAAGAAGTTTTAAATACTTTAAAAATATATTTATTAGAACGAAAACAGAGCAAAATTGCGATAGATTCTAAAATCGATAACTTACGAGATATTATTTGGGTTGCAAACATTATAGTTTTAAGTATCTCCAAGATTGAAAATACGAGTAATGAAGTCAAAGAAATTGAGCAGGTGATTATTTTGAATCTTCCTTCTAAGTGTAAGAATTTTCCCCCCTTTACCCATTTTTTCTTTTACTGTAAAATAACACCAACTGTCAAAATATTATATGTTAGAAAAACTAAATGTATAACATTAATTAATATTTGCTGTTGGATCAAGAGATATTATTGGCATCTGAATGGAAGGTATCCTACGAATGCTTCTGATGTCTGCCCTGTATAGTTGAGACTTTTCCAGGAACTCATTCGTTTTGAAGTGACTATATCGAGTATTGTGCGGTTAAAACAGAACTCTAGCACCAGTTTTAACCCGAATCCTGTATAAAGATCATTCATTGCCATGTACTAGTCTTAAATTGCATGTCTGTCTACTAATTCCAGGAAGCAGCGCCATCCGATATAAAGGAAAACCATTTCAAGCAGATATTCGTGACCACACGCACATAATGTTCAAGTAATTAACGCTCGGAATATTACAGTATTTTCTCCTGAATGATTTGAGGTTCGGTTGTGTTAAGCGAGTCCTTATAATACATTCACATCCTCAACTTAATAGATTCAGAATTCCATTTTATGTTTCAACATGGAGGATTTAGGAGAACCAGGATATTAATATTTTATGCGTATTCAAGCTTCAAAAAAATTGATATGCCAAATTCGATGTATTTCTAAAGAGGTTTTCAATTTCGGTCTCTTTTATCATATTTCTTGGGGAAACCATTGTTGCATTATCCGCTTCCACTTATTCATTCTGTTTTGGTCCATTGGCTGTCAACCCAGTTATCCATACTCACACTTACTTTCAGAATACACTTACGGTCGGTGGTAATACTCTAGGGAGTGAGATTTTCTTCTGAAGAGGTGTGTAGAAATGTATGATGCTGTGGTTGTCTACTGTCTTAAGGAGCCCATAAACGATTGGATACGTGACAGGTTTCAGTCGTCCTTGTTTGCGCGTCCGTGTACGAACAGTCTTCCGAAGCCACCCTCTGAAACCCAGATTTGCTGAACCGGGTGGGCGAATTGTGTGTCCCTATCTCGGCAGCCGTTTGATTGCACTTCCCCGGCCCATCCAATGTTCACTATTGCCCGGACGAGGGCAAAGCGCTATCCCCTCTTCAGAAGACTGCACAGAAAAGGCAGAGGCATCGTCCAGATGCTGTTTATCAGGGAGGGAGGACTGTCCTGCTTACGTGTTTTCTTCTTTTGAATGTAATTACCGAATATAATGATATTTGATTAAACGTGAGGTTTTAAAGTTGATTGTTCTGAGGAGATTGATTATGTTTTAAACTACGTCTTTTAAGCGATGCGAAAACGATCGAAATAGCTCGTGAGGTTTCCTTTTTGTGAAGTAATCACCTCCAAACCGAAGCGCTCCTGCGACTAGAAGAGAAAACCTATCAACGGAGCTCTAAAAACGGGGAGCAGGAGCCTCTCCATTGAATTAGATCAACACGTCACTGAGCGCCTGTCTTCAACCACAGGACTCATATCGCATTCTAGCTAGGGCCGGGAAGTGCACACAGGACGAGGTGTGATTCTACATCGTGGTCTGGCGGAAACGGATGGAGAAGCACACGGCAGCGATAAATTCTCATTTTCTCTCTCTCCATCTCTCATCGCAAATCGTCGAATGTAATCTAATTTAACGTACGCTTCATTTAAAATAGTTCATGCAATCGACTTCTTTCCTTGTCTAACGAAACCTGCCCGACCCTGCCACTTTTTTTTTCAAAATTCAAGTAGTATATGACTTAGTGTAGGGATCACAGAATTTTGAAAATTTGCACACAATTCACTTCTCCCCATACGCAGTTTTAATTGTTTTTGACGTAAAATAAATAAATAAACTGATATCTTGAGGATACAGACATTCCCAAAGGCACTTTTGCTTAAGAAACTCCGGCAGCGACATGATACATTTCGATCGCGCCTGTCTTACCGGGCGAGTCGTGGTCGCGGACGCGTGGGTTTGACGAGACGAATGAAACACGACGGATTGAGCGGTCGCGTCTTTTGCCCACGTGAGAGTAGAGATGGCAAAAGATCTATGTTTTCAAAACATCGATATTTTCACCAGAAACATCCATATATAAACATTGATGTTTTGTTTTCGATGGATTTTTTCAAATCCATATGCATTTCCAGAAATATTGATGTTTAAAAAAGTGTTTTTTAAATTTTGTTCGTGCTAGTATGGTTAAACTGCATTTTGAACCTTGTCTGTATAGAATTTGATTAGAAAATTAAGATAAGTATAATTGAAGGCAGAATATACTCGTACTTTAATCTAATGTTAACATATATTAAGCTAAGTACGTTTTACTTTGACAATTTATAAATGAAAGTACACAAATGGAATAATAGCAAAACACGATGTTCTTTATTTTTTTAATTTCCTTCTTTGCACTCGATATACATGACAAATATATTACTTATGAGTGATCAAACAATAAAATATACAGGTATTTCATTTAAGTACTCTAACTGAAAACAGAAAGAGGATGGGAAAATACTATCTGTTTTATCACACATAAAATACTTTTAATATAATCATGTTTTTTGGTCGATGTTTTATCGAGATCGAAAAGCATTTGGCAATGTATGAATGTTTTGATAACATTTGCCACCACTCCGTGCGAGGCTGGAGCGAGCGCCCGCCAGCGCCGGCACGTGGCACGAGTGCGCGCTGCGCCGCCGCCGCTGCTGCAGGTGCGAGCGGAAGGAAGCAGCAGAGGGCGCGCGGGCGGGCGGGCGGATGAGTCAGCGGCGGGAAGTGGGCCACCGCTGCACGGCTTTCTCCGACGCGCGCCGTTCGCTTTATGGCGCCCGCCCGCCCGCCCACACGCGCTGCGCCATACCTCACGACGGACGCCCACGTGCTCTTGTTTTCGTTGCTGATAAGCTCCCAGAGAGGTGTCGAGATACACCTTTCATCGATTCGCCTCCGTTGCCCTAATGCGTTGGCTGTCCTACGTCTGTTTGGAAAGGTACTCGAGTGTGCGTATATGGAAGATTCTATGTGACCGACATGATAACTATCGACATTTTTTATTAATTAGTATTGTACAGAGTTACAGGTTCTTTAAATCTTTGATCAGACGAGCCTTCGTTGGTTATTCTCGTGTTGGCATTTAATTTGTGCTAATTCCTGCCTTTTAGCTCTCAATATGGCTTTTAAATATTAGTATGTTCATTCGGGAGAAAGCATACTGTACGTATTTTGAGTTCCTTAAATTTACGTTATTTATATGAAATAGTACGTAATATTAATGAACTATCTTTATGACCTGCAAAGACTATTCAAGCTGTGATCTGATTTTCATGTTTATTTTTACTTAGATGTAACTTAGTTTTCAATGTTTCAATACTCGAAAAAATAATGTTTTGTGATTTTTGTTTCCGCATTTGATGTAAGGTAGATCGTACGGCATCCTGGAATTGCGGAGCAGCAATGAGGACTGCGGGCGGGACTTTTCTGGGGTGGGTCGCGGGGCGGGCGCGGGGTGGGCGCGGGGCGGGCGCGGGGCGGGCGCGGAGAAATTCTGCAGCAGCCTTTCGGTTCAAAATCTTGTGTACTCTATCGATCACTGCCAAATCTTGAAAAATTAAATTTCGACACATACGCATGTGAAGTTTTCGTAGTTTTTAAATGAAGAAATCACACGTTAATAATTTATAAATTAAGGAGTATGAATTACCAAAAGACTTCATAAATATTAAAAACACGATCATAATTCAAAATATTTTTCGAGTTCCATTAGCGTGACAGACCAAGAACAGCTATTTACTACCTTACTGCGTAGCGCACACGCACTGACTCAGTTCCGGAGTCCGTGTCATTCGTGGCTGCCCTTCACGCGTGTGGGGCAGCACTGTTGCGGAGCGATGGAGTTTTTTTTTCCTACACTAGGGTGGGTTTCAGTGCAACTAATGGAAAACGTTATACGTTATTTCCGGAAGTATTTTAAATCAGGAATTAATACAAACCGAAGTACGTACTGGTATTTCTGTACTGGCTTGTTCTTTATATTGGTGCTAAAAATCGCATTCCAAGTTTTGCAACATTTCTAAATAAAGTCACTTGTAATCCATCCAGTGAGGATGTGTTGTACTCGTGCCCAATTGTGCTGTCACTAGGGAAGCCACATTGTATACTCGCAGGATGCGGTTCACAGATTGTCCTCGTCCATATTCGCAGTTGAAATAACTTGAAAGTCCTATTTCATCATTACCTGCTTGTTCTGAGTTGTATGATTTCTTATCGTGTTGAATACCATTGCTTGCGTTCTTCATAAATCGAAGCAGGCACCTACAAGGATGGAACGTGCACTAAAGCGTAATTTTCAATTTTTTTTTTAATTGCCTTGCCTTTAGTGTGATCCGTGCATGTGCTTCTAAGATTCTCAGGAAATGCTTAGAGTATTTCTTTCATGTATTGATTGGGACTAACTTTGCGAGACGTAAGATACTCTGATTGAATTTAGATTATTCTTTGAGTTACTTTTCGGCATCTAATGATCTGGTAATCAACATATTCTGAAACTTTTAAGCCATCGATATAGATTTTGTTACTTTAATTACAGTTTCCTGGAAGTATTTTAAGATTGCTTGCTCAGCCTCGGTAAGAAATTAGCACATATTAAATATCTCTACTCTCTCCCATATTCTAAAATAATTTGTATATTTCAATGAAAATCTGTCTGCTCTCAAACATCGAGGCATTTTATTCAAGATACAACGATTTTATACCAATACGACGCATTTCCATCGATTTCATCCATCGAAATAAATGTCGACAGGCCTGTAATATTGATACCACAACAATTCAGCGAACCACTGGGGTAAGAGTGATATTTTTATTTTCCATTTTCTACATCGATGCATTGAAATTACCCTCAAATTTCCCTTCAGAGTATACTTGCTGTCTTAGGAAGCAGAGGGGTTAAGGTTCATCATATTGTATTGCATGCTGATAGAGAATTCTATCAAATTGAAACCTCCGAAGTTAGCACCCAACTGAATACTAATTTATCTCCCGATGGAGTTAAGATAATCATAATGAAGATAATCATAATTTCAAACTTTTAGTTGAACAGAGACAGTTGTAAAGAGAAATTATTACAGATAAAACCATTCGTCATAGAAGACAAGACAACTTTCGTAGACAAATGGCGAGAGATTGGCTTCAAACAGCACATGCAGAAAAAATAAAGTATACAGAACTAGCAGCAGAAGTCAAAGTTCACATTGTTCCTCTGGTCATTTCGTGCACAGGAGTTATACCAAATTACATTCATAAAAATCTGGAACTTATTCAAATGCCAAAATATACGTTGAAAATTATGCAAAAATCTATCATCTTAAATGCATGACTGTGCGAAAATTCTTAAATTGCGACGAAACATGAATTGACCTGTATCTTGGTTATTAACTCGACACAAAGTCAAATAAATATCCGGTCAATAGCGAGAAAAACAACGTACAATAATAATAATAATGATAATTATTATTATTATTATTATTATTATTATTATTATTATTATTATTATTACACATTGTTCTTCTCGGTATTCACAGGGTTTTCATTTGACTATGTGAATATCAGAGGTGAATAATAATAATAATAATAATAATAATAATTATTATTATTATTATTACTACTACTATTTTTTGATTTGTTGATGGTGTTTCACTACTGCAAAACGTTTTTAATTGCCGAGAAATTTGAAGAATAAGGTAAAGAGGTAATTTGGGGCTTTAAGTCTGAATTACGCTTTAGACTTTGTAAAAATAATTGTGCAGAACAAACACGTCATAGAATATATTCAGTTATTTACCTGCTATGTAAGACCAAAGAATAAAATAATAAATTGCTTAAAAATACAAAGTGCAATCATGAATTTTGGTAAGTGTTAAAAATTATAGTAGCAAATGGTACAAAACGTAAGCTTCGGCTGTATCAAGTGTGAGCGTTAACTCGGGGATTGTTGTCGGGACTAATGGTGGCCTAATGCAAAGACTGGGTGATTACATTTAAGCCTCATTAGCAACGGAAAAGTTGAAATCCCGGCGAACGCACGAACGTAAACGTACACACATAAACATGACTATCATTCGCAAAGACAATAAACACAAATGTTAAAGAAAACAATATTGAATAAACAGGTGTAATCTCTTTATAGAATCAAGTAATAATTTATTTAAAGTGATAAAGGTGTTAATATTTTCATGAACACTATGTTCTGATACACATTCATGCGTGGAATAGTGCTGCTTAGGTATTATTTTCGTGTTTCGTAAACACGGTTGTACAAGTTTCAAAAATGTTCCTGTGATTGATAAAAAAAATCATAGCATGCCTTTTTTCGCCTTGGAAATTCTTTTCAGTAATGTGATTGAAATCATTTTTATTTGCGATATCGTTGTCCCAAAATAGGAAACATTAGTCAGCACAAATATTACTGTCCCGATTTGATACATTGTGAGATCTGACTTCATGATAAAATACTGGTTATAGTTTTTATTGTTATAATTTTTGTAATTGCTTTAGGCTGTCATTATTAACTGTAATTCCTACAAATATTAATTCGACCTTGTCCTTTGCTAAATCATATTACGCTTAAAAGTTACTTACATGATACGAGAGGAAACGTTACATTTTATTTTGCAAGTAGGAAAGGTTGTGACACGTGTCATACACTATTTTTCAGACAGCCTTATCAAATTTTACTTTATTTTAATTCAATTATACTTAATGACACTTTAAAGTCAGTATGAGATGATGCGGTCGGATGAAAGTATTTTGTTTCCTTTGTTGCATTTCCTGAACACCTGAGCTGCGTGTCACCTTTAGCACTGGTGCTGAAAATCGAACTTTTAGCACGCTACGCATGTGGGTGTCTCAGAGGCAATCTCTCAGTGATATTTACAACAGCAACTCTTTAGTTTGAACATAATTATAATATTGGGTAATCTATAAATTCCTATTTAATTTGGCTGTAAATTCGAACCGAAAGTTGGGGAAAATTAATACAAAGTGAGATGTCGATCATAATTTCGAACGTTTTCTTCTGAAGTCAAATGTAAAATGCGTATTGGGTGAATATTATGGTAAATATTTGGGATGTCAATAAAAACTATATCATTTTTGTTTACTAATTCACTTTATATTTTTTTAATTCAAATCAGAAATTGATTTAATTAGTGGGAAGTTTTCTAATGGCAGTAAAAAGTATACTAAAATTTTAATTTTATTCCTTATTAATTAATGGGAGACTTTTTTGAGTTAACTAAAATTTACTGCACCTGATACATTCTGATGGTTAGACTGAAACTGGTTCTAAATGATGTTTTCTCTTAGTGGAAGGAAATACAATCTAATTGGTGTCGTGGTTCGGATTGATGTTATCCACTACCCAGCTGCTGGGGATGATAATGTGACTCTACTATGTCAAAGGACAAGAGCATTATTCTTCGGAGATCCTTCCCCCACGTCGACAAACGAGATGATGATGACGGTGATGAATGAGAGAAAGCCATGTCCTCGTAAGGGAGTTGTTTGCGGTCAACGAGGAGGTGCAAATGGGATCAAATCAAATGTAATCAAACAAGCAAAGCTGATTTAGTGCAGGTTACGAAGTGACGCAGCGAAACGAGTACGTTGTTTTTTCTGAGATGGTACAAGACATTTACGTTTCAAAATAACTAATTTGTGTTATTCTATTTCGACCAATGATTTATGCTACGAATAAGCTATATGTGTCCTCAAATGTTACAGAGGCTGCTACATTTTTTAAATGTGATTAATTTTTCCATGGATGTTTAATACTTATTTCTAAATAACAATAATACCGAGTAATATTATTCATGTGTAATTGTTTTAACGTTTGATGATGGTGTACATAATGGAATTATACTACCTTTTTTCGTAAGTCGCCTGGCCACTCTTGAAATTGGCAAATAATGACGAATGCGTAGGTGGAAATGGGAGAACGTATCATGTAAATGCAGCGACCAACAAGCTTGAATTATATAGAGGAATGGAATTTTGAACAAATACAGAGCTCCTGGTTGAAGTACTTTGCACTACTGACACCCACATGTCTGTTGGCAAAATGTAGTAGTGGTTCGTGGTTAAAAGTACACTTTTTCGGCTTTTCTTTAATATATAATGTTTGTGGAGGTGCTACATTAAAATGTTCCCCCTGTTTGATGTATAATTGGGCAAATAGAAGCGATTAAATATCGGAAACGCAAAATTGATGTACTGCATACCAAATAGAAGAGAGAATTTACTTAAATTTTGCATATCTAATGTGTATTTTAAATATTTAATTATACATTCGTCTGTTGGTGAATTTCAATGACGGATTTGATTATTGTCTGTTTGTTGCTCTGGTAGAGGTTGCGTAGAGTATTACATAAAAATGTGTGAAAACCGTTAAGACAAGTTTGTTAAAATATTTTTTTTTAAATTTTGCTATCAATATTTTCGACCGACCTGGATAGCCGAGGTGGCTAAGAGCGTGGATCGGCACAGCGCGTCGGTCCGAACAGTCAAGGGTTCGTGTACCGTCTTATTTGTACCTTGTCTCTCATATATGTGGTGTCGCAGGGAGCCTCCTGTTCTGCTGACTCCAGATAAGAGGAGTCTGCAAGTGTGTTGGTCGATTATGCGTCCCATCGGGACGTAGGGTAACAGGCTGTTGGATGAATAATAAAGAAGCCCTCAGAAAAAGTCAATATTTTCGAGACTGTGGTTTAATCACAAATTATAGTTAACCACAATATTTCCATAGAGATGTAGTAAATTTAATTTGAAATGTTAATAAAAATATTAACACTCAGAAATCTACAACTCAAAAGTTAAAATAGAGAAATTTAATTTGTATTACGAACCAGCAAACAAACTTGTTATTTATACTCTTGTAGACTAATATCCAATATTCTAAATATTTCAATCTTCTAAATGTAATTTCTTCGGCCGAATTGACAATTTCCTACATGTTCTTGTGCTGCCCATGAAAAAACTGCGCGGGCACATCGGCTTTCTTGGCGGCGCATGAGCATTTTCACTCGCTACCCACACCACCCGCTTGTAAACTCAAGTGGTTGTTTATTTATTTATTTATTTTACGTCAAAAAAAACAGTTAAAAACTGCGTATGACGTGCTATGGGGAAAAGTGAATTGTGTGCACATTTTCAAAATTCTGTGATCCCTACACTAAATCATATACTACTTAAATTTTGAATTTTTGAAAGGGAGAAAAAAAAACTCCCATGTAATAAAATCTTTTTTCAAAGATAAATAAGCAATAAATTTTGGCTCTTATTACTTCCTGCCGCGACAACCTGGAAACGTTGGTTGTGCTTTGTAGCACCTTTATTGAATTTAAGAAAGCAATCGAGTTCATATCGACGAGCTATTTGTAATGTAAAGAAATCAAGAGAGCAATTAGTTAAAAATATCGTATTGAATGCAATGGGTTCGTTAGCAAACGCCAGATGCCCGCACCGCTTTCTAGCCGCCTCTTTTCTACAGCGCGTGACTTCAAATGGCAGGTTCGCTTCCTACAAGAGCGATGGTTTTCCATCACGCGATAAGAGTATGTACTTTGCTTTGGAAGAACTGAGAATGAGAAAGATCGACGTCCGAAAGAACGAAATTTTTCTCGAGACCAAGGTACAGGTTCGCACACAGGCTAAGCTTTTGCAAAAATAACTTGGGAGGAATAATGTCTCTCCAGGGATATTACGCCCTCTCATTTTCTTTTGTGTTATCAAAATCTGTATACTAATAAATAAATAAAAAAGAATGTTACTTTGGGCAGGATTAAATATAATACGGGAGCCTAGGCAAGGTCAAGCTATGGGGGGTCTTTAAAATCGACATATTGAAACATATGTAATAAAAATTATTATGATTATAAGAGCGAAAGCAAAGGTTACAGAAGACGGCAAACGTTAGGATGAGAGCTTCCTTGCAGAAACCCTTATCGTCGTTGTACATTTCGATAAAGCGGTAGCAGTGTAACCAACCGTGCGTAGTTTGTATTGAGAGGAGAGGAGGCCGGGAGCAGGGCGAGGGAAGGGGAGGCGACGTGCAGCGACGGGCCCTGCTCATGGCGGAGGGCGAAGGGTTCGGGGCCTGCAGGCTGCAGGGGGAGGGCCACTACAGAAAGGACCCCCCCCCTTCCCCGTTGCCAGAACTGCCTCGGCGCGAGTTGACTCAGTGAGTTCCTCCAACGGCTGAGGAGGCCGCTCCCTGTTTGGGTACACCTAATGAATCGACTCTTAGTAAACTATGTGAAACCCTACGACCGTCCTCAAGCTACATAGCTACTAGTAATGACAAGAGGCACACTTTGCTGCTTGGAGGGTGACCTACATTGCTGTTGTCATGTCAATAATGTTTCAGCACATCGCACATTCTCTGTTTTCCATTGTCCTCGTTTCGTTATCTCAAATAGCTTAAATGTGACAATTATTCTTGCCAATTGTATTTTGGTGAATAAGTTGTGTTTTTTTTTATATTCTTTGTATTTATTACATATGGGTGTTTATACTGAGTTTATGAAATTTGCGGAATACTTCTTTGTCATCTAAAGATAACAATACTTACGGAATTGATAAACATGTTTTCGCGTTTATATTTTGTTGTCTTGCGAGTTCCTTCCCCGCTATCTCAGTGTGTGAATCGCCGCGATTCTTTGATTCGACCGGTTCCACCGGTTCCGGTTGCGGTACGGCCGGAAGTCTTCCGCCCAGCGACCAGTTACTTCTCATCCAAATAAAGCACAGGAGCGCGGGTCCGGACGGGATTTTCGCTTCTGCAGCACGGCAGCGCAATGCTTTAACGGTTGGGAGAATATGGGTTACGGGCTGTACCTGTCGCAAATGAGTAGCCTTGTTCTGCGAGTTGATAACGCATTGTTAATATTAATGAAAAGCTGCGTACTAAACATGTTCATCTCACAAGCATGGGTCGTTCCTCTGTTTTAGGACGCTTTCTGCGTATATCTTATTAAGTACGCCTAATTTTTTTCTTCTGAACGTTTTTATTAATTTTTATCAGTCACCCTAAGCATTAATTCAGTACGTCTACTGGAAAAAGATTTCGAGAGTATAATCATTACGACGAAATGAAGGTAATGCTCACATTCCGAAGTCCGATGTTTACCAACATTTTAAAATATTTAAAACGTGAGTTGGCCCGTCAGGTTTGGGGATATTCTCCCCTTGCGGAGGGTGCACGGCGGGTGTTCTCCCCATTGCAAAGGCTACCTCACGTGGCGTTCGCTGCTTTATTTGCGCGCGAGAATAAATTGCAGGTGCAGATGCTATCGCCCGCGCGCTCGCGGTATTTCGCGTGGCCCCGGGGAAAGCCAGGCCCCGGCGCCCGCCCTGTTGCGCCTCCGCTGCCGAGCTCCTGTCTGCCCCCGCGGCGCGGAGCGGCGTTCGGTAGTCGCGGCGCGAAAGCGCTGCCCGACGACCCCGCCCACCGCGCCCTCGCCCTCGCACTTGCACTCGCACTCGCCGCCCCGGCCGTTGCTGCAGCCACGCCCGCCGCCGACGCCAGTCCCGCTGTCCCGACATCGCGCTGATCCCCCGTCTCTAACGTCCCCACCGCCCCCTTCGTCTCCGCCGTCCCCATCGTCCCCGCTGTCCCCACCGTCCCCATCGTCCCCGCCATCCCCATCGTCCCCGGCGTCCCCATCGTCCCCGGCGTCCCCATCGTCCCCGGCGTCCCCATCGTCCCCGCCGTCCCCGCCGTCCTCATCGTCCCCGCCGTCCTCATCGTCCCCGCCGTCCTCATCGTCGTCGCCGTCCTCATCGTCGTCGCCGTCCCCGCTGTCCCCATTGTCCCCGCCGTCCTTATCATCCCTGCCGTCCTCATCGTCTCCGCTGTCCCCATCTTCCTCGCCGTCCCCATCGTCCCCGCCGTCCCCATCGTCCCCGCCGACCTCATCGTCCCCGCCGACCTCATCGACCCCGGAGATCCCGGCGTCTCTGCCGACCCGCTGACTCCACCGTCCCCATCGCCCCTGTGGCATTCGTCATTCTTGTCGTCGACATTTTCGCCTTCCCCACTCTTCCTTCCGTACTGCACTCCGCTGTTCTTGTTACGCTCGTCATGTTCGCTTTCCTTCTCGTCGCCGCCGTCCCCGCAAGATCTGTGGCCTCTCAATCCTTGTAGTCGTCATCTCTACCTTCCTCCACTCTTTCCCGACCAACCCCACTGAAGTCACTGTAGTCACTCAGACCGGGAAGTCCTGGGTTCGAGTCCTGACGGGGGCAGGATTTTCGACACTAGCTTGTCAGCTAGGTCGAATTCAATTGCTATCTGGAGGATTCTGCCAGACGGCTGCTCTGATCGGAAGTTTTCCGTGGTTTCTCTGATCAACACCAGACAAATGCTGGTGCAGTACCCTAACAAACGGGTCACGAACCGTTCGGATCTTTCCTTCTTCTTCCATCTAGTTGTAAAACGAATCAGTTATACCTGGAGACATATTTTCTTTTTCGAAATTATGTATAATTTTCTGCATAATGAATCATATTTTATTCAATGCCTTGCCTGCAAGTTGGGAATTCGTAAATTTAATTGTACTGCCTTCATCATCAGAGATTTTTTGCTTTTCATTTTGAGCCTCAGTATCTTGCTTTCTAGGTAATTGATTATGAATTTTTGTGGGAATTTGTTTGGAATGTACGGATTGCAGTGAGACGTATGGAAAACTTAGTTCGTTTTGTCAAAGAGCAAGGAAAAACTGACGTTCCGCAATCAACGAATAGTGAAGCACGAGCGTTAAACAGACGAGGCAGCGTTTTGGCGCGCCACAGGACTGAGTCCGGGGTCTGGGTCTGGGTCTGGGTCTGGGTCTGGGTCTGGGCCTGGGCCTGGGCCTGGGCCGCCCCGAACGGATTCCTGCGGTGCCCGCCGAGTGCACTGCGAGCGGTCGCGACGTTCGGAAGAACCGATCGAACGCGCAGGCGTGCGGCTCGGAGCCATGCGGAATGAATTGCTCCGGAACGAAACCGCCCCGGCGACTATTGTTGCTGCGAGGGACGCGTCGTCTGCGAACTGGTTTCTCTAAAGTGGGACGCATCGCGACCGCCGTTTTGTTTCCTTTTAGGGCGAGATACTTGCGATAGCTGCGTTCATTGCGGAGGAGAGAGCCTGTGCAGAAGAGAAACAAAATTTTTATGCCCTGGTTTGATTTCGAGATACGCAGTACAAGAGTCATTAAGTTTCTTTCTAAACTCATCTGAAGGCTAAACGCATGTGAAAATTCTTTCCGAGTTTCTCCACTTTATGTTCAATAGTGGTCATATCGTGATACGGGTTTCACATTTGTTGGATTACATTACGCATCTTCTAGTAGTGTGCCTTCCAAGCCGGTAAGGACGTGATGGCTACTTGTAGAGAGGGAAATTAAAAAGTAAATATTGCTTTCGTTTAATATTCATTATTTTTAAAAGGTTTTCTAATTTCCATCTTTAAACTTTTGCGCAGACCAAAATGTTGTATACCAAAATATTTTTGGTGTAGTCACCTGAAGGTTGGAGAACGAAACGTTGGAAGATTGGTATATGCAGGTTTTTTAACGATATAAATATTGCAGCATTGTTTTCGTGATTGTTTTTTCACATTATCAACGAAATCCTTTCAGGGAAAACAGCCATAAATCTCAAATGTGCCTTGACTTATTATACTTGTAAAATCAACCCCTGCAAAGAGGTGTATTTTGATACATTAAATCTGTTATTACTGACTTTGTGTAATCGTACAATTTAGGCAAGTCGAAACTTCGTAACTTAGTCGTTCATCAGTGTTTTATGTTTGTTATGCTAACGCAAATGTCGTGAATTAAGGCCTGCAAACCATGAAAGTCTCGCTGAATGATTTTGAAAGGCTTGTAGCGAATTGAGGTTAATATGAAAGTAATTTAATTCTAAGTGAGTATGCTTTAAGTTATTTTATTTTATAACATTACTTTTAGAATTATGTAACCCTGCTTCATTCTAGAGAATCCTCCTAATGTATGACATCCCAAAATATGTAAATAACATTTCAGAATGATAAGCTTATCAAGTAGTTTGTGTAAAAAAATGTTTTTGTTCATCTTATTTATAACAAAAGATGTAATGGTCACCAATGCGTATAATGGTTTACAGCGGCATGTCAATAAACGATAATATTTTAGCTGAACTGAAGGTCTAGGCTGGAGTTTGTGCGCGTCATTGTTTGGGGACAAGGCGCTTGCAGAGGTGGCGCCGCGTGCGGTAATCGAGTGAGTGAGGCAGCGGCCCCGCGCCGGCGCGGCGCCTGATTGTGGACGGGCGCTCTGCAAACGCCCAGCCGGCGCCCTCCCCCTCCCCGTCCCCCCACCCTTGCACCCGGGCAAGCAGAGCCCCGCCCACCGCGTCCGCCGACTCGTCCACCTCTGGAACAAACTGTCAAACTGCTCCCAAAGGCCCTCGCACACCGCGCGGAGCGGCGTTGGAGGAGGGAGTGGGGGGTTGCGGAACTGCAGAAGATGTTGATACTCTACGCGGGCAAACTTAGAACGTGCTCAATATCATCAGCCGTTTAAATCATTATCCAGATCAGAATGCGATTGAGTCTCCCTCTTACGGTTCCTTGAAAAACAGTCAAATTTAGAGAGATATACTAGACATTGCTGTGCCCCCTTATATCTACGCCGCCCGTTCCTAGAGATGCATTAAAAGTGGAGGGGTGTCCAACACTCATTTATTCTGTCGAATATCCGAACTTACGGGCATGCGATATAACATCGTTAACGTAGGCTGAGTACAATTTAGATATATAAATTTATCATAAACATGGACGTACTATTTACTTTGAAATTTAAGGCACTCATGTATCTCAAAACAGTCAATAAGCGGCACGGAAAAGCTAAATGAAATAGGGGTGGTGAAATAGGGGTGGAAATAGTAGTGGATGATAATTATCATACGAAGGTAGATGTTAGTGTGCGGTTCTTACATGACGTTATAGTGAACGCGATAGCTTAGGCACTTTCTGGGTTACGTCTTTTGCTTATGCTCCCGTTTACATTCCCCGTTAATGTTTCATCAAGTAACATCGCACTAAGCTTTTAAGTTTCATTTTGAATGTGGCTTTATGGTTTCCGCTGTATGAAGACATCGTCCTTGTGTAGTTTTAGAAAAATGTTTTAGGATTTTCTTTCATTACCTCAAACTTACGTTATTCTAGCCTTTGATTGTGTTTTGTAGAACAAATTTCACCATTTCACTACTCATTGAAAAAGGAAATAACGTAACGTCTTTTTTCAATTTTTTGTGCAAATTGTGTTCTTTTAGATAATGATTTTTAAACAAGTTAGAAATTAAATTGTGTGCAGACCAGTTGCTCGTTACGAATCCTGGAAATGTGTTGGATAGGGGTGTCTGGCAGTAAACGAAAAGGAAGTGGGAGCGTGGGTGCGGAGGGGGAGGAGGAGAAGGAGAGGGTTGTGCGGCGCGGGTGGGGGTGGGAGTGAACGAGGGGGAGCGGGCGATAACGCGCAGGAGGGGGCGTGGTCCACTTGGCGCCGGGTGCGACTTGATAGCCCTCGCGCCGAGCCCCGCTCACCAACGCAGGGGAGCCAGCACAGCGCCCCTAACGGACAGCGCGCGAAACTCGGGAAACTTAAGTTGCATGCGCGGCCGGACTCCGCAGAGGAGCTGGGATGCACGACGGCCTCGGCAACGTCCGCATTGAAGTTAGCGCAGAACGAGATCACCTTTCTTCATTTGTCACCGGCAGAAAGTCCGTTCTTTGATGAACGCAATATCCCGGCGTGTAAACAACACGTTTTACTCCCCAACCCATTACACAGCCGTTCGCGAAAGCTCCCACGTAATCACGTGGAAGTCGAGCTGTTTTGCTCGAGTGCCTGCTCTCGTGTCCACCATTGTCTGTACCTGGAAAAAGCTGTCTTCAATACACAAGTAAAGTGCTACTTCAACTTAGCTTAGAGTTTCTAATAGTACTAAATAAAATACATTTCCCAAACAATGGTTTTACAGTTGTATCATTTAGCAAAATCTGCTACAAACCAAACTAATTTTATGTGAATAAAGGTTAATAATTAACTCCCAGAAAGTATTTAATTTGACTCAACTAACTGAACGTCTTGTTAAGGATTCTTTTATAATTATTTTTATTTGCTTTGAACATTTTTATATTGTTTTCATTAGCCTAAACAGTGTATTTCTCGAAAATATTAAAAATATACCTAATATATTAAGTTTTTATTGCATTTGTATTCCCAGAATATAGTGTGTGCTAAAATATCAATCTCAAGCGAAGCATTCATTTCAAGAGTAAGGCATTGTTTTCAAATAAATAAGGGACGTTTATTTTTCTCCTAAAAGTATTCCAAAATTACAAATTCAATTACGTCTGGTAGTTCATTGCTCTCTTTTACTTTATATTTTCTTATTTTATTTATTTATTTATTTTCTTTCAGATAGAACAATACAAAGATCAGGGTTAATTCTTCATTCGTTATAGTTGCTTATATCTACTTACAATTAACTTACAATAATCTTACAAATAATCTTAAAATACAACTTACATTACTATTAGGGTGGTAGAGGTATGTTTGTACAATATCTCTACTTTGGATCGAGATCTGAGAATTTATTTAGAAATGTATGGAAAGGAAATTTATTTTTAATGCAGGTTCTGTGAGTTGGGTTATGGCAGAGTCTTAGCGGGGTTAGTTTGGGTATATTTGGTATGTTTTGGAAGAAGTGGGTGAATAAAAAAATAATGTGGTTGGATCGGTTCTATCTGGAATTATTTATGGAGTTGTGCATTGGAAACGTACCATGGGGCATTCGGAACTGATTTTGAATTACTTGCAGTTTTTTGGTGTTTGATTTAGCTGCGCTGATCCAAACTGGGCATGCATATAATAATAGTGATCTTATGATAATTTTGTATAGAAGTAAGGCAGTATTGTAGGGTAATTTAGCTGATCTATTTGTTATTGGTTTTAGTTGGTGTAATTTAACTTTTGCTTGTACAACTTTATTGTCGATGTGATTTTTCTAATAGAAGCGGGTGTCTAAGAAAAGGCCTAGATATTTTATCGGTTTGTTATGCGGATGCCATTGTACAGATTATTGATTCAGTTGTAAGGGGAGTGGGGTGTGAATGGTCTTAAGGAAAATATTTTGGCTGCTGTTTTTGACGTGTTGATTGTAATTTTATTTTTGGCTGCCCAGCCGTCGATTTGGTTTAGATATAACTGAAGTCTGGTTTTTGTTGTGTTTACGGCGGGACCTGATGAATATACAGCCTGCCGATATAAAATCATCAAATCACCACCTGTCAAGAAAGCCCCTGGATATGATAGAATTAATTGGCCTCCCCGAAGGGTCCCCATTATCTCCCGTTCTTTATAACTTGTACGTAGCCGACCTTCCGAAAAGTAGTGATATAAAAATCGCTCAATTTGCAGATGACACGGCTACCGGAATGGGTATCGACGAGGCTACCTGACGCGGATACCGGAATGGGTATCGATGTTAGGCATTCAATACGTACTGGGCAGCAATTGATATGTCAAATATATAATTTCTGTCTTCATATTTTATAAAGACAAATTTACCGACAAGATACATAATACTCAACTAATTTCATGAATGTTGAATTGAAAATTTGGAAGAATTCCATGTACCTAGCAACTTATTAGCTTATAAATATAATTTTTTCGTGCAATAAGTTTGATTTAGCGTACTATTAACTACGATAATACAGTAATAATGAAATACAATTAATAAGTTATCATTATTTTCAAACTTTTTTATATCTTCAATGACAAGTGAGTCTTTAAAGCTTAAAGGGGTCCTTTAAAGCCTCAAGAGCCCAACCAAGGTAATTTTTCCAATGCCCAGCGGAGGGTTAAGAATCTGCAAGTGGCTGCAAACACTGGTGGGGTGTCAAACACTGGTGGGGCGGCCCGCGTCAACTATACGCCAAAAGCAGTGGCGTAGCTTCCATTAAGGCTGCAAGGCGGAGCCTACCCAAATATTTTATGAAAAGCAAAAAATGCATTTCATTAAAAAAAAACAAAATTTATAATGTTTTTATTGATAATTTTCGAAAGAACAATCACATGACTCGTCTGGCTTCGTACGTTTGGCATCTTGTACTTCCCGCTCAATTGCGAACGTACGCGAGAGAGAACGAAGGCTGTGGCCGTTCGGAGCCTTCAACGCATGCGCAGAACGTGCGCCCGCAGTTGCAGATATTCTGTTCCACACGGGCTGCATGGTTCCTCCGAAGGCCCGCCTAGGGAGCTTTCGGCAATCCTCGGATCAGTCGTGGGCAGTGGCGGGCCCTCTCACGCCAAGACACAGACAGTGGGCCGCTTGCGGTACCACTTATGACAATCGGTATTGTTCACACGCAATTCGTTTAATTTACATTTTTGAAGAGAAATACCTTGTAGATGGTGAGGCAAATTGATTCTTAGTATTTTCCTTATACACAAAAATAAATACTCTATTATTAATAATACAATTTAAAATGTTTTAACGACTCTTGAAAGTGACAGGGGCAAAAAACAGCGAAATAAATCAATTGGTAATTATAACAAACCTGTTTCCCACCCATTAGGTTCTATCATTTTTAAATTATTTTTGTGGACGTTGGATAAATGTTTGCGGATAGTGAAATAAAATGTTTTTCCAACATGAATGCGGACCACTGTCCGGGCCGTAAGTGCGGTAAGGCGAGGTCGCCGGGCGCCCCTCGCCGTTCGCCCTTCGCCCGGGTGCGCTGGTAATGGTGTCCAGATGTGCGGGTAAACCGCTCGCCACCCCCGCACCCCTGGGTGTGCAAGCACGGTCAGAGAATAAGACCTCAGTTGAGTTCTTGCAGTACGGACGAACACACTGAAATATTGTACTCAGTATATATTATTGTGAGACGACCTTATATGTTATAGTGAAACGAGCCACATCAAGAATTTAAGAAGATTTCACTACTTCGTATCTGACAGGTGAGAAATTAATTTTAGTTCATCGCGTTTAGTTCAGATCAATATCTGATGAATAATACAAGTGTTATTGTTTACTATAGGAAATATGGATTTACCAGACGACTATATCATAGATACTTTGTTACAATCTCCAACATTCTTCAATAATTTAAGATATGAGGAGAAACTAGAAGTTAAGACAAAACGACTTACACCAAATCTTTCTTTAAAAAAGGCAGATGGTAAAAATTCTCGCCATTTTCAAAAACAGTGGTATGACACGAAGCTGTGGTTGACTGGTAGTGTTAAAAGAAATAGACTCTATTGCTTTCATTGCCTCTTATTTTCAAGAAATGAAAACGAGTGGTGTGATGCAGGAATAGGGGACAAAAGTTTAAAAAATTTCTTGGCAAAGGCTAAAAAGCACGAGTGTTCAATGAAACAACGGCTACAGTAAAATTTAATGAATTTGGCACAACACGAATTGACTATGCTTTATCGGAAGCTGCACGCATTGTTGCTATAAAGCATAATGAGAAAGTGGATCAAAATAGATTAATTCTGAAACGCTTAATTTCCACAGTATGTTTTTTGGCGAAACAAGAGTTAAGTTTTCGAGGACATGATGAATCAGAAAGTTCACAGAATAAAGGAAACTCTAGAAATGCTCAACTTTTTATCTGATCAAGAACCTCATTTAAAAGATCATGTCATTCATAGCAGTGTGTTTAAAGGTACTTCGCCAGACATACAAAATGATCTAATGAGTTGTGTTACGCAAGTAATAAATGAATAAATTTTTAATGAAGTTAGTAATAGCCCATTTGTTTCTGTACAAGCTGACTAGACATATCAACAAAATCTCAACTTAGTGTAATTTTGAGATATGCGAGTAGTTTATCTGGAGACATAGAGGAAAGATTCGTAGACTTTTACGACTAGTTTTTCCAAAACTGCTGAGAGTGTGGCTCAAGTGCTCTTAAAGGTGTTGGATACATGAAAGGTTTCTAAGGAAAAATTGATATGTCAAACTTATGAAGGGTGTAGTGTGAAGGCAGGAAAAAACAGTGGAGTTAATGTTATTATAAAACAACATTTTCCGCGAGCGATGTTCATTCATTGTTATGCGCATGGATTAAATTTAATATTCCTCCATTGTTGTAAAATAATAACCCAAGTGAAGCTTTTTGTTGCCAGACTTACAGGATTTAACAGCTTCTTTAGTCGCTCTAGCAAACGGAGTGAATTGTTGATAGAGCGTGGTTTCAAATTGCCTAGTCCAAGCGAAACTAGATGGAACTATCATTCAAGAAGTGTAGTTACTCTTCTTATCCATTATGAACAAATACGTCTGGCTCTAAACGATGTTGTGGAAAATGATGGATGGGATAGTAATTCAATCCAACAGGCTGAAGGACTGGTTAATATTCTGTGCAATTCCTTTTTTTATTCCTTCTTAATTTGTATAACAGAATATTTGCTTTTACTGATGTACTGTTTTAACATCCTGCAAAATAAAACTTCAGATATCAACTTCTGCAATAAAGAAATTAAAAACTGTTTGACATCATTGAAAAACTTGCGAAATGAAGATATAGTGAGTGAGTGCCTCCTGAAACCAAAAGCCATGTTAAAGCACCATTTGACAGAAAATGAAATTCAAAATAAATTTAATGAAAATGTTTGTAATCAATTGAAAAGATTATCATATGTAGTATTGGACACTGTAATCGTGAACTTCGAATCACGATTTAAGGATTTCGGGAATATAGAATTTTTTGAACTCATGGATGAAGCTAAATTTCAACATTATAACCAAGAATCACATTTTTCGGAAGGTAAGATCAATGCATTATGTGCTGTTTTTCCATGCTTTGATACAGAGAAATTAAAAGGAGAGCTAATGTTCATTTATGGGAGCCAGGATAAACGATTGCCAGCTAAACATTTGTTTAAGTATCTCATAACTAATGGTTTGAAAGACACTTTATCAGAGACAGTTAAATTACTCTCCTTGATATTAAGTATACCAGCAACTACAGCTTCGTGCGAAAGAAGTATGAGCACTCTAAAACGGGTGAAGACTTACTTGAGAAATTCAATGAGTAACGAAAGACTGTCCAATCTTTCCACACTTGCCATCGAAAAAGCGAGCCTTAAAATAAATTCTAAACGTCCACAATTTTTTGATAGAGTCATTGATGTCTTTGCTTCAAAGAAAGACAGGGAAATCGAGCTGACCTACAAGAAAATTTAAGGTGAGTATTTTAATTTTGCATATATTTGAAGCCATAGATTTTCGAATTTTCAAAATTTCTGGAATTAATGTAAAAATGTTATTTAACTTATAACACTCATTTTTGTCACATAGTGCTAGGTTTGTCATATTCCTGTTGCAAATACGCCGTAATAAGTAATATATTAGCATTGTTTTCGTTTATTGTATTGGCACAAATTTCTAAACAACTATTTTTTCTCCTTAAAGTTATAATAACATAGCAAAATTCGGTGACCATACTTCTAGTATCGTTCGGGTAAACGAGCGAATAACATCTCTTCGTGAATGACGGCAGGAGAGTGTTAACTAATACGTTAATCTGCTTTGGAGCCTACCCAGGAAAAATGATCACGCTACGCTACTGGCCAAAAGTAAATTGTGGCGGATAGTGACTAGAGTGTATCCAAACAAGGAACCTACTGAGATGGCTGAGGCCAACTACTGTGTCCATAGCAGCGTCATACCTGTTCGGGAGGGGATTTGAATTAGGATTCAAGCGGTGGCGGATTTTCAACACTAGCTAGATTGCTAGGTCGAATTCAGCCGCTGTCTGGAGGAGAATCCTAGCGGCTGGATGCTCTGATTCATAGTTTCCTGTGGTTTCTCCGATCAGCATCAGGCGAATGCTGGAGCAGTATCCTGACAAACAGGCCGCGCGCGATCTTCCCTTCCTCTTTTTTACCGTATCCACTCCCCTTTCAAGCACACACTCACGTACTTACACGACACTATCACACATGTCGGGAAATTGATCCGTCTGCAGCACTGCCCCAACAAGGGGGTGATAACCTGGAGCGAAAAACTGTGCAAGCCAATGCATTTGTGGACGTCAGATCTCACGTTCCAGCGAGGGAGGAACACCATCGCCTCAAATGACCGAAGTAATTACCGCGCCCGGACTCGCGCAATAATCAATGACGCGAGGGTTCCGCGCAGGGCGTGCGCCCGCGGGCGCGCGGGGTGAACGCCCTCCGAGGGCGCCCCGGCTGGGCGCAGGTGGCGCTGCGGCGCGGGCGAGGGAGGGCGAGTGCGAGGCGAAAGCAGGGCGATGACGAGGGGGTCGCGACGTGAGGTTGCAGCCGGACCGGACGGGAGGGTTAAGGCAGGGCAGGGATGGAGGGAAGGACGGTGAGGTCGCGTTGGGAATGACGAAGGCTAGGGAGAAACAGAGAAGGTTTAATCGTGATCGAAGGTGAGATTGAGGGCGGATATGGTTTGGAAGGCGCAGGCCGGGAAGCAATAAAGACTGGCGAGGGAGTGAGATAAGAGGCGAAGGTAAAGGTATAGAGTGAAGTTGGTTGGTTGGTTCATTAGTGATTCCGGGCGCGTAAACAGCTTGGGTCATTAGTCCCGTTAGTGTAGTGCATGCTTTTTCCTCGGGAGATGGCGGTGATCTCCCGCTGGATGGCGAGATCCGGCGCCGACCTACCGTCGGCTAGTGGAGTTTCCCCCGAACCAGGACTCTCTCACCAGCGGGGCACCGCCCCAGCCGGGAGGAGCTCTAAGCTCCCGACCGGTCTCCAGGAATATGTGATAGTGTAGTGCATGTTAGTGTAAGGGGAGAGGACAGGGCAAGGAAGAGGTAGGAAAGATCGCGCGGGGTCTGTGGCCCGTTTGTTAGGGTATTGCTCCGTCATTCGCCGGTGTAACCACGGAAAACTACCGATCAGTGCAGCCGGCCGCTGGAAGAGACAGCACCTGAACGCTCCAGACAGTAACTGAATTCGACCTAGCTGAAAAGCCAGTGTCGAAAATCCTGCCGCCGTCAGGACTCGAACCTAGGACCTCCCGGTCAGAGGCGCTGCAGTGACATCAGTTGATGCACTGAGCTACCGCTACCGGTCGTAGAATTAAGAATTATACCTCTTTAGTCTATGCTAAAGGCAACGGGGCAGGCACGTAGGAACTGGGCGGCTATTGGGGAAATGTGCTGAGGAGAAGACGGTTGGCGAGCATGCGCGCGTAATGGCCATTGGGCAGCGGTGACGAGGGTGGTTCGATTTTACGTGTGGGCGAGACGAAAAAACATGCTAGCGAGTAGAACCCTGAGTGAATCGAATGAATGAAAAGAGAAAGGAGCAGAAATCTGAGATGAAAAGGGAATGGACGCGGGTAAGGTCACAGTGGAAGGTCTGGACGATAAGTGGGACAGATATATCTTCTGATATTTCGAAATTTGGTTCACCACGCTTACAGTTCATGAATGTTTTTGGACGAAATACTAAAGTTGAAAATGGAATTTTTAATCGAAAATTCTGACATATAAAAATAAGCTTAATACGAAAACCGAGCAGGAAAAAACGTTCACCTTTCCATTCTCTTTGTTCCAAGCTTGCTATGAGTACAAATTTGAAAAGCATAAAAACGGTTTGAATTATAATATTATTTAATATTCCGTTCCCTGGTATTCCGCGGTCCGCAGCGACTCTCATTAGCGCGCCCAGAATATTCAGTGCGCCCACGCTGAGGGTCGAGCGAGGCGTTTTTACGGCGTCGCGGGGGCGCCTGGCGGAGGTCGTTGGGCGCAATCGTCAGTTCGCGGCGCGACGTTGCGCGGGAGACGAGTACGCAAGGGAGGCGATCAGCGCAGTCCGAGGGTTGAGGACGCGGTGTGCTGCTCAGTGGTTCACACTGAAAAAGAATGGACAAAAACTGTACTTCGTAATTAAAACGTTCTTGTTTGCGTACACATGACATCTATTTTCCAAAGCGTGCAGAAATTGGAAGAAAATAATGCAATATCTGACCTAGTCAGGTGTGTTTTGATACTCGAAAACGTAACGTACTCACAAACGATACTCGAAAACGTAAGCGATGGTAAAAACTTATACAATGAAACAGGTTCGCTTTTGTCTAAAAAATGTACATATTTCTTTGATCCCGGTGATTAAGCTGATAAGTCAAAAAAAAATTAATTTTACAGTGGAGCAAAAAACAATTTTAAACTAATGCTATAAATAAGTGATTAATGATATTCAAACAAAACCTACACAAAAATAGTTTTGTTTGAATATCACTATCGTTTGAATATCATTAATCCCTAATTTAATTAATTTAAAAGTTGTTTTTTGTTCTCCAGTAAAATTAAGTGTTTATGACTTATTCACCGGGTTCAAAAATTTATTTGTGTTATTCTCATAATCAGGGTTACTGCTTACAATACAACAGACTTCATACGACAGCAAGACTCCAAGGAAGAGGTCGCCTTCCATTAAATAGTTGCTACTCATGGAGAGGGGACAGGCTTCTCATTGGGGGCCTCAGTGCGGTGCACCGGATGCACCAGTCACGTTGCTGGGAGTCCTCGCCAGGCGTCGCGTCGTTTGAGTGTGGGACTCACGGCGGAGAGCTCGCTCTGCCTTTGTCCCTCAGTCGCCGTCTTAAGCCTTTGAACCCTTTTTCTGCTTGCTCCTGCCTTGCGCGTGGACACAGAGGCGAAGGAGGTCTCTTCTCAATGGTGTATTCACCCACAAACGTTGCTGCTCAATTATTCGTATGTCTCCCAGGCATTGCGCAGAAATAGTTAAACGCCACTGAGAGTTATCTCCGCTTCCTAGTCTAACTTGATTCATTATGTACTGATTAGAAGAGTATATTTCTTAAAGGGTAGGAATTTTTTATTAGGAAGATTTTAAATTAACTTGGAAGTTTATTTGAAATCTGAGGAAGATGGATGTTCTTATTTCGTCCGTACATTTGTGATTACATTTAATGAAAATAATATGTGATATAGGTAAACCTTGATTTTCGACGGAGCGAACGTGTTCAAACGACATCCACAGATCCAATAGCTCCATTCCTTCACACATCGTAGAATATATATATATATATATATATATATATATATATATATATATATATATATATATATATATATATAAATCTTCCGCTATTTTTTGAATTTTTTGTTGCAAATTTTTCGTAAATCTTTGAACCTAGAGATATGACATTACCTGAAAATGATGGTGTAACAGCGTATCGGGCTGTTATACCCCAGTTTGCGGGTTCAAACCCGATCGAAGCCGTGGATTTTTAAGGACGAAAAAATCATTCATACGTCTTCCTTGGGAGGGGAAGTAAAGCCGGCTGTCCCATGTTAGTAGATTTACTGCATGTAAAAGATTCTCAAGCCTAAATGAAGTCTCTGAGCTAAATTCAAATTGCCTGTTCCATCGCCTAAGTTATACCTTCTTTCTTCCCTAGTAGGTGAAAGGAGTTTAACGAAACTTGCGTGGTCAGACGGAAGAGCAGACCTCATGGCCCGAGTCTAGCCACATAAAATAAGGCATTCATTCATGGGAAGTGAACATTATATAATATAGACTGTCCACATTGATTACTATTGTGTGTTATGAATTAAGTAAAATCTTAATGTTTAATTTTTTTTCTTCTTTGCTGTTTATACCGCATAAAAGATAATGGCCTTAATGTTGTGGTCGTGAAAAGTGAAGTAGAACGTTAAATACTTAGAACTTGGACCAATATAACGCACTAGCGCAACGAGAACACAGCATACACTGCAATATTGTTGTTTTCGAGGTAGTATGGTGTCATGCATCACTTTCGGCAACATTAATATTCTTTAATTGGAACTCTTCAATTTATCTTCATCTTTAAAACTGATAGTGTATAGATTTCAGCATTACATTTCCTTAAACATTAGCGGTGGTACTTTTTCTTTTGCACCTTATTCATAACTTGGCATTCAAATGAAACACATCCTTGGGAAGTTTATCGTGCATATGTAATAGAAACGAGAGTCACTTGCGGTTTGAACAAAATGTTTCATTAACGTCATCGTCGCGTCACCTTCCGACCTTAATGCAGCGCCGCCGCAGCTGGAGTGAAGCAAAAAGCAGGCGAGGCCCTTCGCTGCCGTTGAAAAGCCGATAATGCGCTGGAGAAGCAGTGTCTTTCCAACGCCAGGTTACATTAAGTGCACGGAAGGGAATTCTCAAATTGGATCTCAGCGTTAAGTAGAGTGAAAAATAGAAAATTTCAAAATCGAATTATGTAGTGAAAATTAGCTACAGGTTT
>BLKR01000967.1:287500-365689 GCA_011170035.1 Teleogryllus occipitalis | reverse complement strand
TTCACCTCGCCCTCGCCTTCACCCTTGCCTTCACCCTTGCCTTCACCCTCGCCTTCGCCTTCGCCCTCGCCCTCGCCCTCGCCCTCGCCCTCGCCCTCGCCCTCGCCCTCGCCCTCGCCCTCGCCCTCGCCCTTGCCCTCGCCCTCGCCCTCGCCCTTGCCCTCGCCCTCGCCCTCGCCCTCGCCCTCGCCCTCGCCCTCGCCCTCGCCCTCGCCCTCGCCCTCGCCCTCGCCCTCGCCCTCGCCTTCGCCCTCGCCCTCGCCCTCGCCCTCGCCCTCGCCCTCGCCTTCGCCCTCGCCCTCGCCCTCGCCCTCGCCCTCGCCCTCGCCCTCGCCCTCGCCCTCGCCCTCGCCCTCGCCCTCGCCCTCGCCCTCGCCCTCGCCCTCGCCCTCGCCCTCGCCCTCGCCCTCGCCCTCGCCCTCACCCTCGCCCTCGCCCTCGCCCTCGCCCTCGCCCTCGCCCTCGCCCTCGCCCTCGCCCTCGCCCTCGCCCTCGCCCTCGCCCTCGCCCTCGCCCTCGCCCTCGCCCTCGCCCTCGCCCGCGCCCTCGCCCTCGCCCTCGCCCTCGCCCTCGCCCTCGCCCTCGTTCCCTCCCTTGCCCTCGCCCTTGCCTGCGCTCTCGTCCTCGTTCTCGCCCTCACCGTCACCCTTCCCGTTGCCCTCGCCCGCGCCTTCGCCCTCGCCGTCGCCCTCGCCCGCGCCGTCACCCTCGCCGTCGCCCTTGCCCTCGCCGTCACCCTCGCCCTTGCCTGCGCCCTCGACTCCCCCTCCCAACCTCCATCATCACTGATTCCCATCTCCAGAATGCAAGGCTTCCCGGGACACTGCAGTGTGGGCGGCTCACAAGCACTGGCAATCGGCCGCTGACGGCCTTGGGCTCGTTCATGCTCCAAAAATCTGCTTACTGAAACGTGTCTGGCTGGACGATTTTCAGGATTATACTAACGCAGTTTATTTTGTACTTTAAAGAGAGAATTTCTAGTGGAAACGATAATTGAGTAAATAATCAAAGCGTTTAATACATCAATATACCATCAAATGTGTTGATGTTAATGTGAAGACACTTCAAATTGGCGGAAAAATAAGCTTATTTCATTGCTGTACAATTTTCCTAATACCTGCTAGATCATTCAAAGTTTATTACTATCTGATGATACAAGGAAACCTCAAATGGATTCTTAAAGTAGACTGATACTCAGTAACCCTGGAGTGGTCGCATGCGAGAATTTGAGCCCTTAGATTTATTATGTATACAGTGTTGTTGGAAAAATGTGTCTACCCTCGTAATAATCATGATCATTCCCTTAATCTTTTATTTGCAAAATCCATTGCTCGTCCCATTATTGCAGACTGTGTCCAATCTAAGAAATTATTATTTTATATGACACGAAAGTTAGAGTCATTTGGGGTGACTTTAGACCATTACTGAGGATGGTGTAAAGCAACTGAAAACATAAAAGTCAACATTTAACTTAACAAACCTTTATTAAAGTGGTGCATGGTCTAAAGTCTCCTCAAGTGACTGTAAACGTCTCTAAACTACAAATATTACTCCCTACATACGTACTATCCATGATAAATATCTATTCAAGAGGAACTAATTTATAATGGGACTCAGCAATATAATTTATATTTCTAAGCTCACTAAACGAAAAAAAACATTGCAATATTACTTAATGGTCAAAAGAGCAATAAAAAATAAAATGTCTTTAAAATATTTTTAAAATCTTATAGAAGCCTACTTTTACAATCGCATTTTTAAATTGAGTAAAATATCAAGTATTACCACAAATCGTGAAGAAAAATCACTTGTGCGAACGAAATATTTGTTCTGATCTCTCTGACTTATAGAAGGCTTAATACAACTGATGAAGTCCTGCTCCACACCAAATGTCCACTCCAGTTCCTCCTGGCGGTAGGCTCATTTGGGTAACGCAGGTAGATAAACGCGGACGCCCACAGAGCGCGGGTCTCTCATGGTGCATCAGGTCGCGCTCCGCCGCTCCAATCCGTCTCCGCCCCGCCCCTTCGCGAGTCACTATCGATGCGCTCCGGTGACAAATTTCTGGGTCGCGCAGCAAGTTAATTAGGAAATTAGGGCGGGATTCGCGGGCGGCGCGCGGCGGGGCGCGGCGGGGCGCGACGGGGAGCGGCGGGGCGCGGCGGGGGAGCGGGGGGGGGGGGGGGGCGGGGGGCGCGGCGGGGAAGCGTGGGGGCGGGCAGGGCGCGGCGGGTTGCGGCGGGGAGCGGGGGTGGGGGCGGGGTCGCGGGCGGGGAAGCGTGGGGGTGGGGACGCGGGGGGGGCGAGGCGAGGCGCGGCGGAGCATGGCGGGGCGCGGCGGGGTGCGGCGGGGGCGGTGGGGAGGGGGCGGGGTCGCGGCGGGAAGCGGGGGCGTGGCGGGGCGGGGCGGACGCGGGGGGGCGGTGCGGCGGGGCGGGGCGCGGCGGGCGGGGCGCGGCGGGGCGGGGCGAGGTGAGGCGAAGCGCGGCGGAGCATGGCGGGGCGCGGCGGGGCGCGGCGGGGCGCGGCGGGGCGGGGCGGCGCGGCGCGGCGGGCGGAGAGCGGGGGCGGGGCGGCGGGCGCGGAGGGGGCGACGAGGCGCGCCACTAAGCCGAATATTAGTGAGCGATTGCCTTAACAACTCAGCCGGGCGCGTGAATTATCGAGTTGCCCCGGACTGCGGCCGCGCGGGACGCTCGCCGCCCACAGCGCGCGTCCTGGGGTCGACGCGACGCGGCGCATGAAATAGGGCAAGAGACGCGGCGGGGCGCGGGAGGGGGGCGTGGTTCCGTGCGCACAGGAGCGGGGTGGAATACGCCGGCACGGAATGGCGCGGAACGAGGCGGTAAGGGGTGGGGATGGAATGGGATGGGGTGGAATGGGATGTGAAGGAACGGGATGAAATGGGGTGTGTGGGATGGGGCGCGCAGGGGCGGGGCGGAACATGCCGGGATGGAATGAGATAGTGCGGGGCGGGGCGAGGTGGTAAGGGGTGGAGATGGAATGGGATGGGACGTGATGGGACGGAATGGGATGTGAAGAAACGGGACGAAGTGGGGTGTGGGGGACGGGGCGCGCAGGGGCGGGGCGGAAGAGGCCGGGATGGAATAGGGTGGGGGAAGCGGGTCGCGATAAGAGGTGGGGGATGGAATGGGACGGAATGGGGAGCGTGTGACGGTGCTCGCAGGAGAGGGGCTGAAGAAGCCAGGACGGAATGGGGCGGGGCGGAACAGGACGGGACGAGATGAGGCAGGGAGAAACGGTAGGGCGGATGAGACGGGTCGGGACGTGATGAGATAGAACGAAATGAGGTGGAACGGGACGGGGTGCGATGAAACTGAATGGGTCGTGAAGGAATGGGACGAGGCGGACGAATAACAATTTGCTATGATTTAGTTATTTATAGTCGGAAAGTGTTGCCTCTGAGAACCTCTTCAATCAACCACCAGGGAAGATATTTTTCCACTTAATTGAAAATATGTGTGCTATTCAAGAGGTGGTGGGGAAGGAGCAGCGCGAAGGGGAGGGGCGTGGCGGGATAGAGCGGGACGAGATGGGGTGGGCCGGGCCGGGCCGGGCCGGAACATTGCGGGACGGGATGGGGCGGAATGAAGCGATATGTAGGACAGGGCGTGATGAGACGGGAAGAAGTGAGCCGGAATGGGATGAGACGGGATAGGACGGCGCGAGGAGTGATGAGTGGAGTGGGTGTGAAGGGGGGGTACGGGATGTGAAAAGAGCGGGACTGTGTCGGAGCGGGACAGATTGAGACGGGGCGGGACAGGGCTGGATGGAACCTGAGAAGCTAGGAACGGTGTGGCGGGGCAGAAGGGGACGATGTGGGCTGAGACAGGGTGAGACGAAATGAGTCAGGGTAATACGAGATGAAACGGGACCAGCCGAGTGAGACGGGGTGCGACAGGGCGAGACGGAATGACAATGACACGGGGTGAGGCGTGGTAAGGCAGGCTGCGGTAGACGGAGTGAAGATGTCTGAAACGAACCCAGTGAGACTCGGAGGGCATGGACATACAGTCGGAGTCACTCGTAAGCAAGGTGGGTTGATCTAGAGCCATATGGATGGGTTTCCCAAACTGTAGCGTACGGCGCGATCAGCATTAATCTTCGCGACATGTCAATGTCTGTCACACGGAGAGACAAGGGAATTTGGTTGCTGGGGGGTTGTGGATCCATCGGCTAGAGGGGAATAGATGAGTTAAGCAGACTGTGGAGGGATCACAGGGGTACGAGGAAGAGAGATCCGGGGAGTAAAACTCTCTAGGGAGGTATGACGTTTTAAGGTGTCGCGAGGTTGGGACGAAGGTGTGGTCGGGCAGTAATAGGAACGCGAGGTGGTAAAAATCGTCGAGGAAAAGGTTCCATGAGATGGTTAGGGGGAAGGCGGAAAAGTAGGAGCGCAGTCAGGAAGTCGAAAAGGGAGAGGAAATTGTGGCTTGGGGTGGAGAAGCCTGATTGAGGTAAAAATGAAGTTCAGCGGAGATGCTGGAGAGAGATAGGTCGGAAATAGCAAGCGACGCTGTCCCCCCCCCCATGGGGGAGGGCAGTCGGGTTGGGCAGGCGCAACGGGAGATCTGTAGGGCGATCGGGTGCTGGCATCTGCGTGGGCACTGCCTGCCCGTTCAGAGTCGAGGCCTTCCTGAGTAACGGGAGCTTGCGAAGAACAGTCACAGTCGTAGAGCCACGATTTCCACACAACACCAGCAGACGCTCAATTAATTGAGGGAAGTCCACGCGACCAGCAGCGGGGTTTTGATTGATTGATTGTTTTTTTCGTGTTTCCGGTCGCGTCAACTGCTTTGGTCATTAGTACCGTTAGTGTAGTGCATGTTTCTTTCCGCGGGAGTTGACGGTGATCTTCCCCTACTGGATGGCGAGATTCGGCGCCGACCTACCGTCGGCTAGTGGGGTTTCCCCCTAACCAGGACTCTCCCACCAGCGGGGCACCGCCCCAGCCGGGACAAGCTCTAAGCTCCCGACCGGTCTCCCGGAGTATGTGGTAGTGTAGTGCATGTTAGTGTAAGTGTGTGTGTAAGGGGAGAGGATAGGACAAGGAAGAGGAAGGAGAGATTGCGAGCGGTCCGTGACCCGTTTGGTAGGGTACTGCTCCGACATTCGCCTGGTGATCGATCCGGAGAAACCACGGAAAACTACCGATCAGAGCAGCCGGCCGCTAGGAATTCTCCTCCAGACAGCGACTGAATTCGACCTAGATGAAAAGCTAGTGTCAAAAATCCTGCCGCCGTCTGGACTCCGAACCTAGGACACTCCCTGTCCAGAGGCGCTGCAGTGAGCACCGGGGTGATTGAGCAGTTTCTGGTCTTCATTTTTAATGTAGGAGCTAAAGAAAGAATGTGAGTTCAGTATCAAAGTGAATTGAAAGGTTAAAACCACGCTTTTAACTCGACGAAACTCCACATATTTCATTTGTTTTCCTTCTATCTTACTGTGTACTTAAATTTTTTGTTTACATGCATATTTTAATATTTCAATAAGTCTCTAAAATTCCTTAGAATAGCAAAAATATATTAATACTTCCAGAAAAGAAAAGTTCTTTAATTAATATAGATCTTGCTACAACTCCATAACTTTGATGCATCAAATCAAACGATTCATCAAACGATTATTCATCAAACCGTTTCTATAAATCACAGAACATTTTGGAACTCAACGACTTTGGGACTATTGATCTATTACTGTTGATACGGAACCCTCTTTACATACACAATGTTTGTCCCACACAGCACGATTAATGACCATTTTGAACTTCGTTATATTGTGTGTTTATGCATAAAAAATGGGTAGAAATATTCTCGGGAATCTACTCATTCTTTGGAATGTAGTTTAAGAAGTAAATGACCCTTTTTAGATACCACTTCCGACCAAATAACGTACTAGGTTAAGACACCGCGTTGATAGGCAACCCGTCGTACGCGCGTGTATTACATGATGTCTTTTTTTAACTGAAGTTTTTAACGGATTGTTGCTGCTTTGATTGTGAACTTATTTTCAAATAGCATTCTTATTTTAAATCATTTCTTGTGATATTTTAAAAATTTCAAGATAGTTTACAAGTTTTGTTAAAATAAAAAACTTAACACCTAACACATAAACGTATAAGATTATTAAAAGTTCACGAAAATCTTTGGAGAATTTGATATACGTACCTGTTTATGAAAAAATAATTATTTTAGTACTTCTCAAAGCAATGTATAATGAGATTGAAATGTACAAGAATGAAATACAGTAAAATCTGTCGACGCGGAATCGATCGGGACGCAAACAAATCTGGTTAATGGAAGTTTCCGTTTTAGGCACGTTTGTCCATTTTATGACACTTGTGATATTAACGTTTCTGCCCTGCAAGTTGTAAATTACATGATTTTATTATCATTATTAAACTGCATTAATATTCCGCATCGAATTTATGGAAGAAATCACCAATAAATTAATATTAAACACTCTTAGTTGACAGCTTCCGAGTTGAAATAGGCACACCTTTCTGGCTGTCTTGCAGACAGCTTGCTGACTTTTTCAACGGACAATGCGTTGCAATGCGCCAGTAGTATGACTTTCTTATACTCATGCATAGCTTTGGGCAATGCGTATCTGGTCGAGGGGTTATGATTTTCTATGCGGAGCACGGAGACGCGTGAATAGAAGCCATGCCCATACACCTTCTCACGCTCAGAGAGAGGGGAGGGAGGAAATTCTCTTCTGGCCTACGATTTGAGAGACCAGCGACCATAAGGTAGAATTTGACCCTGTCAGCTAAAGCCCCTTTCCTTCAATGCCCGGCAGCTACGAATAAATCGCCTGTCACAGGGATAGAGAAATTTTAAAAAAGGTTGCAGATGCATTCACTTCATTAAGAATATTTCGCGTCTCTCTGCCAACTGCATTTAATTCATAAGAATTCCGTTTTATACAGATTGTTTCCCTACAGAACATGAAAAACTCTTCCGTTTCCGCGTTGGAAAGGTTTCGTTTTATGCTCTGTAAAATGCTATTTAGCCAACCTGGATGGCTGAGGTGGCTAAGAGCGAGTACCGACTCAGCGCTTCGGTCCGAAGGGTCGCGGGTTCGAGTCCCGCCTTGGGCATGGCTGCTTGTCCCTTGACTTTGTGTGTGTGTGTTGTCGCGGAGGGCCTCGCGTTCTGCTGACCCCAGATCAGAGGAGCCCGCAAGTGTTTGTCTAGTGTAGGGACGAATATGCGTCCCTTCGGGAGGTAAAGGGCAACCGGCTGTCGGCTGGACAAAAGCCCCAGGGAAAAATGCTATTTAACTTCACGGGCCGTAGAAATTTTCCGGTTAAAGCATGTTTCCGATTTGTACAGGTTACGGTTTAGACAGATTTTACTGTACTTCCTTCAAAAAGTTAATAGAACAAATCAGTGAATTACCCAAAGAGATAATGGCTATCATTTAGATCAACCAACTCTCAGCATACCAATTACAAAAACGGGTAAAGAAGCAATCAATTAGCTCAATTGCTTCCCAAATAAATCTATAATTGCTCTAAACAATCCCACGGTTACGCACAAAAGAGAAGTAGCGTGGAAACAAAATCAGGAGAATGCAGCCACATCTGGGAGTGCCATCTGCTCGCGTGGCGAACAAAGACTCCAAATCAACGCGCTCGCGACCCCCACAAGTGCCGTTCTGTTCCCCGTCGATTCACTCCGCATCATTCGAATCCCCGCGCCAACGCGATCTCTTTCATTTCCACTGTTCCACTCGCACTGAAGCGTAGTAATTAATCGAATTTTTAACATGTACCATCCCAAAAATATTATTAGTCAGTAAATGTTTAATATTTATAGTCGTACAATCTTCAAAAATGTTAAATAAATAATCATCTTAAATATTAAAATAACTATAAGAAGTTGAATTGTAAATCCATTCATAATAAAGACTTATTGTGTCATAAATAAGTTATTATTGGTTTATACGCTATTACGTTTTTCAGTATTAGAGTATCAAAGAGTGTGTTTTATAATCATTATATCATTTTCTTATAATATACGTTTTCTTTATAAATTTCATGAATATACAAAGTCAATATCCATGAATTTTTATAATTATAACACTCGTGGCATTTCTCCTTGTAACTCAATGCATTAACCCACCGCTTATTAAGCGTTGTACAGCCGTGTTACTTCCACCTTTCGAACATTTTAGCACACTACACATCCGCCCCCTTACGTAGTCAGTTACTAATATGTTCTTGTCCTATTCTTACTTCACACTCGGACGCGCAAGGAGAACTTCAGTTGTTAACTCCAGTCATGTTCATTAAAAGTATTTCTAAAAAGAAATGAGAAAGAGATTTGTAAATCACTAGAATGACTAATTTAAATACAATTTATTGCAATTTAAAATTATAAATTTCATTCATTTAAAAGTAGTATATACCAAACCAAATCAACTCATAATCAAAACAAAACGTTTAAACCAAGTGTAAAAATATGTGAAAAAGTATTCTGACGAAATAATTCTCAATGAAAATTCGCTGGTTCAAAACTGCAGTTCATACGTATGGAGTTCATAGTATGCAGATGACAATTTTAATGGCAGATTTCCAGAACGTACGTTGAATGTTCATTAGACAAATTAATATGCTTATACGTAAAAGCATGTTTGTATTCCAGGAAAAGTTATTTTTGCTTCTATTTGACAAACTGAAATGCAGAACAAACTCAGTATAAATATGACGTAATAATAGCCTCATCATTCATTCACAAAAGACCACAATCACATTTGTCCCACCAGTAAAAGCAACAGAAAATTAGCTCGCGTACGAGCAAATGAAAGCGCAATTGTCACTTCTGTGAATGCTCTCTGCTCCCGCAACGAGCAAAGAATCTACAACGACACCACCCTGCGACCTCGTCTCGCAACATCACTCGTACGAAATCCGCTCCCCCCCCCCGCTCCGCATCTCCCAGCATTACTCCGGGCGTCCCCCCCCCTCACGACCACATCTCCCCCCACCTCTTTCGTCTGCCTCCTCCCCGCGGCGCAGCGTTCTCTTTAATCTCATTTGCCTCCATCCGTTCGCCCGAGTGCGTGCCGTTCTCTTTCCCTTTCAATTTGTGTTTACCCGTCGCTTCCTGATTCGTGTGAGCAACTGGGCCGTGCTCTGAATTCCACGGCCTTCTGCAGTTCGCCGCCGCCGCCTTATTTTACGTAACTAGCGCGCGCGCGGTACAGCCGGGAGAGCGCGAAACTGTGCACTGGACGGACGGGTGTGAGCCGTTGCTCGTTTCATTCGCTCGCAGCCTAGCTGTTTCATTAACGTTGTAAGGTAGATTTTAGTTAGTGAGTTAGTGCCTTATTTTAAGTGGCGAGACCGGGAGCGGTAGCTCAGTGCATCAACTGATGTCACTACAGCGCCTCTGACCGGGAGGTCCTAGGTTCGAGTCTTGACGGCGGCAGGATTTTCGACGCTAGGTCGAATTCAGTCGCTGTCTGAAGGAGAATTCTGGTTAGGCGGAAGAGCGGGCCTGATGGCCCGAGTCTCGCCACATAAATAAAGTCATTATTATTATTATTATTATTATTATTATTATTATTATTATTATTATTATTATTATTATTATTATTATTATTATAATTCTAGCGGCCGGCTGCTCTGATCGGTAGTTTTCCGTAGTTTCTCCGATCAACACCAGGCATATGCCGGAGCAATACCTTACAAAAAGGGCCACGGAGCGCGCGCGATCTGTCCTTCCTCTTCCTTGTCCTATCCTCTCCCCTTGCACACACACACTAACATGCGCTTCACTACCACATATTCCCGGAGATCGGTTATTATTGTTATTATTATTATTATTATTATTATTATTATTATTATTATTGTCAGCAATACTACAAACGGAGGACAAAAACGTTCAAGTTAAAAATATTTCCTCTGCGAGGTACATTTTTGTGAGAACATATCGAACATATTTTAATACAAATCCAATAGATTTATTTTGTGTATTTTTATTTTTGTGTTTTGAATGCTTGCAAGATTTATATATTAGAAACCTTTCCTTAAATATATATAAATCTTGCAAGCATTCACATATATATATATATATATATATATATATATATATATATATATATATATATGTGTGTGTGTGTGTGTGTGTGTGTGTGTGTGTGTGTGTGTGTGTGTGTGTGTGTGTTTGGAAAATCGTGAAGGTAGGTTAATAAAAGTCTCTTTTTTACACTGTTTTAATACGTCTACCTCTATTAGAATACGAGGTCAAGATTTACATAATGCTCTGTTCTTCAAAAGTTTGAACTTTGACGAGTAAATTAAACTCGTTTATTATGAAGTTACTATTTATAACGATACAATAAAAGCGGAAAGTACGCTGATGAAATATATTTCAACAACAAAAGGTTCGGTGAGATAGTATGGCATGCACCCACGGCTAAGAATTTAAATGCATCAAAGATGAAGGAAATTCAGGTTTCTTGTCCTTTCTCGTTGGAAGAAAACGCACTACCGGTCGCAAGCATAAGTGATTGACAATGATACAAGTTCCCAAGTATACCAACTTACCCAAAGGCATGTCAATGGGGAGTGGATGACGAAAGGTGAGAGAAATAATCGGTAGAAGTCAAGTAGCAACTCTTAAACCTCTGATAGACGTAAATGTATTAAAGTTAATGTGGCATTGAGAATAATTTTCATCATATACACGACATTACGCCAAAAAGTTAAAGCTCCAGTACAAATAACGATAAAACAGATGAAATATGGTTAATGCAAAAAAGTTGACTGATGACTATGTTGGCGGAGGTGATGGCGAAGGTGATAGAGGAGGAGGTGGTATTAGTTTTGGTGGTGATGGTGCAGGTGCTATAGGTGGAACGAAGGTATAGTTGAGAGATGCGGTCAGTTAGATGGATAAGATGATCGATTGAAACAAAAAGATTATGATAAGATGACAAATGCCCAAATAGAGGTGTGAAACAAAACACGTAGAAAGATGTAACCGCAATTTTGGAAAATGACGAAAAAACAAGAAAGATACGAAACGAAGGAAGGACAAAGGATATTTAGATGAAGTTGTGTAAGATGTCGAATGTTGGGAGAGGAACAAGCACTAAGGAAGGGAATAGAACACAGCAATTTCTTTCCGGCAAGTCAATAAAGGAAGAGACAATGCAATGTAGAAAGAAATCAAGAACAACAGAAGACATGGGAAATTAGGAGAGGTCGAACACAGGGGACCATGAAACACGAGCTGAGTAATCTGATGTAGAAACACCAAAAATAATTAACAACAGCAGGTGAGAGGTGAAGCGATTGGAAAATGCAAAGCTTACGAACTGCCGTTTTTAAGGAGAACACCAATAGTAAGGGCGCTGCTTAAGACCGCCAGTGGTAAAGAGAATCAGTGTCGCCGGTTATAAACAGTCGCTGTGAAGCGGGGACGAAAGAGAAGTTGTTAGAGAGCACCGTTGAAGAAACAGGTGCCGGAACACCGCAGCGACAGTATATTACAACTACGTGAGAAGCGGCGAAAGTGAGCAAAAAGGCTTGATGGCAGTGTAGCCTCGTGGACATCCTGCACAGAGGAAGATCTGCAAAGGCATGGGCAGCAGGGTAGCTAAACATATACACCGGAACAATGAACGCCACATCGGATCACGAGGCTCGAAGTGGGGCGGTAAGGGCGCCGGGGTCAGTACGGTGAGCCAGCGTCCTGGGCGCAGCGCGTTGGAGCAGATGGCGTACGAGGTCACGGAAGGTCCTTATATGTCGCGAAGACACGCGGGCGTAACATTTTCTGGTTTCCTCACAGCAAGATCGCAAAAACTTATCCGTAACTAACGATCAGGTTGGAGCAGAGTACTGCGGCTCACGAGGTATTCCAATGAGTTCGGGCACGTAAAACTGGTCTCCTCTACTACAGTATGGCAGATGGTGACCAAGCTTGAGAAGCACATCAGATTCCGAGTTGCTAGACGGTCTGCTGGCTATTCTCTGTCGTCAATGCAAGGCAAGTGTAGAGAGGGGGGCTAAAGAGAAATGCCCTGACAAACGCTCAGAGGAGGACCTATATTTTTTCCTAGAGCTATCCAGCCGTCAGCCGGTTGCCCTTTACGTCCCGGTGAGACGCGCATTCGACCATACACTAGACAAACACTCTTGTCAGCTCCTGATCCGGGTCAGCAGACCGCGATGCCCTCCGCGAGAACACACAATGCAAAGTCGGCGGGACAAACAGCCATGCCCAAGGCGGACTCGAACCCGCGACCCTTCGACCGAATCCGCTGAGTCGGCACTCCGCCTATTACCCGCCATCCAGGTCGGCGAGGACCTGAATATACTGTAAATTAATTCAGCGTTACTGGGTCGGTAGGCCGACTTCACCGGCATCTACCGGCGTCCTCTTCATGCCTGGAACGGACCCCAGATGAATTCCTATTCTAGGGGTAAGAGCGACACGAGGTGAACAAGACATATTCCTTTCAATCGTCATTACCATATCCATTCGTTTGAGCTTTTCTAACAGAAACCGTGGATTGACGGGGCAAAAGCTTTACAACCATTTTTGCTTCCGACCGGGAATCAGAACTGATCACAGCATTCAATGCCATTGCCAATCATAGGTTACCCAAGATATCAGGCTGCTTGATTTGTAAGACAAACTGTTTGAGGTGGCCACCCATGTCGAGTTCTTGTGGTGTGTATCCCCACCCGCGACGTCAGCAGCGGTGTCAGCAGGTGAATGCAACTTCGAACGTTCGTTGCAGAAGTGGCAGAGGATCTGAGGTGAGAAGGATTTGACGACGGCGCGGGGCGATTACAAGGGCAGTGTGAACGAGAGGAGGGCGACGACGGCAGTGCGCTTGCGAGGCCGTGGGGACAGCCGGGCGGCAGAACGCAGGGGCCGGCGACTAGTAGCGGTGGGCGGCTGTGACGCCAATAGTAACAGTCGGAGCCGCCAGTGGCAACAGGCGGAATGCGCAGGCGTAAACGCTGTGACGGCGAGTGCAGCGGAGGGGGTGAAAGCAGCTGTGGATGATGGATAACGAGGCGAGGCCTGGCGAAGGGTTAGGCATCGGCAGAAACGATTATTGGAGCAGGAGTACGAGGGCGACGGGCGCGATGTGAACGGCATGGACGGTGGCAGCGTAGGTGGGTGAGCTGAAATGGATATATGCAAGTGCGATGTGCGCTTCGGATGGTGGAGAAAGCCAAGAAGGATGGTAGGACATTGATGTTGGTAGAGAAGAGGGAAGACGGACGTGATGTAAACGGTGGAGACGATGGATACGGCGTGGAGTGAAGCAAGTAGTCCCGGAGTGAGAGGTAAGGGTTGCAAGATATCTGAAATGATGTGGAAAGCGAAGGGGACTTAGCTGATCAGTGATGAGTAATGATGGCATTGGAGGTGATGAGCGGCAGAGATGGCGAGGGTGGCGGAAGATGGTGGATCGGCGAAGTTCACTGAGGCGGTGGAGACAGAGCGAGTGGTGCGGGCAGTGAGGCAGCAACGGAGGTGACGCGGCGGATGGCGAGTGACAGCGAACGTATGAAGGTCAGTTGGAGTGACGAGGGCGGCGGAGCGGTGAGGTCTGTGGGGTGAAGGCAGTAGGGCTTAGCGAGGGTCAGCGGGTGGGGAGGGCATCGGGAGCGAAAAGGCAACGGAGGTAGCAATGGCTGCCGGAGTGGCGGATATGACGCGTGAGTGGTGCTGGCAAAGAATTTGCGAACTGGTCTGATGAGGGCAGCGAGATGACCAGGGTAACTGGAGAGGCGAGAAGTAAATGCACAAAGACACCTTATTGGCTACGTTTGTAGGGCGTGGACGATGAGGCGAGGACAGTGTGGCGACGGCAGAGGGAATGGCAAAGGCAGCAGAGGGGGCACCGAGGTGGCCCAGCGGCGGTGAGGCCACCGAGGGTAACAAAAGTGCAGGAATGGTAAGGGCAGGCGCGATACAAGGTCGACGTATGGGGCGTAGACCGGAGGTGGCGAAGACAGCGGGGAAAGTAAGTTCAGCTGAGGGCGTAAATGGCAGTGGGGGTAGAGAGTTCCATTGGGGTGGCGAGAACTGGAGGAGGAATGAAGGTAGTCGGTGAAGGCAGCGGGGATGGCGGGCGGGCAGCGGGGGTAGAGAGGTCAATTGGGGGGAGACAATGGTAGTGAAGGCAGTGCGGCGGCGAATCCAGCGGGGATGGCGAGGACGGCGCGAGGTGTGAGGACAGGAGGACGGAAGAGGGAATGGCATGGAGCAGCAAAGTATGAGGGCGATGTAGGCGGTGAGGCAGTAGAGGGTGAAAGTTGCAAAGGACGGCATGACAGTGTGATAGGAGAGTGTGTTGCAGTGGCGAGTGTAATGGCGGAGAGTGCAGATAGTGGAGGCATTAACTGGCGGACGCAGCGGGGATGGCAAGGGCAGCGGAGCAGAGGTCTGTTGATAAAAGGTCATGGCAGTGTAGGCACTGCGCGGCAAAAAGTCGGCAAAGGCAGCGAGGATGGCGAGATGTGTTGGGGTGACGACGACGGCTGAGGAACGAGGACAGTGCTGGCGGACGGAAGGGGTTGGTCAGCAGCGGCGCGGCGAGGGCGTAGGGCGGAGAGGGCAAGCATGGTGGATGGCGAGATGCGTTGGGAGAACAAGGACAGCGGAGGACAGAGGGGCAATGGACACATGGGGGCTTAAGGAGGTGAGGTGAGGAGGGAAAAGCGGCGGCCAGCGGCGGCGAGGGCGGTGTAGGCAGGCAGGGCAGCTGAGGATGGCGGAGGATGTGTTGGAGGATACACGGCGTGGAGGACCGAGGACAGTGTTTGCGACGGCAGCGGCAGCGGCGAGGTGGCGAGGCGGAGGAGGGCAGCGATGGGGTTGGCGAGATATTTTGGGGTTGACAAGGACAGTGGGGCGACGGCAGGGGGATGGCAAGGCCAGCGAGGGCGGCGAGGAGGGGGGCGTGGCGAGATGTGTTGGGAGTAACAAGGACAGCGTGAGGACAGAGGGGCAACGGCAGAGGGGTGGCAAGGCCAGCGGGGGCGGCGAGGACGGTGTAGGCAGGCAGGGCAGCGAGGATGGCGAGATGTGTTGGAGTGACGAGGACGGCGTGAGGAATGAGGACAGTGTTGCGACGGCAGCGGCGGCGGCGAGGGGGCGTAGGTGGAGAGGGCAGCGGGGATGGCGAGATGTTTTGGGGGTGACAAGGACAGTAAGGCGACGGCAGGGGTGTGGCAAGGCCAGCGGAGGCGGCGAGGACGGGGGCGTGGCGAGATGTGTTGGGCGTAACAAGGACAGCGTGAGGACAGAGGGGCAACGGCAGGGGGATGGCAAGGCCAGCGGGGGCGGCGAGGAGGGGGGCGTGGCGAGATGTGCTGGGGATGACAGGACGGCGTGAGGAATGAGGACAGTGTTGCGACGGCAGCGGCGGCGGCGAGGGGGCGTAGGTGGAGAGGGCAGCGGGGATGGCGAGATGTTTTGGGGGTGACAAGGACAGCGTGAGGACAGTGGGGCGACGGCAGGGGGGCGGGGAGGAAAGGGGCGTGGCGCACGCGGGGTTTTAAAGGCCGCACGTCGCGGACCTCCTCGGGGCGGCGTAATTAGATCTGGCGGGGCTGCGCGCGCTCTTTGCAGAGACTCGCGGGGCTGCCGCGGGGCGGCGCGCGCGGCGCCGCGCACGGGTAACAAGCGAGCAGCGAGCCGCGCCAGGCTGCCAGAGAAGGCGCTCGTTTGCGTCTCCGCGGCGCCGCAGTCCGCCGCGCGCCCTTCTTTTGTCCGCCGCAGGGAGTTGTAATTTTTTTCCTCGCGCAGGCCGTTACACAAACCTCGATTTAGGCCTAATATGGCGCCAAGCAGAGGAAAGGACTCCACTTGCAACGCTGCCGACGGAGAAGGTTCCGCAACGTTGGTCAGGGGTGAGCAGCCTTGCGCTGCAGTGCTCGCTGCTCGCGGTGGACGACTGCTGCCCTTGCAACGTCCACGAATTCCCGTACTTGACCTATTCTTTTGTTGTTTTTTCAAAAATTACACAAATGTATTTTTTTAAATATGTCTCAGGTCGTTAATCTACACATTTACATAGATTTTTATGCAGTACACTTGTGAGTGGAAGAGCTTCAAATGGCTTTAATGAAGTTTTTTCGAAAACTCAATAGATTCCTGTAAAAAAGAGCTTCAAATTTAGAATTTGAAATAATCCTTAATCGCCATTTTATTGAAAACGGCTTCAAATTTTACAATGGAAATTTCTATTTAGGACGAGGTTTTACTCTTCTTTAATGCTATTGAAAGTAAATTTCGGTTCTACTATTAAGAAATCGAAAACTTGAGAAAATGTTTAAAAAATGTACTTTGGACGATAATAGATGGCATCTAGCAAGAGGGATGGGGCAACACCGTCAAGTGTGCACGCACCAAGAAAATTTGTAAACTTTACAAGAGAATGTCTGTGTCATTCTGTAGCGCCTCTAGTTAAATTTGAAATGAGAATTTATGCATATGCCAGAATTGAGCTGTTAGTTTCATATTATTGAATTTCTCTTCCAGAATTGTGATAAGATGTGAATTTAAATTATTTTGCTTGAAACCAAGTAATCTTGTTACAAAATGAAAATAACTGTTTTATGAACTGTAAAACATAATTATGTTAGATTTGCTCATGGGGTGGGGGGTATTGAGTGTGAGTTGCAATGAACACAGCAATTTTTTTAACTGATGACGTTTTGACTTTTATAAGCCTGTCTCAAGATTATAACAATTTGCAATTAATTAACGACCAATTTTACACCAGAATCTAGGTTTTTGTTGTGAATGGAATCGATTACCTCTTTAATCCTCCATTGGGTTCGCCTGTAAAACTAACAAGATCGGGCGTGCTGTATTTGTGAGATACGCACCTACACATTGACTCTAAAAGAGAAAAAAAATTGTGTTACTGTTTATTAGATACTTTATTTGATGCGTTAAACTTTTATAAACATTTTAACTTATTGAAAGAATTTAATATTATATTTTTTTACTCCGCATTTTAACTACTTCACTTCCTTAGCACAATGTAAGCAGAATATTGGCACTTGTTCTAGACATAATACTGTTGCACCTTAAGCATGAATACTTGGTCAATCTTGTTTTCTTTGATTGTTGCTGACACATGTTACATCACATTCGCTTTGTATTTGGTTCTGCAACATTACCTTTGAGCGTAGGTTTTGATGAAAAAGACAAATTCTGTGGAAATTCCTTTCTTCTCTCAAGATGATAACAAAAGAGAGGCTCTTCAAAAACAGTCTACGTGTTTTTACATCCTTTTGTTTTCCCAGGAAAATAACATGTGCATTAATACCCCATATATTTATATATCTACCTATAAATTTAATTTCTTTGTTCATTACAGGAATCGTTGCTATCCAGCTCACTCTCCGAATCACTAATTCTTTCCAGAACATAATCACTACCACTGTCACTGATTGCGTCTTCATCGCTGATAACGTCTTTATTTTCGTCACTATCACTATGACACAGGAAACGAATTTCCTCTGCATTGTCTTCTTTGTCTGGATTTAGACTCATCGTTCTGCACACTAATTGATTAATCAAAAACTTGACACGAGCGGGCGCACGTATTACACATATACTGATTGTCGACTGTGGCAAAAGGAGATGAGCGAGAAGGAAGTTTAACATGACGATGCATTACCAAGCTAAACATAGTCAGCTGTTAGTACACCGAAATCTGTAAAGCCCTTTACTTCCGAGAAATCGAACAATATAAAGCGTACGTATTTCACAGGTACAGAGCGCCTGACGGTTGTTAAAATGTAGCGAATTCCCTGCCAGCGTCAAACATCCTCCTCCTCTTCCCCCTCCTCCTCTAGGGCGCTCAGCACACACCATAACCCTCTTCCACATAAATCCTCATTATCCTCACGGATTTCGTCTTTGGCATGTCTGGCATTGTGGACATTACTCAATCCACAAAGGAAGCGGTAGCTCAGTGCAGCGCTTCTAAACGGGAGGTTCTAGGTTCGACTCCTGATGGCAGCAGGATTTTCGATACTAGGTTTTCAGCTAGGTCGAATTCAGTTGATGTCTGGGGGAGACTTCCAGCGGCCGCCTGCTCTGATCGGTAGTTTTCCATGCTTTCTCCGATCAATACCAGACGAATGCCGGAGCAGTTCCCTATCAAACGGGCCACGGACCACGCGCGATCTTTTCTTCCTCTTCCTTATCCTATCATCCCTTACACACACGTTTACACTAACATGCACTACACTACCACTCATGCCGGTTGGCAGGTCGGGAACGTAGAGTTGGTCCGGGCTGGGGCGGTGCCCCGCTGGTGGCAGATACCTGGTTGCGGGAAACCCCGCTAAACGACGGTGGGTCGGCGATAGATCTCCCCATACACCGGGGGAAGATCACCACCACCTCCCGAGGGGGTGGAACGTGCACTTCATTTACGGGACTAATGACCTAAACTGTTGACGCGCCTGAAATTACTATCAACCAAACAACCAACCAACTCAATGCACTAAATGCAACAGGAAAGAAATGAAAAGAATACATTTAGAGTACAGAATGATGTCTGTGACACCAAACATGGACATACACTTCTCTGAATCGTGAGCTAATGCGGGTTTATATAGATGGTGTTGTGTGCCCTCGAAGGAAAGGAGGGTGATGTGAAGCTGGCAGGGATTTTGCTACATTTTAAAATGAGAAGTGATTCCATTCACAATACAAATGGTCAGACTGTGCGTTGATGGAAGTTATAGTGGACTATATAATGCAATTAACAGCAGAATTAAGTGCACAATTAAGTGCACAGCATAGAGCGCAGTTAAGTCTCGGTCCTGCCAAGCACAAGATGTGGATGAGAAGCACGACATTTGATTGATTGATTGATTGATTTTTTCGTGTTTCCGGGCGCGTCCACTGCTTCGTTCATTAGTCCCGTTAGTGTAGTGCATGTTTATTCTCGGGAGATGGCGGTGGTTTTCCCCCGCTGGATGGCGAGATCCGGCGCCGACCTACCGTCGGCTAGCGGGGTTTCCCCCTAACCAGGACTCTCCCACTAACGGGGCACCGCCCCAGTCGGGACAAGCTCTAAGCTCCCGACCGGTCTCCCGGAATATGTGGTAGTGTAGTGCATGTTCGTGTGTGTGTGTGTGTGTGTAAGGGGAGAGGATAGGACAAGGAAGAGGAAGGACAGATCGCGCGCGGTCCGTGGCCCGTTTGTTAGGGTACTGCTCCGGCATTCGCCTGGTGTTGATCGGAGAAACCACGGAAAACTACCGATCAGAGCAGCCGGCCGCTAGAATTCTCCTCCAGACAACAGCTTAATTCGACCTAGCTGAAAAGCTAGTGTCAAAATCCTGCCGCCCTCAGGACACGAACCTAGGACCTCCCGGTTAGAGACAACATTTGAATAGACACACACTTAATATACTTAAAAAATAATTTAGTACATTGTTGTGCCACCTAAAAAATACACTGTCGGAGTAAACACTATTAATTTGGTTGAAAAGTGTGTCCAATATTACGTTGTTGTACTGCACTGCGAGTTCACGTAACAACTGGAGAGATTTAAAGAGATGCTCTTACAACTCTTGTAGTCATGTAATTGCACTTGATATCACCATAACTGTTCATTTGCGTGAAACGCAAATCAGATTGCACGTTGCTGTGCGTTAAGTCCACGGGTGGACACATGGCACGCGTGAGCTGCATGATTTTTAACTGTTTATCTCGTACATCAAAGTTATAAGACGCAACGAGAACTGTCTGCTCGTTACAGTGCGAGAGTTTTAAATTGCACGCCAATACATACGAGATTTAAGAGTAGGGGAGCAACTGCTTTCTTGCACCACAAAGTTCCAATACATACAAAACGCGTAATTGTGCGTCAGAAGATTACTAGCGGAAGAATAGCATCCATTCGCGAAGGAGCTGTATCTGAAACTGAAGCTGCCAGTAAAGGCTGTAAAGAATCAGGGAATTTGGATGGGGTGGATAGAGATAAAAAATAAACTCTTTGGCATATGGAGCGTTTCTTTCCGATACGGATCTCAGATCATTTTTAGTGGATATTCTCAGATTTCTCTCTTTCACCCTTCCCTGTACATTGGTATTTTTTCTTTTCTCCAAATTATCGCATCAGCTTCCTTCTTCCTATTTCAACAAATGAAAAACAAGATATATAATTTTATCTTAACCATCATGAGTTTAGTAGAAACTTTTGGACGCTCTGTTATCTCAAAATGTTTATTTGAATGGTATGTGAAAGGCATTAAACTTTATTGTACAGGCTTCAACTTTCTTCTTCTCCTTTCTTCCTTACAGCTTTGCTCTTTCTTGCTTTCCCGAATCTCTTTCATTAAACAATTGCGCCTTAACACATGACCTATCTAATTCTTCTTACATTTTCTCTTCCTTGATTCATTATTGTTTTCAACCTTCGTTTCTCTTTTGATTTCTTAATGTATCTTTCCCTCTATTTCTATCCATCAAGTTATTCACTTAACATTTACAATCCTTCTCTCATAACCCACGGCCTTCTATTCTCCCTCGGTCTCTCTTCAGGTCTCGCCTACGTAAAACAATAATCTCCATACCCATGCCTATTTTGTTTTGCAATATTTCCTTTATCAATTAGATCCATCTTTTGCCGTAACTAATATTTCCTTTTCTTCCTCCAACTCCCTTTAATCTTTCAGAGAACGTATACCACTCTACTGTTTCTTCAACTGTTACAAATCATATTTCCTCATTTTCACCCACCATCATCATAGGTTTGATATAATTCTGTTTTCAAAAGACATCATTTGGTTTTGATATCTTGATTAAAATACATTTTTCTCCTTTAACGTCTACTTAACGGAATATGACATCTATTTCCTCCGAAATAGTATCACGTTGTCTGCGAATATGATACAGGCAATTATTCTCGTCGTGTTAGTACCTCCTCGTCATTCCAGTATTTCTTTACAATCTCCAGTGTTACAGTAGTGACATTTTTGTAATAAATGGAACTTATATTCATTTAAATGTCAATAAAATCAAGGGTTTTCTTGAAGTAAAAAATCGCGAAGTACGTGAATTCGCTGCCAGCAACAAGCGCTCTTGAGTTGATGAGAAGTGCAACCGTGCAATCAACTCACATTCACTGCAGTTAACTGAACCCTCATTCACGGAGTTTTCTGCGTAATAATCCCCAACTCAACCCAACACTTTCCCTTCAGTGGTATCTCCGATCAACAACCAAGCGAATGCCTGGATCGTACGTTAACTAACGGGCCCCGGACCGCGCGAGATCTTTCCTTCTTCTTCCTTGTCCTATCCTCTTCCCTTACACTCACACAGACTAACATGCACTACACTACCACATATTCCGGGAGACCGGTCGAGAGCTCAGAGCTTGTCCCGGCTGGGGCGGTGCCCTGCTGGTGGGAGAGTCCTGGTTAGGGGAAAACCCCGCCAGCCGACAGTAGGTCGGCGCCGGATCTCGCCATCCAGCGGGGGAAGAACACCGCCATCTACCGAGGAAAACCATGCACAATACTTATTGGACTAATGATATAAGCTGTTGACGCGCCAGGAATTACTAACCAACCAACCAACCAAAGTTTGAAATCTTGTAGAGGGAGCGGGGAATGTTCCTCTGGTGGAAAAGGGCAAATGTCCTCTACTACAAAAACTAATCCTCGGACGCACAGCAGAAGGTTTAATTTAGAAATAGTGGTGCCCTACTTACTTCGCGCGACGGTTATGTTTTATGGATTCAGGGAATCCTGCGCTGACTTACGGTAACTCGGCACTACACAGAGCTTACTGCGCATTCTTATGCCACATCGTAAAATGCGGTTATTTCAAGTGGCCCTAAAGCAGCGCTGGTAATTTACAGCAGAATTCCCTCATCCTGCAGGCCATAAATGCAAGAAAAATAAAAACGCCTATATTTTCGTCATTAAAATCTGAAAGAAGGAAATATATTCTAGACTAACGTGTTTAAGATTTTTATGGGATTTTTTTCATATTAACATTTCAGACAGTTTCTCACATCATATGATAGCACGGTTGTAAGGATTGTATGTGTAATTCGACATAATAATTATAATGTTACCGATGAATTAATATAATTTTATTTCTCCTAATTCAGAAAATTGTACTTTCAGTACTTTCATTAAGGGAAATCTTATTTTCACGCCGAAAGTTATGTCGTATTATCTTATCGATAAATTGTCGGAAAATTGAACATTAAATACTTGATTTATTACTTCATTTGTTTTTGTTCATCACCAGATAATCAAATATTTGAGTGCATAGACTTACTTTAAAGTTACTTACAATTTAAGCCACTTTTAAAGGACAATCAACAAGAGTCTACGCGATCGAACTGTGTTGAGAATAAAGTGAAGATAAAATATTCTATTCTCCAAACTTAAATATATTTTCAAATGTTCTTATAATGCAGGGTGTGTCAGAACATTTTATAAATACAAATATGCAGAAGATTTAGTAGTATTATATTCATAAAGTTCTTTGGTTGTGAAATAAATTTTGCGAAGAGAGGAAATTAAACTCGCATAATTTCGTAGATACGGTCACACAAAACTGAATACACGCATATCGTTTGGACAACTAAGCTTTGCATTGATACAACCAGATCAGTAAAACCGAAAAAGATGCAAAAAACACAGTAACACAAGTGCATGATAACCAAGAATATAAATGTAGAAGTTACCTAGAAAACCTATAGCAAACTGCTGTTAAATCGCAAACCCGCAGTTGCTAGAATTCCCAGTGCGTAAAAGCCACACTCTCCAGTACCCACGTGTAATTCCAACATTTCTCTTTCCCAGTTGTTCAAGCATAGCGAAATAATCACGTTGCTCTCTGGATCTAGCCGCTCAGGAAGATTATAGAGAGCACGGCGAACTGGCCACATAGAGAGCGCAACCCCCTCAACAAAGAGTCGCCGCGGAGTAATCCTAATCCTAATCCTATTTGGCCGTCGGTGTCAAAGCCGGTGAAGCGGCACCAGGCGGGGGGGCGGGGGCGGGGAGGCGGGGCGGGGGGCGGGGGGCGGGGGGAGGGGGGCGGGGCTGCGGGGAGACACACGGCGGGCGCTGCAGGGTTCCGCGAATTCAAACCAGAAAATCCTTCTGTGGAGCGCACGTTGCGGTGCGGGCACGAGCAGGGAGACGCGAGGACGGGAGTGACAGCCGGGCAACGGCGGAGGGGCTTGGGATAGGGTTGAGAAGAGTGTGACCACGAGGACGACCATAGGGGAGGGAGAAGTAAATGGAACGCAGGACCGGGAGCGGTGGCTCAGTGCATCAACTGATGTCACTGCAGTGCCTCTGACCGGGAGGTCCTAGGTTCCCACTCCCCACGGCGGCAGGGTTTTCGACGCCAGGTTTTCAGCTATGTTGAATTCAGTCGCTGTCATCTCCCGAAAAAAACATGCACGACACTAACGGGACTAACTACCAAAGCAGTTGACGTGTCCGGAAACACGAAAAAATCAGTCAATCAATCATGGAACGTAGGTGAATTAATTAACTGGTTGGTTAGTGATCCCGGGAACGTCAACTGCTAAGGCCATTAGTCCCGTATGTTTGTGCATGTTTTTTTCTCGGTAGGTGGCTGTGGTCTGTCTCTCTGGATAGCGGAATCCGACTACGACCTACCGTCGACTAGCGGGGTTTTCTCCAACTAGGTATCGTCCACTTCCGAGGCACCGCCCCAACCGGCACAAGTCCCAAGTCCCCGACCGGTCTCCCGACAAGCGTGGTAGCGTAGTGCCTGTAAGTGTAAGTGTGTGTGTGTGTAAGGGGATGAGGATAGGCCAGATAAAGGGAAGGAAAGTTTGCGCGCGGTCCGTGACCCGTTTGTTACGGTACTGCTCCGGCATTCGCCTGGTGTTGTTCGGAGAAACTACGAAAAACTACCGATCAGAGCAGCCGACCGCTAGAATTCTCCTCCAGACAGTGGCCGAGGAATAGAAAAGAAGGAAATGTTGGGTTTAAAAATCAGGGACTGGCGGAATTAGCGAGTAGTGTTTGAAAGTGTAATGGAGGCGAAAAATAGAGGATGTATGATAGAAGTGGTGATTTGTACCAAAAAGGTGATCGGGGAGATGGTGATTTGCACCACAAGGCGATTTGTTTAAAAAAGGGGAGAATCGGGGAGATTGTGGGAATGCGCTGACAGCGAGGAGCGAAGTTGTAGAGTGTGAGCTTCAGTGGTGACGGAAGTGCTGACGAAAGCACGGAAGCAGCACCAGATGTGGCAACGGGGCTAGAGAGACCATGTAGTGACGGCGACGTAATGGCAAAATGCCGGGGACAGAAGAAACGACCGACACAGCATAGCAGCGGCGGGAACTGGGGTCAGCGTGGGCAACCGAACACGAGAGATTTGATTCCTCAAGTGTCAACTAGCAACGTTATTAGTCCCGTACATGTTCTGTATGTCAATCCCTGGAGATGGCACTGATCATCTCCCGGCAGACGTGAGATACATCGTCAAACTTTCAGTCAGCTACCGGAGTTCCCTCACCTCCTTCAGGGGGGAATCGCTCCACATGGGACAAGCTCAAGACTCCCAAATTGTCTTCAACATGCGTGGTAGTATAGAGCAGTGATTTTTGCGTTTGAGTGTGTGTAAAGTGAGAGGATAGTACAATGAAACGGAAAAATTTCGCGCGGTCCGTGGTTCATTTGTTAAGGTTCTTGTCCTGTATGCACTTGATATTGTTGGGAGAAACCTCGAAACACTACTTATCGCAGCACCCGCCCACTAACATTCTCACCAGACAATGGTTGAATTTTACCTAGCTATGCAGCCAGTGTCGACATTCCGTTACTGCCAGAACTCCCTTTCGAACCTTTTCAAATTTTTCGAAAATTCAGAGAGTTGAACGGAAATGATACCCACGTCATTATTTTAAGTGTCTCTTCTATCTGTAGAAAGAAATTGGAGCGGTTTTTCAGTTCTTTTATAAATTCCATTAATTTCTAGCACAAATTACGCAAAAGCTACTGGTTTCGTCAAAAACTTCAGAAGCACTGCAGTGACATCAATTCATACCCTGAGCCACCTCTCGGTGGCACCGCCGAGGGGAATGGTGGCGGGAGAGGGAGGAGGTTGAGGCGCGGAAGCTGTGTGGCGCGTGGCCTTCCAATCTCCGGACTAATCGGAGGTGCTTTTGCAAATTACGCGCGCGGGGCCAGTATGAAGCTGCTGGAGATGTCGTGCACCGGGACCCTTTGAGCGCTGTTAAAAACACGCGGCGTTTTTCCGTGGAGGATTTTTACGCTATTTTTGGTCACTGAGAGACATGTTGATTTCATATTTAGGGGATGAAGCTACAGAAATAGTTTTCAGCTGAAATATTTGTTTCTGGTTATTACTGAATGTTGAAAGGATTAACATTTCCTGCGTTATTTGTTCAAAACTAAGGAAATGATAGCTAAAATCCTGATGTAACAGGCGCGAAAGAAGTTGTGTTTATGTGTATGTTAAAGTTGTTTTGAAGATTTAATTTCTCAAAACGTTATAAGTATTATTTGGGTGGTAAAGTATTTTCGTAATGCTGTACTGTTGTACGGAATTAATTGAACCAGACGAACGGAAAGCCACTCTTAACAGTGAGCGTCCGTTTTGTTTTCTCCATCAAAACAATTGAAACAAATGAGTTACACTGAAAGATGGCGCATGATTGCCTCTATTCAAAGAAAAAGGTATTTCTCATTTTGATCAGTTTTACTTAGTAAAGTGAAATGATATTGCGAAAAAAATACTGAACGACATATGGATGATATTACAATAACGGACTTGGTATATTTGCTCCACATCGGCCCCAAGATAATGTGTCATTTATGTCGAGGTTGATAATTAAAAAGTAATCTTTTGCTACATTATAAATGAATATATTAATTGACTACCACGTAATCTTGATTTCAAACTGGTCTCGAAATTTTTGCCAAAAATGAACTCGGAATTAGTGGTATTGAAATTTGCTTAAATTAAAACAAGCCAAAAGAATAGTGCTTGTAAACACGACACTTGTGTGACCTTTCCACCGACTGCATGTTGTGGAGGATATGTGCAAACTAGGTTGTCACTCAGACTCTGGTTGATTACCTGAATGAGCAATTAGATCCCACTGCCTGCAGCGATCACGCTTCATCCATATTCCATTTACAGTTATCGACATACGAACTGCGATGTTCACAGGTACAATGTGGATATGCTAGCTCTGCATTGTGGGATGCTTATCAAGGTTTTCACAACGTCCGTTGCGATATTTCTTCTTGTTTCACTTAGTTTCGATTTTTAATATATAACAATCGTTACGACTTAAATTACTGTTTCTGTAAAAAAAGTATGAATACGAATCCAATCTTAAAACATTAACTTATGGTAGATAATGCTTTGTCAGTCACATATTCAACTGCTTAATTCTCTGCGCAGTGAGGGGAAAGTTAAAGTTAATTGGTTCTGAAACGTTTGTTTAAAAAGCTCTTCTTGGGAAGTCAGTGTTGAGATTATCTTGAAAACTTTAGAGAACGTTAGAAACTAGTAAATAAGTATAATAAAAATTGTATGTAGAATGTGTTACCCTACGCGTACGTTTCAATGTTTCAAACATTCGGAATTTTTTTTAATATTATCATTTGAATTATAGAATGTTTATTATTCTTGTACCTTCGAGGTAAACCCAACTTATGATTGGTAATGATAATATTAAACTATCGTTAAACGAATTTTGATCATCCATGAAAAGGACACTTACACAAAACAACTACGGGACGTCATCACAATAAACTAGTGGTGCTACAATAGTAATAGAAAAAAAGTTAGATGAACATTTTGAGAAAAAAACATTATTAATTTTTTTTAATTGCATGTATTTCGCCGAAAATTACACAAAAACCACTTATATTTTCAAAAATTGAGACAAAATTGGATTTCAATGATCAAGAAACCTGCACCACTCTCTTAAGCGTGCTTTACGCTATCCGAAGACAAAGTATGATCAAAAAGTTTTGTGCCGTTTCTGAGAAAATTTTGAAAATGTTTTTGAGGCTTCATGTAAAGTACCCTTACAAATCAAAATATCCATTTGAAATTCTCAAAGCTTCGACTTTATTCAGATCGATTGTGGAAAATCAATTTTGAAGAAAATAGGCTGAACGGTTTAGGTGCAAGCGTTGACCACAGACAGACAAACAGACGTTTTGTCGTCAATCCATTTTTTGATACCAAGGAGTCACATAAAATGGATTCTGGGTACACCACATATTAGAGGAAGTAATTTACTGTGTATATGAACAATATCTATCCACTATTTTGTCACTAGTGTTCCGCAGTAAGAGATTTTCTGTCCCAAATTAGCTGTTCTGGCGCACGATTACAGATATTCTTCTTCTTACGAATTAAGTGCGAGAAAGTAAAAAAGTTGTAACTCAGTAGCATCTCATTATGTGAAGAAAGTGAACTAGTCACCAACAAGTGATCACCTGAATGTGATAAATGAACGAAGGTTCTCCCCAATAACAACTGATTTTAATACCTTTGCGTAGATAATTGGTTCTTTATTTCCCTTCTTCGACGATTTTTTCTGTTCATATTTCAAAAAGTTCATATTTCTTTTTCAATGCAATACATTCCTCAATATCCAATCTCCAAATGATGTTTGGAATTATTTCTTTTTAAATGTTGAGTTTTAACACTAAGAGAAGAAACGTTTCCATATTCCGCGAACACTCTCGGTGAAGAGGCAAGGAAAAGAGCCGGGCCAAACCTTTCACACATGTCAGTGGTGTAGCGTCCGCTACTGAAACGCACGCGGCAGCGTGGTTCACAGCGGGTATCGCGGACACTTTTAGAGTGGACACGTGCAGAATGCACCACAAAGGGCAGGAAGCGAGGGAGGCCGAGCCCAGGGTGCAGTTCGAGAGGGTACGCGTCACACTTGTGCCAGATGTGTCGCAAGACTCGGCGGGGAGTGTCATCCGCCGGGCAGTAGCACCCGGCGGGTGGCGACGCAGCCTCAGCGAGGCTATGAAGGCGGGCCGGCCCTGAATAGGGTAGCTTTTGTTCCTCGAACTTTGTCGCGAGACCATCGCGAGACGCCAGTGTGCGTAGGAGGCCGCAAGCTTGCGGGTATGAGCGCCAGGCTCATGTCAACAGTACATTTGGCAGTTAGCAGATACTAACGGGGAGCAAATGCTGCAAATGCAGCTATATATGTAAATAAACTGTGTATATGCCAAAGCCATCTTGTCTGTGATTTGTTCAACCCACGACGTCACAGTGGCCAGAAGATGTTAGAAGTCAGAGCTGCGCATAATATACCATGGGCACAATCTATAGCACCTGCAGTTCTTAACATTTCTTTTGCAAAATATGTCTACGAACGTTACAATACACTACACTAAACCAACCAATACACTAAACTTATTTTGTGAAATAATACTCGAGATCCCTGCAAGATTGAAAAGCATCTCTTTATTTATATCCGTGATTCTCAAATCAATAGTGATCTTAACAAGAGCCATTACTTTTTGAGAAATGCAGGACGTACTTTTTCTAATGTTAGTGGTTTATAGAGCGATTTTTATAAGAAAGGACTGATTTGACAGCCAGTGCTGGTAACATAACTGAAGGTTCTGTGCTTGTTGTGTCCTCGAGCCCATCAGACTCTCCCTTCTCTATTCATTCGTTTGCAGTTGGCTAACTTGTAAATGGCTTCGAGCTTCCTTTTGTGATGTTCTCGTCCGACGAAAATATAGTGTGCCAAGATAAATAATTAAAATTAGGAAGTGCAGTGCTATGTGTTCTTCTGTAAAAATTTCGTTTTTATAATCATTTCATTGAATTTACTTTTTGTGCGATAAGTATTATGTTTATTTTAAAACCGAGTCTTCAATGTGACATGCGTACTAGTACACGTGTGTCCGGCGCCTATGCTCTAAGGTGGCGAGCTGCATTTACATTCGCGGCAGTTTTCTTTTACTGAATATAAGGTCATGTTAAGAGATTTTTACACAAATGTAATAAAATTTTAATATTTCTTTGACTTGCGTACGTGCATATACCTCAGCAAAACTCTTAAACTTCTGCATAATGATGGCTTCACGGGAGCCATAATCAAACACTTTACGAAGAGGCGTGGCTGAACAGCTGTCACCGCGGAGGGGTACTTCTCTGAATTACATGTGATGTTCACTGGTTCAGCGAACTGTCATTTTGGCTCATTCATAGGCGGATTCTTATAACTTACGTAATTGCGGATAGTGAGGCGTCGTGGTAGCGAAATGACTACACAGACACGAGCTCTATTTACAATGATATTTATTTACAGAATATTATACAGTATTTACAGCTCTGGGGTTACGTTCGTAATCTACCTCCGCAACTCCACGCACACTGCTCCCATCTCCCGGCTAGTGCATCCTCCACCCAGACGCTTTACCGCGCCGGTGTCCTGACACCCGGTGCTACGCACTTGCAGTGTCCAAGGAATGCACTACTGCCAACGGGCCGCAGTTGCGTCCGCACGCGAGGCGATCTCTCAACGAACTCCTCCTTCCGGCCAGCTAGCTTCTGCGGTCATGTCCCACCCACCCCCTAGCTTCTCTGCACGTGCGGGTGGCTCTGGGACCACATGGCCAGCCAGCCTCCCCTGTCCGCCGGCGGGGGGCCAGGACCCTCTGCCCGGCCGACTTGCGTCCCGGAGTGTTAGTGGCTCCCTTTCCAGTTGACAAAAGCTACTAACAGTCTTTGTACTAACCGACCGGATACCCTCCCCTTTGCTCGCCATCTTCGACACGTTCTAAGGATGTTCGAAACTCTGGCCGCCATGTGGTGACGCTACAATAGCCATTCATCATAATTTCAACCTTTTATAATTTCAAGCCGCCGTGCTGTAACCGTATTTTTACATCGATCCCATTTTGCACAGAAGTGGAGCGGTAGCTCAGTGCATCAACTGGTGCCACTGCAGCGCCTCTGACCGGGAGGTCCTAGGTTCGAGTCCTGACGGCGGCAGGATTTTCGACACAGGCTTTTCAGCTAGGTCGAATTCAGTCGCTGTCTGGAGGAGAATTCTAGCGGCCGGCTGCTCTGACCGGTAGTTTTCCGTGGTTTCTCCGATCAACACTAGGCGAATGCCGGAGCAGTACTCTGACAAACGGGACACGGACCGCGCGCGATCTTTCCTTCCGCTTCCTTGTCCTATCCTTTCCCCTTAGACACACATGTACACTAACATGCACTACACTACCACATATTCCGGGAGACCGGTCGGGAGCTTAGAGCTTGTCCCAGCAGGGGCGGTGCCCCGCTGGTGGGAGAGTCCTGATTAGGGGGAAACCCCACTAGCCGACGATAGGTCGGTGCCGGATCTCGCCATCCAACAGGGGAAGATCACCGCCATCTCCCGAGAACAAAACATGCACTACACTGACGGGACTAATGACCGAAGCAGTTGACGCGCCCGGAAACATGAAAAAACCAAACGAACCAAACAAACGGAAGTGGACGCTCAGGGAAACAGACAGAGAGAGAATTCGCGCAGCGGCCCAATATGCTGAAACAAGATGGCAGTTCGCCGGAATTCCATCGCGCGCGTGGAAGTTATATTCCTCCTTCGCAACACGCGCGGCGTTGAGGCATTGCGCGCCGGGGCGGTGCGGGGTGGGGGGAGGGGAAGCAGTCATAAACGGAAGGCGATAATGCGCTGACTACGCTCTCGTTCTGCCCCTCCCACTGCGACCCCGCCCCCACCTCCCAACACCCGGTGCAATGCACACAGTGGACAAAATGGGCAAACACGTGGGGCGAAAAAGAACTAGAGGTGCTACAGTTGGTTGGTTGGTTGGTTTGTGATTCCGGGCGCGCCAACAGGTTAGGCATTTATTCCCGTAAGTGTAGTGCATGCTTTTACCCTCGCGAGATGGCGGTGATCTTCGGGTTTCCTCCTAACCAAGACTCTCCCACTAGCGGGGCACCGCCCCAGCCGAGACAAGATCTAATCTTCCGACCGGTCTCCCGGAATATGTGGTAGTGTAGTGCATGTTAGTGTAAGTGTGTGTGTGTGTCAGGGGAGAGGAGAGGACAAGAAATGGGAAGGACAGATCGCGCGCGGTCCGTGGCCCGTTTGTTAGAGTACTGCTCCAGCATTCGCCTGGTGTTGATCGGAGAAACCACGGAAAACTACCGATCAGAGCAGCCGGCCGCTAGAATTCTCCTCCAGACAGCGACTGAATTCGACCTAGCTGAAGAGCTAATGTCGAAAATCTTTCAGCGGTCAGAACTCGAACCTAGGACCTCCCGGTCAGAGGCGCTGCAGTGACATCAGTTGATGCACTGAGCTACCGCTCCCGGTCAAAACTTTGAGATCGTATTGTTGAGGTGATTGCAATACTTTTCCTCCTTTTCCTTGTACTATAATGTAATGAGGAAAGGTAAAAAGCCTTAAAACCTAATCCTGTGACGACACAACAGCCGTCTTGAATTTCCAACCTGACGTATGTGCATATCTGTGTGTTCACTAGTCTTACGTATCAATGTATTTTTAGGACGATTCTCTAATATGATGCCAAATCTTGTGTTCAATACTGGCTTAACTTCTATATTAAAAGGTAGACAAAAACCATTGAATTCTAAATTCAACTGTAAGATTGAATACGAAATCTTTCTTTTCCCGGAAAAATTTTTTGGGAAAATACGTCAGTTTGTAAATACGTTCTTCAATTTGCACCTTGGTCTACTTGTGCAATCTCCATATTTGAAGTAGAATTGGAGGCATTTTTCTACATATGGGGATGGTGAAGGAGCCCTAAAAATTGAGTTGGGGTCAGATTGAGAAGGAAAGATCATGCGCGATTCGTAGTATTTTGTCAAACCCTACAAACGTGCTGTGAAGTTAATGGAACATATTTCGTACGATGGGGTCATACCTGACAACTTAAAATGAAATCAAAATGTTACATTTTTATGTATTATTTCTAACAGAGAGTGGAAGGAAATGAATTCTTCAGGAGACCAGAAACAGGTATGTAAAGAAGTGAGAGTAACAGAACATTGTTGTCGATTTGCCGATGCAGGAAGTCGTACAATAGTTTCGTTTGTAAAACTGTAGAATCCGCTAAAGTTAGACACTGATATTCTATAAAACTGCACCGAAGTTAAAAACATATTACCTATTGACAGGCATAATTCATTCCATGTTGCAAGTGTGTAACTATATATTTTTCTTACTGAGAGAATATTCAAAATATTGCTTATGTAGACTTTGGGATGTCTAAATCTGCAATGCCTGAATATAGTATACGAGAATAGCATTCACGCAGGCTCAAAACATGAAGAATCGAAAAATATTTGACATAGGATGGCTCGATATCACCCAATACGGCTCCAGAATCTGCCTGAAATTGGTAAGAGGAAACTACGAAAACGGAGATACTAGAAGTAGGCCTCTAGAATTCTAATCCAAGCAGCCCTCATTGAACGACTTCCTTCGATGTGTCGATAATTCCTCAACGTCAAGACTCATTACCAAGAATTTACCAATTTACAAAAATACCACTGCGTACTTCTAACATGCGCTAACAACACCTTTTAAATACCTCAAAAATCTCATCAAGAGAATTAGTTCTTACACCGATTGTCCATCTACCTGCTTAGATGTGGTGCAACGTGTGTTGTTAATCGACGACCAGTATGAAATGCAGATTTGCAAATGCGACTCTTCGAGCCTGGAACAGGGTCTCCGGAAAGAAAAACATGTAAAAGTAATATTCTATCACAAGAATCTTTCAATTATGAAATGATAAAACAGTGATAATTTGAATTGCAGTTATTTGAAAGATATGGAATTATTATAACACTCAATCAATAAATAACTGGAATTATTTATTAAACTGGAGTAAAGAGAATACAATATAAACAATTAAACATCTTTCGGTATGCCTTATTTTTATAGGAAAGAAAATAGTGCTGGACTTTCTATGTATTTGATTTTCCATCATGAATTTACACATTTCTTGTAAACTAAATAGTGAAAAATTGTTTGAATGAATAATAATAATAATAATAATAATAATAATAATAATAATAATAATAATAATGTCTTTATTTCTGGCGAGGCTCAAGTCGTAAGCCCTACTTTTCCGCCTAACCACTTGAATATTTACGTTTACATAATTACAATTGATGCGTTCGGGCGAAAATAATGATAACTGACATTTCACGTTACTTACGAAATTGCAACGATCGTATTAGCTAACGGACACGTGCTACACATGAAACATTAATACACAATAATGGACTAATTAGGTTAAAATTAAATTTATTATCTTTCTTCTACATTTCCGTTCTTATTATTCATTCTGAATGTGTTTTTATAACCTGAATTCTAGTTTGGGAACTGTTTGCGGTATAATTCGGGCCCACTGTAGAGCACCCATTCCCGGCTCCGTTCCGGGGAATCCCCCGCCAGTCGCGACGCGGCGCCTCGAAGCAAGAAGCGCTGAGCGCCATCCAGAAGCTCTCACCGCCAGACTGCGCCCCCGTCGCGCCCCTCCACGTTCCCTCCCTGTTCTCGCCTCCCCATCTCCTTTTCCCTTTGTGCCCGCACTCACGCTTGATTGAGTATTTTGTCTTGCCAGGCGCGTCAACTGGAATGGTCAATAGTCACATTATTGTAACACATGCTCGATTGATTGATTAATGATTCCGGACGCGTCAACCACTGAGATCATTGGTCCAGTAAGTGTAGTGTATGTTTTTTCATCGATAGGGGGCGGTGATCTTCCCACACTGGATGGCGAGATCCTGCGCCCACCTAAGTTTTCCCCAACCAAGTATCTTCCACCAGCTGGGCAAGCAAGTCCCCAACCGGTCTCTCAACATGTGTGGTAGTGTAGTTCATGTTAGTGTGTGTATGTAAGGGGTGAGGATAAGACAAGGAACAGGAAGGGAAGTTCGCCCGCGGTCCGTGGCCCGTTTGTTCGGGTACTGCCCCGGCATTCGCCTGGTGTTGATCGGAGCAACCACAGGAAGCTATCGATCAGAGCAGCCGGCCGCTAGAATTCTCCTCCAGACAGCGACTGAATTTGACATAGCTGAAAAGCTAGTGTCGAAAATCCTGCCGTCGTCGGGACTCGAACCTATCAGAGGCGCTGCAGCGAAATGAGTTAATGCACTGAGCCACCATTCCGTGTAACATATGTATTCCGGAAAGTGGCGGTGTACATCCACTCGCTGGAATGTAAAATCGGGCGTCGACCAATACGTCAGCGGTTTGCTGTGTTGCCTCATCCCTCATCTCCACCAAAGGGAAACCGATCCAACCGAGACAAGCTCTAAGCTCTGTATCAAGGAAGATGAGACAGATGAGGAAGGGATGATCGCGCGCGTAGACCTCCGCCCCAATGTTTAGGTTCCGACATTCTCGTATCAATCGGGATATTTTTCTCGCGGGTATCAATCGGGATATAATTCTCGTGTGTATTAATCAGCATATTATTCTCGTAGGTATCAATTGATGTATTATTCTCGTGTGTATCAATCGGGATATTATTTTCGCGGTTATCAATCGGGATATAATTCTCGTGTGTATTAATCAGCATATTATTCTCGTGTGTGTCAATCGGGATATTATTCTCGTGGGAATCAATCGGAATGTTATTTTCGTGGGTATCAATCAGGATATTGTCATTGTGCGTATCAATCGGGACATTATTCTCATGGATGTCAATCGGGATATTATTCTCGTGTTTTTTGGCATATCATTCTTGTGAGTATCAATCGGGATGTTACTCTCGTGGATATCAATGAAAAAAAGGAGATGCGAGCAATCGATCGCTAGAACTTTTCAGACAGTGACTAAATTCCATGTAGGTGTATATCTAGCATTCGCGTTCTTGGTATATCTAGTATGTAGGTGTTCGCACGAAATTACATACGCATTCTTGGCCAATATTACGAAGATCATGTTCACAAGGCAGAGACTTCTAGTGTCTGCAAACATATCATATGAACTTGATTTTGTGCGCTGTCCCTAATTCTAAAAATAGAGAATTTGATTTGGATTCTGTTTTCAAGGGTTCACTTCTTTTAAATTGGAATTTTACTATTCGGACAGAATGATATTAAAGTATACTGGTAATCTCCATCAACACAAGTTTTATTGACTTCATTTCTCGACGATGACGACGAGGTACTACATTTCCTCGTGACTAATTCATAATGTTGATGATGTTGGCCGGATGCCAATGGCAAAAAAACGCATAAAACCGAAATAGCTTGAGGCAAAATTGGAAATAGTTAATAAAAATAATAGTTGATGAAGGTTTAAAAAATAATACGAAGTTCGGAAAGTATAATTTGGATGTTTCTCCATGTATGGTTGCGTTAAATAGCAATGATACCTTTATTGCAAGCAATAAAACTACCATGACACCTATGTACATTAATACCATGACACCTAATACACCATGGTACATTTTTTTCTCTAAGAATACATTACACAATTCTCATTTAATGATGTCTTTTTGTTGCCGATTAGAAATCAGTACCTATTCTCTAGAACAGCACATAAAAATGTATCAATTATTGTGTCTAAGAAAGCCTAAAAATTAATATTGGACATATTGATAGTCTTTAAAAAATTATTTCCGTTCATATACCAAAGTGGCATATGAGATGACAATGCGGAGTCGTCTTTATCTTTAAAAATTAGGATGGAAGGGTGAAAAATGCAAATCTCTGATCTTCGGTCCCTACTTTTCTACATCACCCCATTATCAGTCACCATTCTTCTGAGACTCACCTTTCTTCTTCCCAACCACTTTCATTTGTTTAACGTCGTACATCGCCTACAATTATTGTTTTCTCCTGTTTTGTACATCGCTATTGCAACACATGAAATATCCCCTTAAATTTCTCTAATTCATTCGGCTCGTAGAAAAACGAAGGTTTTCATTCAGCAACTATTTTGCCATCTCATACGTACAAGTATTGTACATACAATACGTACCTTGCTAAAGTACAAGGTCTCTCGTATATCACGGGCCACTAAGAACTACACCGTGGTCTAATTTTGTGACCACTCCTCCCACGTCGTGTTTTCGTCGCGGCCACCGCCGCCTAGTTGTGGCAAATTTTATCAAAACATCGATACATCGATGTTTTGATATATCGCTAAAGGGTTTTCGATGTCGATGACAACATCGATGTTTTAATTATAAACTAATAAACATGCTATTTTTCTATCCATTTTTATTTACAGTACTCAAAAGAGCTGTATTTTATTGTTTGGTTACCAGTATGTTAGTAGTACGTTAATTACAATTATTATCGAATGTAATGAATAAAATTAACAAATAAAGAGCATCGTTTTTTGCAACTTTACCTTATAGTTACTTCCATTCAAATACCATCAAAGTAAAAACACCTAAAATTCCCTCAGATTGCATACGCGAAATGTGGAGCGTGATAAAGAGGATGACGTAAAACAACGATTTTGCTGTGGATTGCTGTTACTCAACAACGTGCCTAAGACCTTTTATTGAAAAAAATTAAAATTAAAAACTCATGGAAGTTTTTGCAACAAAAAAAACATGCGAAGAAAACATCGAACGGAAAATATCGATGTTTTTGGTGAAAAACATCGATGTTTTTCACAAAAAACATTCATGTTTTAAAAATATCGATGTCTTTTGCCATCCCTACCGCCGCCACCTCCTCATCGAGAGCGCGGGCGCTCGGGAGCAGAAAGAGGCTCGAGGGCGGGAGGGGCGGGGGAAACCACGAGCGAGGGGGGGGGGAGGGCTGGCGGGGATGAAATATGTCGCAGATTAAATGAACAGGAGGCTGCAGACATTAAGGAGAGCTCGCAACGCCGCCGGCGTAGGGGCGGGGGACTTTGGGGCTGGGGAGGGGAGGGAGGGGAGGGGAGGGAGGGGGTTAGGAGGGAAAGGCGGCGACAGCTAGCGCGCGCAGAGAGTGGGTTCCAAGCAAAGAGAGGAGAGTCCTGCTGGGTCAATGGAGAGGAGATGATGAGGGGTTGTCCTGAGGGGAGTAGTGGGCAATAGAAGGTCGCAATGGCTAGACTGAAGAGGAGGGGTGTGATAAAACAGGAGCAGTAAGCGCTGCAGATAATCGAAGATAAGTAGTGGAGTAAAAGAGCAGGAAAGTGTAGGGCACCGGAGAAAGAAGGTGCTGGCAATGTGCGAATATAAAGCTAGAGAGGGAAAGATTAGCTATGACTGAAAAGCGATAAATGGCGAAAGTTTGATCAAAAGAGCAATAATAAAGGGATTTATGGATACAGCAGGAGAGAGTGGTGGAATAATCAATGAAAGAGCAGAGAAAAAGATAAAAGAGAGTGATCTAAAACAAAAAAATTAGGAAAAGAAAAGAAACGAAAAATAATGAAAGAAAATCAAGTGTAAAATAACAAGAAGAGAACGAACGGGAACAATAATACATGATCATAGGTTCAAAACACGCCAGAAAAAACAAGGAGGGAGAAATTGTGGAGGGTTAAAAACAGGTCAGAGGTACAGTAGAGAGAGAGATGGAGGAGCAGAGGAAAAGAGAGAGAACAGAGACAAAAACGAGACAAAGAAAAGAAACGAAAATCAATGAAAGAAAAAAATTAACTGTAAAATAGCAAACGGGAACCATAAAACATCATCATAGGACGAAAATACGCCAGTAAAAATAGGAGGGGCGAAGTCGTGGGGGTTAAAACAGAACACGGGAAGCGGAAGAGAGAGAGAGAGAGAGAGAGAGAGAGAGAGAGAGAGAGAGAGAAGAGAGCGCCAGCCGCCGTAAGGGCTGAGAAGGAGCTCCGCCGCAAGCAGGGAGAGGGGGAGCGGAGTGTAATATGAGGCAATAACTGCAACGACGGCTCCGAGCGCCTTAGGCCAAGTGCGTTGCGTGGAGTGAGGGGGATGAGAAGGGAAGGGAGGAATTTAAAACACCGTGCGGAGGCGGCGACGCGGGGACAAATAAAAGTAGGGAGCGGAGCTATTAGGCCCTTATCAGTCGCCAGGCCGCCGCAGCTCAGCCGCAGCCCCGCCCCCTGCCCGGCCCCCTCCTGCTGAGGCGGCCACCTTGAGGATGCACGAGGGCTGGAGGACTAGCTGCGGGAGGGCCACGCGGGCGGCGGAGGCGTCCAGGTGGAGAGGCCGCGGAGGAGATGGCGATGAGGGGTGCGTCGGGGAAGAGGCGGAGGAGAAAGGGGGGAGGAGGCGGGGGAGGAAGCGGATGAGGAGGTGGAGGAGGAGACGGAGGAGGAGGAGGAGAAGGCGGAGATGGAGGTGGTGGAGGAGGAAGAGGTGGAGAAGGCGGTATAGAAGGTGACGGAGGAGGTCGAGGCATCAGCGGAGGAGGCGGAAGAGGTGGAGCAGACGGAGAAGGAGGAGGCGGAGAAGGAGGAGATGGAGGCGGAGGAGGAGGCGAAGGAGATGGCGGCGGAGAAGGAGGCGGAAGAGACGGTGGAGCAGGCGGAGGAGGACGAGGCGGAGAAGGAGGTGGAGGAGGAGGCGGAGGAGGAGAAGGCGCAGGAGAAGGTGGTGGAGGAAGCGGAAGAGGAGACGGAGGAGGAGGCAGAGGATGAGATGGAGCTGGAGGAGGGAGAGAAGGTGGAGGCCGAGAAAGTGGAGAAGGAGGCGGAGGAGGAGATGGTAGAGCAGGCGAAGGAGGAGGCGCAGGAGGCGAAGGTGGAGGAGGAGACAGAGAAAAAGGTGGAAGAGGAGGTGGTGGAGGAGGAGGAGACGGCGAAGAAGAAGCCAATTGAGGGAGGCAGCGGGGGAGAAGGAGTGGGAGAAGGCGCTGAAAGAGGCAGTAGTGGTGATAACGGCTGGAATTGCAGGGGCTTGTGATCAGCAGAGGCGGTGGAGTAGGCAGCGGGGGAGGAGGAAGTGATGACAAACAAGGTGGCGGTGGAGACGGCGTGGAGACGGAGACGGGGGAGGTGGAGGCGGCAGCGGGAGAGGCAAGAAGCGGGCACGTTTGAGGCAACCACTGGGACGGAGAGTGACTGCGGGGGCGGCGGGGTCAGGAGGGACATTAGGGCCATCGGTGGTGACGCGGTCCTTGAGGCGGCAGGGGATAGGCGACTGGCCCGCCGACCGCAAGGTCACTGTTCTTCCCTCCTAACGATGTCCAGGGCGAACTGCAATGAGGTGGTCGTGAGGTAATTAAGGCAACGCAGCAGTTAACACGAGCACATGCTAAAGCGCCAAGTTTAAGTACTGAATGTCAATTGCCAAGTTTCAGGGATGTGCTAATAACATATGCACTCAAATTAAATATTAAATTTCATGTTTTCTCAGATTCTTATGAGTAGAGGAAGGAACTCTGTGAAGGATAATGCATAGTACTTTCATTTGACACCAGGATTAATTAAAAGGTTCCTCGTAAAAAGAAATTTCAAAAATAAACCATACCCCGGTTTGCGCTTTATTGCTCTGCAATGATTGAATATTTTGTACACAGCAGAACCACGCAGCTTTTCCAGCCTGGAAAAGGGGGCAGAGAGAGGAAAGTAGAAATTAATTACTACTAATTACCTTCCCCCGTCTCTTTCCCCCCATATATTACTTAAACTCATAAAAAGATATGCTGAAACGTAAGTTAAAACTACTGATTACAAACAAATCCTATTTTGTCTACATACCAGTTAATATCCTTTAGGTGTTTTACCAAAACAAAAGAAGTCAACATCAAGTCTGTGTCTAAAAAAATGAAATTAGAAAGATCTGAATAAATTAACAATAATTTGCCGAGGAACGTCCAAATCTCAAAATGTCATATTGTAGAATTGAAAACTCTAAATAATCTTCGAACGAGTAGAAATACGTTTTAAAAACAAAACAAAAACAGCCGGCGCCCAAGATAGCCGAGATCGGTAAGGCTGTAAGACCGTTATGTCTAGGCTTGAAGGGTTGCGAGTTGGAATCTCGTCCCGGGAATGGATGCTTACGTATGTTGTTAGTATGTATTTCCTCACCGTTTTCTGAATGTTATAAGTTACAATGGTCGCTATATGACCGAGTAGAAAAGCGACCTTAAATTTAAAAAGAAACACAAAAAAGAGAGGACTCAGCGTTCTTAGTGAAGGCTTGGGCGCAGACCGGCTACCACACACGTGGTAGAGAGAAGGGTGGTTTGCCATGGGCAGAGGTCATGTTTTCGAGAGAGAGGCGTTTTCAGTTCACGGCCCGCCATAAGTAATTTGAAATAATTTGTTAAATACAGTCGACACCGGCTATAGTGAACTCGGATATAGCGAACCCTCGGTTATAGCGAATTTAAGTCACTGTTCTCACTTACATTACAAATAAGCATAAAAAGATTCGGTTACATCGAGCTTAAACCTCGGTTATAGTGAATGTAGGAAATATATCGTCCTGTAAATTAATTCCCTCTTGGAAATGAACATATCGCTTCGGTGCCACAAATCCAATACCAGGCATCTTTAAAAAAAATATCGTCGGCCAAACGTCATAATTGAAGAAGTCTTCTCTGAGGTGAAAGTATCGGTTCTGGAATGGACATCTTACTGTTATTCTTAGGTCACTCAGTTTCACTGCGGAAACAAAAGCCGTGTTCTGCGTGGGCTACAACTGGCGGCGTCGTCAAGCGATTGCTTGCTTCAGTTTCAAGCTTGGAGATTTATACCGCAGGTTAAAGCGCGTTGTGTTCTACGTAGGTGACAGTAAGCGCGCTTCAGTCACAGCCCCGGAGCTTGGCAACACCCCCGAGCCGCAGAAAAAAGCGATGTTTCATTAGTAGCTTGCAGCATCCCGTTACCAAAAATAACCCGTAATGTTAATAGGCGAGTAGAAGGCCTTTGGAGAGTGGAACAGCAGAGACGGTGGCGCTAGCCCAATTCGTTTACTACGCTCACGAAGACACGAAGGTTAAGCGAATTCGAGACTCGCGGGTTCCTGGTTGGGTGACCGGCCAGGAACCCCGGGATCTAACGGCGTCGAGCCCCTGGCCGAAGGGATAAAAGGCACTGACCGACTGCGACGTGACGAGACTCCACAAACACAGTAATTACTCAATATTAGTAATGATACTAATTACTTGGTAACGGAGGATTACTCCAACAAAAGCCCTCAACGCCCAAGAAGGGTTGAGACGCGATGCGTCAACAACAACGCAACAAATTTAAAAATAAATAAAAAATTAAATAGAACTGTTCCAAGAGTGGCAGAGGCGTTGAACGACTGCATTACGATACTTAAGAGACAGTGGAAATGCAGAATCAAGTACAGAGAGAGCACGAACTATGAACAGAAATTGCTTATGAAAATGTACAAAGCAAACAATTGAAAACAACTAATTTTTAAGGACAAATAAAGATATTGGAATTTTTATCTTGTGTTGTAAATATATTTTGCTGTTATCTCTATATTAATAAAATCAATTATTGTGGAGAAATTCTATTTAATTCTGACATCATCGGACATGGTGAACCTCTGATATAGTGAACCACACATGTTAATCTCCAGAAGTTCACTATAACCGGAGTCGACTGTACGAACTTGAAAAAAACAAAGGTACGAGCAGGCTTTATAAGATTTATTCCACGTAAGATGTGACCCAGAGAGCTTGGCAATACCAACCTCCCGTAAACCACCCGCCATACATACTACATTGACTTAGGGACTTTTGATTACCATTTAAGTTGGAGAAAGTAGGTGCCAACCCCAACGTAAATTCCCCACGTAATGGAAGTACAGCTGCCAGGGACTTTTTTTTGGCTGGAGACTGGCATGCATGCGAGCGAAATGAATTTGTGCCAACTTCAACGGTTTCAACCAGCAAAACGTGTGGAGAAGAGATTGTGAGCTTATGCGAGTGAGCCGCATCCCGCACTTGCGTGCTGAAAAAGCCATTTTTTTTGCGTTTCCAGTGCGCGAATTGTTTCCTAAGGAAAATCTTATCGTGCGCTGGGCTTGACATTTTTAGAAATGTCAGGTAATTCCAGAAATAACTCTCCAGTGAAGCAGAAGGGGAAGTGGATTTTATCGAGTGGTGAAAGGCAGGTCCTTCTTAATGTTTATAAGTACAAGAGCGAGAAAAATTCTCGTAAAGAAGTGAAACTTCCTGAGAGCAGTGTCATTGCAAAGGTAGCTGTAATTGTGGGGGTAAGCAATCAATGTCACAATAATTATTGACTTTATTGCATGCCTCAAGAACGTCTTTACAATGAACGTGTGTGTGAATCATAATTATTTTATTGAAATATATTCATATATTACAGAGACCTTATACAACTCTGGCAAACAATATTAGGGATTATAAGGCAGGAAAATCTATTCAAAGTAAGGAGAGGAAGCGTTCACGACCGTGAGAGATTCAGCTGATGGATTTGCAACAGAAGCTATTAGCAGATATATTTACCAGGAAGCTGATAATGGTGAGATATTTTATATTTAGAGTAATGATGAAGTATGTGGCTCACTTTTTGAAGACTTTCTAAAGACCTATTCATTTGCAACAGGCAGAAGACTCTCACTTACAGATGTTTGGCAGTACGTGAAGGAAAATTATGATATTTTTTTCATTCAGAGGGTCATGCACAACATTGTACAGAATTATTAAGGAAATGGTTTAGCATGGAGGAAAGGAAACCCAAATATTCGTATTTGTGAGTCAAATGAAATAATTGTAAAGAGGTTATATTTTGTGGCAGACTATATGAAAAATAAGAGAAGTCAAAACCCAAAGACTGTAGTGTACCTTGATGAGACATGGATCTATATGAATGGTAAAAGAGCCCTTTGAAAATGTATATTACTGAAAATATATATATTAAATGTATATTACTTATGTGTAAAAATTATGAGACAAAAATATCATTTTCATTAGGTTCAACTACTTATTCATGGCAACTACCATTAAAGGCACCAGTAAAGGAGTAATTAAAAGACCACCATAGGTAAGGAGGCTAGTTGTGGTTCATGCAGGAACGAGAGAAGGTTTTGTACCAGGTACAAATGTTTTCAGTTTTAATGGCATTAATTATGTACAAACTGAGGCATGTGTACGAAGCATGACATTTTGTAGGTGCTGGTCTGATATATGCTACTGACCTAAAAAGGGGGCAAGATTATCATGGAGCAATGAACAGTTCTACTTTTGAATCCTGGGTTAAGAAACAACTGATTCCTGGCATTCGCGATTTAAGACCTTGCATCATTGTCATGGATAATGCTTCATACCATTCAAGGCAGGTAGAGAGGCATCCAAAAACAAAGTGGCAAAAGGATCAACTGATTGTAAGTATCAGAAATGAAATGAAACTATTGTGCTTAATGAAATAAGTAATGTAACCAAACAAAATTATTTTTAGGAATGGCTGAACAAGCGCGGAGTACGAGTGCCAGAAGCTGCAAATAAAATCTCACTTGTTGCCCTGGCGAGCCAACATTGTGAAAGGATTAAAAGGTACCACGAGATACATATCAGTGTGTTAAAGAATACATTTCATTAATATTTTGCATCATATTATTTTGTTCTGTTGCATCATTGTAATTAAATATTAAAATATATACTTCAAATGTGTACAAATATATGCGTCTACACTTGTGATAAATAAATGATATATAAATCTAATAAATAACTGACCTCAGCAATGTATTGGTAAAGGTATGTAGTTGATGACATGCTGGCTGCAGGAGGGCACACAGTTTTGAGGCTGCCACCATATCATTGCAAATTCAGTCCTATTGAACATGTGTGGGGCATTTCAAAAGGGTACTACCACAAAACTGTATGTGAAAGGCCAGGGCAAGGAATGGAGAGAACTAAAGCTGTGTGGAATGAGGCAATAAATCAGGTAAAGTTTTCAATACACCATTATAGAAAAATGGTAAATATATGATAACAGTTATGATTATAATTTTTTTCAAAATTAGTAAAACAAGAAACTAGAAAATTATGTTATGGCATTAACAGGGTCACACCAGAAATGTGGAAAAATTCAGTGGAACATGCAGAAAAAATTATTGAAGAGTATTATGCAAAAGAGGCAGTGGAAGAAGATTATGAAGAAATAGTAGTAAATTTGAGCAGTGCTAGTGGAACTGACGCAGCTGAAGAAGGCACAGGAGAGGAAGGAGACACAATTCCATTTGAGACAATCCCAGGAACATCTTCAATGTGAAAATATTGAAAAAAAATATTAGAGATTCCACAACTTCATCTCAAGAAACATCTGACATATTAATGCAACCACCCACAGTTGTTAGAGAACATGTTGGGACCCCCTGTGCAACAGAACAGGTAAGAACTGGAAAATACTCCATTGAGAACTGAAGAAAATTTCATTTCATTTACACATTCTCCCAATTTTCAGTCAATTGTTCCTGCCCCCGTGCTTCAGTTGTGTGTTTGGATCAAGTAGGATTGCAAAAGTGAAAACAGTGAGTAAGCATTAAAGCGTTTGGAATAAATGTGATAATCTTGTAAAATATGTAACTCAATATTTCAGATGTGCCTCAAATTATAAAATTCCTGCCCGCGTAAAGCAACCACCAAGTCAAGATAAAGAACAAATTTGGTTACACTGTGTCCCGGAAAAGGTATAGCTTGAATTTACTCAATTATGGAATTGTGGTTATTGCAGGTTATTACATTAATATTATTACATTACAGTCAGTTGTTCCTGCCAGTGCTTCAGTTGTGCGTTTGGATCGACTAGGGTTGCAAAAGTGAAAACAGTGAGTAAGCATTTAAGTGTTTGGAATAAAAGTAATAATTTTGTAAAATATGTAACTTAATATTTCAGATGTGTCTCAAATTATAAAATTCCTGCCTCTGTAAAGCAACCACCAAGTCAAGTTAAAAAAAAATTTGGTTACACTGTGCCCCAGAAAAGGTATTGCTTGAATTACTTGATTATAGGTGTGTGATAATTGCAGGTTATAAATTAATATTTTTAAATTACAGTCAATTGTTCCTGCCAGTGCTTCAGTCAGTCTGTTTGGTTTGAGAACAGTTGCAATGTGAAAGAAGTGAGTGTGCATTAATAGTTTTAATATGAGTGTGAGCTCCTGAGTGAACTCCTGCCTTCTTAATTCAACCAAAGACACTAGTTAAGAGCACCATTTCATTAACATTAATTAACCCCAATGAATTAACAGTTAATCAATTTCCTTTACATTATCCCTGTAATACAATTAATCATTACTGCCAATGCCTCTGAGTTTGTGTTCAGTTTAAGTACGAATGCTAAGTGATATAAATGAATACACTTCAAAGATTTGACATGTGTGTGAAACATACATTACATTTATAAATGTTTCAGATTTGCAATAATGGAGTTCAGAACATACATCATTTTATTTAGATGTTTTGTTCAAATGGTAATCAGTTGTTAAGTGAAATTAGTAAGTACTTATTTCATGATATTATTTGGCATGATATAGAGTAAAATTTAATATTTACTACTGATGCGCTATATTACTTTTTGGTTATTAACATTTCATTTTAAGTTATTTTTCAATGATTTTCTATTTATGTTTGTAAATTTTATTGGTTTTGTAGGTAAATTTTTTTTGGTTACATATTATATTGAATACTGTAATGAGAAGCAAAAATTCTTGGGCCAACTTTTCTTCTGGACAATTTTGTATTTCATATGTTGCAGGAGTTTGAAGTAATATATAAGTTAAGTAGCAATTTTTTAATTTAAATGTGATAATTCCTTTTTTAATTTTTTTGTTTTTCATTGCAAGAACATAATTTCCTAGGAATAATTTTTGATCTTATAACAATAACATGTCTGTTTATTGAATTTATCATGATTGGACAATAGATACTGCATTGATTGTTCTATGTTGTAGGGTTGCTGTGTTTACCAGATTATTCATTTTCTAAATATGGAATTTTTTATGTATATTATTTTATGTATTGTAAATGTCTCCATTATTTTGACTTATGTTTCTGTATGCATGCTAGAAATCGACCCTCAGTCGTCATCCTGATCGGGAAGATGGGTATGCAATCAATATATGTAAAATTTTCAAGTAGTTTATTAATTTGTTAAGTCAGCCAAATTTCTTAATGTTGATTTTTAATGATAATATTTTTACAATCCAATTGAGGATTAATTCACTTTCTTATTCAATTTTTTTTATATATAAGGTAGCATACTTACTGCTTTGTTTTCCCCGATCGCTTAAGGTAAATGCCGGGATGTTTTGTAATGTTTGTAAGCCCAGGGACATTAGGCTTTAAAATTGTTGTAAAAATTCAATAATTTTTGTGAAAATAAATTGCTGTGGACCATCGGTGTTCAAGAAATTTTAATGACTGCTCCTTGCAATTTGTCATTAAAATTGACAACCCATGGTGCATCAGTTTATTCTTTACTGAACCTTCGCATTATATCAAATCATATATCTGATCAATTCAATTTTCATGAAATTTCAAACATTGTCATTTTCATACAGTAGATTTGTCCATTCCTTAGATATGCTTTGATCGTGGTCATGTGTCGATATTACGCGCATAAAACCATTATTATACAAATATTTCTAGTTCAGTAAAGAATAGTTTTATTTCACTTCATTGTGTACTGTTTGAAAATTAAAATTATTTTGAATCTTGCATTTCATTTCATCTTTATTCTATAAATTCCCTGTTTATACCTTTATTTCCTATTGTATAATAAAATAACATTCTACTATTTTATTTATTCTTCAGTTTCAATAAGATTTTATTAATACTGAGAATTCAAATATTTTTAAATTTATAAGTAATTTAATTAAAAGTATTATATTTAATATTATAATTAATAAAAACAAATTTCATATGTAAATTATAAATTAAATTATTTTACCGTATGCCTGTTGCGATTTATAAGTCGTAACATTAACAAATCATTTCAGCATATCTGGATTTTTGAAGGCCACTACGTACATTTAAACAAGTTGCGTCGGCGCTTTCGCGTTTTATTTCGATGAGGTTGGCAGTGCCGAAACTCCACCATCTTGAATTTTTAGGGTCTTTTCTTACGTGGAAACACCTATATTGATGGTACTTGGCTGGCAAGGGGAGGGAAGGCTTGAACGTAGGAGCGAGTGCTGGGCAGTTTTCACAGCACAAGGTCAATATTAGACAACAAAACGAGATATCAACTCCTACCAAAACTACTGATTAGCTTCTATTCTAGTGGAACACATCTCGTGGCAACTGGAATTCCACTTTGCCATTCAATCTTGGACTCCTCTGCAAATGTCACCTTGTGAAACTTAACCTCTAGGATTAGTCTAGCACTCAATGAAATACATAGATACGGTAAATTTCCCAGGTACAATTTCATCATTTAAGAATATCTTTGAATTGTTATTATACAAGTGGCCACATGTTTTGCCTTCTCTTGCAAAGATTTCTAGTAATCTCCGATCTCCCTCTTTCTCATAAATTGACATCATTAAAAAAGAAATCATTGTCCATAGAACTTGCATTGTCCCCTTCACCTTAGATAGCAAGTACCTTCTCTCTGACATGTATTAAACACTGCATGCCTCTACTGTTCTACACTTTCTGCAGTATCTTCTTTTTGCCAAGTTCTACCAGCAATTTCACTTTACTGTAGTCCTTCAAAGAACACAGCACCCTCAGTGCTTGGCACTTTAATTGTCATAGACGATTGAAGTGTCCCAATATTTGCCTAACAACTTCCTTTTTAATGGCAAGACTCATTGAAAGAAAAATGAAATTCTGCAAGAAAAGTTCATGAGCATTTGATGAGTACTGCTGGATGGGTAACTTTCAATAAATTTTCAGCACTTGTTATGGAATGCCTTTCCAGTTTTCTGAATGTGTTCATGATTTAATGGCATAAAAATATATGATGTGAAAGAACAATGTGGTACACATTCTTCTGAGGAAAATTCTGGGAAAAGTGCAACACAGACTACAGCTGTAGATTGCTTATTCCAGTAATCATTGTCTGGTACACTCAAAAAATGTAATTTTGCAATTTAGTTACAGATTGACATTTTATGCCTATTTTGATATGCAAAACACACTAGGGTTCACAAATATTGGGACATCATAAGGAAAAGATACAAAATGGATACTTACAGGACATTACCCATATTTAACTAAAAGTGTAACTCAGTGCTTCCCATTCTGTCTAATATCACAGCACACCTGACAGTGGGTAACATTTAATATTTTTCAATGAATAACAATGAAGTAGAACATGATTAGTAATAAACAAGAGAGAGAAATGAAAATGTGTGTCCAACTTCAACAAAGGTTGGTAAAGATGCTGTGAATGGTTATGTGCAGTACTTTTCACAATCATACACATCTCTTACCCTGGTAACTTAAGATCAGATATTGATGATTTATGCATATGTTTCTTCTGGAACTACTTTGTTTGCTATCCTAATTAGAATGCACATAGTGATTCTCATGTATTCTTTTATGTATGCTATATAACACACAAGCCATCAAACTTGCACCCAAAAATCTACCTACACTGATTAGGCTCCCCAAACACAAGTACACAGGGCACACACAATTACTGCAGCACTAACATTTTTCAGAATATTCATTTTACAGAAAATTATATGGAAAATATGAACAACGTTAGGTAGATAACATTATTTCTTGTTTACTCTTGATAATACAAGCAATGATTATTAATTTCATTTTACATGTAAATTTGAAGAGGACTGTTCTTTAAAACATTATAATACATGATTCTACTTGTAAACGAGTGTGCTGTGGCAATACAGTTGGGAAGCACTCATGGATATCAATTCCCTGCCAAGAACAATCTACATTCTATCGATTCACCCATCGCTTCATTGCTTCCTCCCATTCAGTTGCACCTCCTTCATCGTCATCGGTCCGAACATACGATTCATCATCATCTTTGTAACTGTCATCGTCTGTTAGACCACTGGGGCGACGGTGGAGCTGCTAAGATATTAAAGTACAATTTAAGTGTATTTTTTCACACATTTCTAGCATTATTTGTGTTTTGACAGTTTGATGCTAAAATTGGTTCAGTGTAATTTATCATTTTGTGCTTTAACTGATACTTGAGGTATTTCATATTTTTCTCCTTCTACGTAAAATAAAGCAACAAAAGAAACAATATCTTTCTCAAAAGGGAAAAGGAAGTTGTTAAAATTATACAATTAAATAAACATTCTAATCCACAATTTTACTAAAACTATACTGAGTGCCAGATTTTGCAAGAAGCAACATAACTGGATGGCCAGTCATTTCCTGGAGCTAATTTTCTTTACTTTTCCTGATTTTCCTGTGCATTTTCCCCCCTCATAAGATGTGTAGAGTATTCCACACTATTTGGAGAAAATAATAAATAAAAGCAAGACTTAGATTTCTGTTACTAATTTATCAAATTTCTGATTTCGCTGTTAAAAAGGCAAAAGTACCAATATTTCATTAAGAAATAAAAATTGGGCCAAAAACAATGCTGCACTACTTTTTCTAAAGAATAATATCTAAGTTTATAATTTTCTCCAAAATTCTTCTCTCTTACAGAGGTAATACTACAAATTCTCCAAGTTTTCCCGATCAATTAAATTCCTGGAGTTTTTTTCAGTTTCTCAGAAAATGGATGCTTGACACTTGATGCTCCTGAACAAACACTTGGTTCGAACCCGTATGATTGTTTGTGTTTTCTTTCTTATTATTTTTTCTTTTGATTTTTAGAAAAAATATTTTCTTTTTAAATGCTATAGAAATTGCTCTTGATCTTTCTTATCAAATTTAATTATATTTTATTCAATAAATTTAATTCTTTTTACTAGCACTTCAACTATGAATGCTTTGTATAATTGTTCCAGATAGTAACAGAAAGTTGCTTAAATCATACCTTTAAATATCTCTTATGTGGAAATACTGGCATCCATTGGACTTGATGGTGTGATTTAAGCAACTTTCGATTTTATTACTTTTACCACGTTTAATATTTTATTTCAATATCTGCAAAAAATATAGCCAATCTCCTGTTGTTTTTAACACTTTCCAATTCTGATTTGAAAATTCAAAATATCTTATTTTGCACAATAAATAATTTGTTTAAATGTTCCAGTATGCTGTTTCATTTTATGTTTTTTTCCTATGCTTCTCCCTTCCACAAAAATGTTATGGGCCTCAAGATGCTTGATGCTTCTAAACAAATAAATCCAGCACTGACTGTGGAACATTTGAGCATCAAACTAAAAGTCAAATAAGAACTTCTACAACTTACATGCTGCTGACTGTCGAAGAGAGCCTGCTCTTCGGTTCCGCCCTTGCCCTCTGATGCAGGCTGTGCACAAGTCAGCACAGTACATATTATTTCAAGCTTCCCTTGTACCGTTAATCATGCCAGAAGTAGAGTTCAAATTATATTACTATAATTGAAACAGTAATAAGAAAAATAGTATTTTAGTAAATGTAAATTAATTAGTAGTACAAAGGAAAAGTGCATGTTAGAGCAATTTTAACATCCCAAAAATCAAAAGTTGCCTCCACCTGCATCAATCAGGTGTTTTGGCATCTGTGAAAATGACGATGATCATGATGGTGATAACTGGAACATAAATGCATTATAACTGCTGCTTGTTGGGACATGCCATCAAGACACATGCTATTAGTTCTGAAGTAAAGTCTACTGCTGTTTACAGTAGCAAGCACATTTTGCAGATTTCACCATTCACTTATGAGCTCACAATTGGATTCTTATGACCTTTGTTTCTGATTTTATTAATACAGTCTCTGATTTCTTAAATTTGCCAGGTCATAATTCAGCAGAATATTAAATTGATGTTTTTTGTAATAGGAAATATCTTTATGTTTTTTATCAGTGATCCAAGAAATTCAATTAGGTTCAAAATTGTTAACGAAAAAATAGATAAAAATATTTTCAATTAATGTTATCTTTGTCTGAAATATTTGTGTAGTATTGCCTTGCAAACATAACAAATGGAATTTCAATAAGTACAGATGAAAGGAAAAACGATCATCTTTATTTTCAAAGAATAAGATCTATCAATTTACAAAACTATTTTTTTCCTAATTTTGCTCAATTTAAGATGAATTTAAAAAAAAACAATGTAAAGAAGAAAATGCACACAGAGTGAACTAATTGCTTCTCAAATAACAAAACTGAGAAAAGAGGCATTCCCCAATTCATGCTGTTTTGCTCTCTGTAGCTGAGATTTCGTAGAATACAGAATTTCTTATTCTAATACCTGTTAAGTTCATTGCAATGCATTATTAGCTTAATAGTTTAGTCAAAGAAACCATTTTGGGAGAACTGTATATGCTCACTCCTGATATTGTGTTTTTTGTGGTTTCTATCAAGTGAACTTGGATGAGACCCAAGTAAGTGAGCCACACTCCCATGCAATTATTTTTTTCTTAAGGCAGGATGCTCAGTCAACTACTCACCTCCCCATTTCTAGATCTATTGTACATACCTGTGGCAGTACAGTGAATGTCCAGAGATTCCACAATCAGCACCATTGTCCATGAGCCACAAGGTTTGTTTAGATTAAGAAAGGAAGAAGTGAGCTCTTCAGAGAATAAAAGAACATGACCCTACCAGGCCACCCACATGCACACTGGCAGATTACGGATGGGAGTCGCATACCTTTTCCTCTGCCTCCTGCCCGTTGCCTAGGTTGCGGGCACGCAGCTCTGCCATAAACTGGGACTCCTGCTCGTAGCGTTTGCGGATCTCCTCTCGCCACAAGGCAGCTGCTGCGCCTGTCCCGTCCGACTCCCCATCCTCTGTCTCAAAGTCTGCCAACCCGAAACCACAAGGTGCTACTAGTGCAAGCTTGGACCCAGCTGCCTGCATAACTTAGCAGTCAAAATCCACTCAAGTTCAATTTTTGGGGTTAAAAATTCTAATAAACACTATACTGTATTCACTGGTTACTATTTTCTAGTTCTATGTTATCAATATGTTAAAAAATATTTGCAGAGTTTAGTGAAATCTGCAAACATAAAAATAAATCAACAAATATATGAACAATATAGTGTTTTATTAGAAATTCCTAAAAATCCAAGCATATTGTGACACTAAAAATACAAACCAGAAGTGCAATGGGAATAGAACATGCAGTGCACAGGGCTCAGTTCAGTTTTCTTTAATGAGATGAATTCTCCCACATCTCATAATCTAGTTCTTATGATTAATTATTCAAGAATGATCAACTGACTCATCACTAAGTTCATGATTGGATAAGTACAATCCCCATCCTCTGTCAAAGAATAACTAGAAAATAACAATAATAATAATAATAATAATAATAATAATAATAATAATGATGATAATGATGATGATGATGATGGATGATGATGATGATGATAATAATAATAATAATAATAATAATAATAATAATAATAATAATAAAAAATTGAAGTAAAAAACATAACATACTATATACAAAAAAGATTCTAAATATTTCTAAAGAGGTGACAAAACATGAGAAATGGTAAATATTTTAGAAATTTCCCTTCACCTCATCAAAAATTTAGTAATAAAGAGTGAATCATTATTGTTCAGAGAATCTATCTAACTTACACAATCTTACTATGTGATGGCAGTAGATCATTAGTGCTTAATAATAAATGATGTGCAGAAAATGCTCAAATGAAATACGTAACAATAACTCCATTTGACAGGTACCAATAATATTCAGAGCATAAAGTATCTACAGCTTCATATAGTCATGGCTCAGATTCACAATACAGATGAAGGGCCTCACATGTCACTAGCATGCTCATATACACGTACGCAGTCAGTGCTCTTTCTACATAACAGCCTTCCATTGTACAGGGCTCTAAATTCAACTAAATAAAAGCAGTGCACATCATGCATACTGTACACATGAGGGTGATGAAATATATGAACTAAAATACACCTCATTTGGTATCACAATAAGAAAAGATGATGGCATAATGAGAATGAAACATGAACCTTCATTGCTCGCACTCTGGAATTGCGCACTGACTGACAAATCATAGCAGCAGAATAAGAGAAAGTGCTCCCACTCCTGAAACTACCTAGTTTGGGAAGTAACCTGACTCAGCCTCTCAATGGTAAAGTGAATCTTGGCCCAAACTTAACTCAGGACCATCCAGATTCAGTTCCTGGGGTGCTTGAACATAAGACATTGTCCAGGCAAACACATCAACACTGTGCTTAGTCTCACTTACATTTATGTTCGGATAAAATTGGTCTCAAAGCTTTGGCCCTATGTGAACAGCCACCACAGGCTCTGGACAGGCCTGAGTCAGCTATAGTTTTCTTGCTTGCCACACTCAGAGGAATCCACTGAAGATTGTGTGTGTTGTGAATGAGTACACCTACCTAGTGGCTTTCTGATGTTGTCGTCTCCTTCCTCTTGGTCAGAGCCCTCTGAAATAAGATCCAGTCAAGGTTATAGGCTCAAACACTAACTCTAAAACTAATCAGTGGCAGATCATTACACAGGCCTACCATGCAGAGGCCTGAGACTGGCCCACAAGTTATCTCATTTTAAACATAAAAATATACATAACATAACAAATTATTTTAAGGATAATTTAAATTAAGGATTTTTTTTTTAGGATAACCCAACACAGTGGTAAACAATATGTTATAACTATACGCAAGGCCTTTAAATTTATACCTTGTGTTTAAAGTCAGACACTGACACATTTCTTTACTAATTAAGTTTATATTTAAATTATTTAAAACATATTAACGTGTTAATTTCTTTTCAAACACGTAAAAAAAATTTTAAAAATTGATGAAGCTATAGTTAACTTTCCCTCCCAAAACTTTATTATTTATTTCTGAAATATCACATTAACAAAAAAATAATAAGTACTGAAGTGTAATATTATTTTTGTCCAACCAGCAAACTTATTGGTTTACTTAATTTCACTCAAGTATATTTTCACAATTAAAATTATTGATTAATATAAAAAGACAAAATGCCTTTTCAAAAACATTTCAGTAATTCCATTACAAACAAAAGGAATAAACAAATGCATAATGTTTCAACATCCAAATTTTAATACTTCCAATGAGAAATTCAGGTGGGCCGTGCTAATGCATCTCTTGCCACTGATGCTAAGGCACTAAGATGTTGTATCTCATTGTGCATTCCCAACTGAAGTCAATGCCTCTAATCTCAATTATTATTAATTATTGTAATTATCAAATAATTATTTGCAAAAACTTCAATGAAAATATAGTAAAAGAATTTCCTTCAGCTTGACTGAAAGTCAATGAGACATAACATTTAACTAATAAGACATTTAGAGTACTACAAGACATTCACAGATCAAACATGTCCAAACAGAATGTAAGTTGTAAAAGTTCAGGGGAAAATGTATTTACAAAATGCTAATAAAACCTCATTCACAAATCAGAGAGGTGGTGAGAAGGGTCTGAAAATTTACGAGCAGAAAGTCCTTGTGTACTGTATTCAAAATGCTTGGATAAAAAGCCAGAACATGCCGGCTGACAAAGTTGAGGCAGCTGGAGCGTGCACACTGCCTATCTCTTTAAAGGTTCAATTCACTCCAAGTAGGGATCAGACACTGATTAAGGGAGTTTTATCTTAGTTCAGTGTACCTGCACAATTCAATGGTCACAAACTCCTTTCTTCCAAAGACAAGTTGCTAACCTGTTTTACAGATCATTACTCTCAGAGATTTAACTGTAATTCAAATTCTCAAAGTGGGTGAGAGTGTACAAGCACCAAAAGAAACTTACATCCCTAAATACAGGTGATATAACATGTCTTTTCCTTTCAAACAGGTCTCTGGGATGTGACAATACTAATAATATTAATAATAGCAATAAGTAATAATAGTAATAAATAATATAAAATAAAATTAGTAATAACAAAAACTCCTACATGATCTCAGTCAGATATAATCAACATAAGCAGTCTAAAACCACTAAACACATGACTCTTCTAACACTAATGACTGAATTAAATGTAGAATGGTATGATGGACCTCACAAAAATTTTACTGATCATCAAAGGTGAACCAAAACAATGAAAATTAATATAGCACACACAGAAAAGGACAAACATTTTCTTAGGTTCAAGAGAAGTGAAAAAATCACCCCCCCCCCTTTTGTTCTCAGAATTCATGTTTTCCGATCTTCCCACCGATATTTCTTGGTCTCTTCAATTCCCATATGTTCACAATATAAAATTGTCTCCTCTTTTTTAGTTTTAAAAATAAACTGTCCTGAACACGGTTACTCTACCGTATGAAAGCAAAGAAGGATAATGTGTATCTCTTGTTCTTCTTAGCTACTGAAAATACTAGATGATTGTAATCAGGTAAAGTCACAATTATTTTGAGGAGTCCTAAGATAGGTCTTATCGCTTCTTATTTTAAAAATAACTCTAATTCAGAGAAAAATACATATAAATTGTGAATTGCCTACATTTTAGGCAGAGGTGTCACTGGTGGTAAACAAATGCTCACATTACCTCTGATTTCACAATTTTATCGGCAAACATACTTTGAGATCTGTGTGTACCATTTTTAATGCCTTTTATCTTTACTTGATTGTATCATGAATTCAAAAGACACAGAAAGAAACCATTGTAGAAAAATGTTTGACAAGTAGTAGTATTAGTATGTTTTAACATGTGAGGTCAAAGAATTTGAACATTTACTCGTTAAAGATTAGTTATTAATAAATGTAGGTAATAAATGTTTTATATTTTCTTTTATTATATACATAAATCAATTTTCCCACCATTTTATCCTTTTTTCTTGAACCTAAAAAACATGTAAAAGAGGGGTTTCCTTATTACATAAAATTTAAATAGTTGTACTTGACAGCTTAGAATTTCTAAACTGAAACACAATGTGAGAACTACTGCTTACAATGTCAAAGCAAGAAATATATTTAACAGAAATCATCACACATTTCATATTCCCTACACAAAAATTACAAAATTAGTAGCATTGATACTATGTCTTCAGAGGCAAAACTAGAAACTATTGTAATAATAAAATCTAGCACAACCACACCAATTAAATGATTATTTACAACAGCACAAAGGGGTAAAAGTAATCTCCCAGACACTCTTAAAGCTTTTTTTTATGGTATTTCAATCTTTCAATGCTCAGGAATGATAAAGCTATGACCCTAGAGAATGAAATTACAAGTTTCAAAGATGTGGTTCAAACAGACCTGCCTCCTTAAATGATAAAACAAGTGATGAAATTATGATAAACATTCCTTAGATTACAACTATTAATGAACAAATTAAGCAAAAAAATAAAAATGTGTACAACTCTTTATTTTTTAATAGTTTTCAGTAAGCTGGTGATAACCAATTTTAATACCTGCAATTCAGGTTGGAACTGAAGATTCACATCCTACTAAATAGAATCTTCAATAGCAGCAATGAAATAATTTGTAAGCAATGCCAGAATGAATGTTATTTTACATCAACATTTTTATAAAATACTGGTTCTCTGATGAACACCTATGTTATTTGCGAAAGGGTGTAACAGACATATCATACAACACAAATGTACATGCCTTTTCATGACCTGTATATTTCTGTAGAAAATATACAAACAAATCTCTCCTTGTGTTAATTGTCATCATTTAATAAATGCTTGTAAAAACTTCCATCCACATTTGGCATATTTGAATTTGCTACATTGGAATTTGCCAGTATCAGTTTCACTTTCTCTACAAATTTTCACTCTGACAAATATTCTTTAAAGGAACAAACTACCAAAGGAAGCTTATATTTTCTTATGATAAAACAATATTTTCAAAAGCCTGGGACTAAGAGATACTTGTGTGCAAAGCATGGGTATTGTGTCAAACTTTTCATAAATAAAGTAATTTTTAAAGTTAATGTACAAATAAAACAATAAAAATGAGAATAAAAAATTATCTACAGATCACAAATGAAAAATATTTGTGCTTATGAAATTTTTAAAAAGCATTGTGGTACTTAAGAGGAGTCCATGAATCCTGTATTGCATGTTATTTTTATCTTCCAACCATTATGACTCAATTTTTTTTTGTTTCTTTTTCTCACAAAAATTCAATGTATTTTATTGAGATTTAAATCTGATAAAATCAGTATGTTTTATATACTCTGTAGCAAAATTTGTAATTTTTGCACTCTTAATAAATATTGCACACAAATATAATAAAGTATGTTAAAAATTTAAGACAAAATTTGTCTTTATTTTGGTATAACTTTACCATTTAACACTTAATAAATTTGGTACAACACTTTTCTGTTCATATTGCATCTTACTGTATAAGTACAGAATAACTGCTAAAGTAAGTTCTGACAAAAAATAACCTTTTTCCACACAAGCTTTAAAGTTTTATAACTGTAGAGAGGCAACCTAGAAACGTAACTAACTGCTTGCTAAAAGACCCAAAAATACAATAAGCATCAAAACACATTACTGACAATGCTTGCTACATCTGAAATGAAACTTCCTTATAAATATCAACAAAACCACGGTCTTCTGGATGAATTAGTTCCAAAGTTATGCATTTAAAAATTTGTGTCAAATTTGGCAGCCATTGTCACAAATGCAGATATTTAAATTAGAGTGTCCAGACGTCTTGTTTGTAACAGGACTGTCCATTTTTTGTCATTATGTGTCTGTTGTCCCAATAAAATATTAACAGGTTTGTCCTGTTTTTCCGTTCTTGGCTATAACCTCACTCTCCCTAGATGCACCCTACTTTTCACTATTTCTCTAGCTCTTACATTTCAACAAATTTTTATCCAGAAAATTTGAGAAAAAGGTAATGTAGAGATTGATAAAAAAATGGTGTGATGTCTTCCTTCCATTTAAAAGTAGAGGTAATCCATGTAAAATCCTAGAGGTGGTTGTGAGTTTTGCTCACACTGCACCAGGCAAAAACGGTGTGGTGAAAATAGTATTTTCAATTGTGAACTCCCTTTGGATTGATGGAAAAAAAATCAAAAATGTTTTACTACTAAAACTTTTTAAGCAATTGTAATTTTAAAAACTCATATTCAAGACCTAGCTTACAGGAATTTTACAAACTATTAATAAGTAATTCCAAACACTTGCAAGATATCAAACCTTCTGATAAGTACAACGTTTATAGTGATGTTCCTGAATGGAAAGCCAAAAGGTCATGTTTAGCAGGTTGTTCATAAGTTGGTTATTAAAACAGTACGTATAAAAAGTAATTTGTACTTGTCTCAGTGAACCCTGTGGTCACATATAAAGCACATTTTCTTTGTAAGCTCATGTCCTATTTATTCACTATTAATTATAAATCAAATTGTTCAGACACCTCTAAAAATTTAAATAAAACTATAAACCAAAAAAGTCAAAATTCATAGATTTTTCATGTTGACTCCCCTCAATTTAATATGAAAACAACTACTTACAATGGGCAAAAACTATATATTGAGAGAAAAGGATTACAGAAAGATTGCTTCTAAAACAGATCCCATATTATAAATGAAGAAATTGAGAAAAATGAAACATGCAGGGATTTTTTTTTTCTTTTCTTTTTTAAAAAGAGCATTAACCACAAGTAACCTGAACATGCAACAAGCTAGGTACCACCCCAATTGTTAAGTCAATAGATTTAGCAGTTATGCCTGCAATGAATGTAGAAAAACAGACCTAAAAACTTTTAAACAACTTTTTAAGGATAAGGTATCATAACAAGGTAATTATTTCTATTTAATTGGTGTTGAGATGGGAAACATTCAGATGAGGCAAAAACCTATCGAAGAATATGAAGTACTGGTACCTAACTAACTATTTCCAGAAAGCAACACTGATAGGTATCTGCAACATGCTGACAAAAGATCTCGATATAAAAGACAATTGATAAATAATATCTCAATAATGCATAACTTCAGCTTCAAAATATACTTTTTTCATAAACAAAATTAAAAATTAATCTTAAAATTTAAAACATAATAAAGAAATAAATAGGCTAACACTATTTAGGTTTTTTGACCTGTGTTCAGGGAGTTCAAAAAACAAATGCTGAGACGGACCCTTGTTTTTTCTCAGGAATGTAAACTATAGCTTTCATCATCCATTCCAAATACCACCTGACATCAATATGGTCTACTACAAAATCAGACAAAACAAACCCTCATCTGAGTTTCATCCAACATAAGTCAATCAGTCTTAGGCATGTCAAGTCAGAGAAATGTCCTCTGCATAAAAATGTGAAGTGAAAATCAAATAATAATTACAAATTAATAATTACAACAAAATAATCATCATAATCATATTAATAAAAGCCAGAACAAACACTTAAAATAATTTATATATCAATTCCTTCAAATGCAAAACAAGGGAACAGCAAAAGGGTTTACTTTTGAGTAACACATATATTATTACAAATATGCAGAGATGAATGTAAATAACTTTAAGAGTAAAAGGTCATTTTTATCTACCTTGGAGAGAAGGTCGGGGGACATAGAAAGTTGTAGCAGGCATAGTAGAAAGATTTTTTTTGTTCGTTTGAAGCTACAGAAGCTAATTCAGAGGAATATGAAAATGAAATTTTGGTCGTATACTTACAATGTTTACCCATTAGCAAGAAGTGGAGCAAACTTTTCTGTGAAATGGATGTGAAATGAACGCATGAAATAGCAGGTGGAGGCAAATCAACACTTCAGGAACCATTTCATAAATGGTGATATGCATATTCAAATTATGAATTTCTACAAATGGTGGTTTCCAGGTTATATTCTTTATTTTGCCAGAACAATGAATATACTAAACAAATCCAGAATAGAAACTAAACTAAAGTTTTATGAAATATCTGACAGAGTGGTTCTCAACTACTGTTCTGCGGACACACTACTTTGCTAAAGAAATTCATACAGAAAATAACACATTAATTACATTATTCTAATAAAATATAAATTGCTTGTTGAAAATGAATTTCAAAAAATGAGGTTCGGATTTAAAATATATATAATTACTCCCTATTTTAATTTTTGATAGGCTTTCAGGTATCACCGCAATAAGTGTCAAAGAACATCTTACATTTTGAAAGAATTTGATGGCAACTGGTTCATTACTCCACTAAACGGTTTTACTCAATGTACTAAAAAATTATAAAAAGAATAAAAATATAAAAAGTACAAAATTTATCTAAGAAATAACTCTTAAAAAGCCAAGAATTTTAAATGATACATCAAAATTAAAATAAGTAATTTGATGTGACATTGACTAAGTCTACATGTATAAAAAAATAAATTCCCAACTAATATTTATAGATTCTGAAATTGAAGAACATTTAAGCTCAGAAATTGAGTCTTTGTTAACAGATCCTAATATGAATATTTTAATATTTGAAATGTGTGTCAGAAGTCTGAAAGGGTTGAAAACCACTGATTTAGCAAAGATAGCAATACAGTCTAAGAAGAAAGTATTTTCAATAACATTCCCAAAAGTTCTGAAAGGTCAACGAATGTGAGGAAAATCAGAAAAAGAAGTGGAATAAATAGATCTCTCACCTTTTTCCCCTGTCGCTTCCCAAAACATAAAGCTTTCACTAAGCTAAGTGTAACTGCAAGCAGCACATCCCTGCAAGTATCTGAACACTTGAAAGGAAGAACAAATAATTTCTTCTCATCATGCAACCCAAAGAAAGTCGACATGGTGTATAACATGCTCATCCATGCCTTATTATGTCTCAAGAATAACCTCCAATTGATGCAATATGAAGCAGCTGTTTATATTCTCTTTTATTGCTTGCAGGAGATGTGCAGTGAAACTTCAATAATTTTTACAGTGCCCTTTATACTCAGCAAGTGCTTGTCTGCCCTATCTTGCATACAATTCCAATACATATGAATAAATAAGCAACTTCAATAAATTGATAAAAGTAGCTGATGATAACATATTAAAAAATCACCTATCTATAGGCTTCAAAGCAAATAATATTTAATTTAAAATTATTTGAATTTTCAAAATTTTGAGTAAAATTTTTAGTGAAACTAATTTCTTTCTTTAATTAATGCTTTGCTTGTTTTAACAAAAATTTAGAATACATAATTAAACATGTTTTAACTTAGTTTGAACACAAAACTCAAGAGGACTTTTGCATCTTGCTTGATGATAAGAGAGCACATGTAGTAACAACTGCGGCAATGCAAGCATACCTGAATTCAATTCACGCACAAGCGTTGACATGGCATTGGTGACAGAGTCGGCAGCAACAAGGAGGTCATTGCGCAGACTGCGGCTACTGCTGTTGGTGGTACCAGTATTGCTTGCTGAACCTGCTAACGATGATGTTGAGGATCCTAAAAAAAAATTTTTTTTCATTGGACATTTTTATTAGAATATCCGTTGGGTTACACACAACTGAAGTTTGCATAGCTCAAGGAGACAAAAAATTCTGAAACTTAAAAGGTAAGAAAAAATAACTAACACACCAAATGAGTGCTGAAAGAACTTCACAAATTTACAATTCTGAAACAAGCAGAATAAAAGTGCAAAAGGGAAAATGACATTTTTTATCACTTACCAATCATTCCAGATGTCCCGAATGCTGACCTGACATCTCCCCCCACTCCAGACAAGGAGTCTGTTCCAGATCCTAAGGACGACATCATAGAGGGCTGCAACGGGGCTCCCGGAGTTGGAGGTGCAGAGCGAGAGGAAGGAGTGCTTGTTGGAAGAGGAGGGCTCTTCGTAGACCTTGGTGAGGAGTTTGGCGTTGACCTTGGTGATGCCTGATGATTCTGAGGTCAAAAGAAGGATCAGTTGCTTTTGGAACCTCATTTCATGTTCTACACTGGCAACATCCTAGTCATTCCAAGTGGACAAAGCCAGATCACATTAAGTTTTCTTGGGGTTTTACATTTTTTCTTCCCTACCATTCATCTATTGCTCCTTCATCATTATCTTCTCCCCCTGACAGTCCACTGAGCCTCAGACATGGGAATCATAATACTCATTTGCTGTAACTGGCACAAGAGCTCAATTTTTAGAAGACCCATTTCAATTTTCCAGTAAGCAAATGAACTATAGTGTTACAACATTAATAGAACTGCTCTCATGACAATTTATGAACCACAGTTATAATATTAGATATGAATCAAGGGCTCCAAAAATCCTATTTATTCATCCTAATAAATAATTTCCACCAATTTTGAGTTATGGCATTGTTGCAGCAAGTAAGGGATTTATGTATGTTTTGAATGCTGAAAAGAGCTCTAGCATCATAAAGAAGGAAGCATTTCTGCAACTTTTCTTCAACATGTGAGAGGAACAGAGATAGTCATATACATGAAGTCCTAATCACAGAAGCTCTCTCAAGACAGAAGAGCTAATTTTTACAAATTTCCCAATTGGGAATGTCCCAGTCATCATTGCAGTGTGAACAAGGAGGAGGTCCCATGGCAGAAACCACTTTTTTGTTTGCGGAATATCAGGAAATATGGTGTCACAGTCATATCTGCTTGATGGGACTAATACAAACCTTTGAACTGCAATAAGAAACAAATAGTATTTGCTTTGTTTGAATATATGGAATGATTCAACTGTGGATAATAAGTTTATTTATTTTTGACAAAACATGTAGTAAATTTCTGTGGAATTTGTGTGGAATTTAAATGTGTTATTGAAGAACTCAGAACAAAGCCATTTGGGAGGAGAAATAAGAACAAAGCCAGCTGCTTTCTGATAGAAAAATAAAAACTGTGCAAACAAAACATATTTCAGTGTTACTAATTACAACAAAATACCTTTATTATCTGGTTATTGTTAATCAGCCGCACAACCATGCAACCTCTAGTTTCATAATAGGTTCCCATTCCCCATCTTTGTGGATGGGAAATGGGCTCTTCACCCACCCTTGAATTACCCATCTCCCACTGATCTATAAAAAATCTCTATCCAGTGTCAAAGATAAGTCAAGGCAAAACTTAAGTGCTATTGGGCCATAAAATGAAGAAATATATCGATTAGGATTTTTTTTAAGTAACATTTTTACAAATTTCCCAATTGGGAATGTTGGTCACACATGATTTATGAGTCCACCAAGGATTCCTAAGAAAAAAAAAATTGAAAACACATCATTGTTGATTATGGAATATTTATTTCTAAAATATCTTTCTAGAATACTGAACACTGAATGTAAGAAATATAAACTAAACTGGAAACTAATTACCGTAGAATCAGTAGAGGATCCAGTGTAATGACAGGGAAAGGGGCATATAAAACACCCGACAGCAGAAAATATTTTTTTATTATTTCAAGGGTGTTTTTTAAAAGGTAAAATAAGAAGAAACGTGTTAAAAATAATATGCATTACAATTTACATTGCTACAATATCCACATGAAGTAACTGAAATAAATTTATTTTATATTACAATTATATCTGCAAATGTAGTTGTTTGTTGTTGTTGTTGTTGTTGTTGTTGTTGTTGTTGTTGTTTTTGTTTGGTATTGCTTTTCTAATTTCTGTCCTTATTACCCTTGATCAACTCAAAATTCATTCACAAGTCAATTCATTAAATTAATTAAATCACAAGATTGCAGGTGAGAGTTCTGTAACTGACACAACTTGTTGGTTTTTAATTCATTCATTTAAAAATGTTCATCATGAAACTGCCCCAACATTCATAATTGGGAACAAGGTTGGGCATAGTAGCAGTTCAATGTAGATGAAGTGAAAGGGACTCTGAGTATCAGCATGGTAGCAGATAATCAGCTTAATGCACAGCTACAATGGCCTTCCATGTCCATCATACATCCCACTGTCCAGAGGAAAATCTCTGATATCTAGGTTTGGCTTCCCACATATAGAGGTGGAATGAAAGTGACATTTGAAGATAGAATTCCACATTGAAGGGTTTAAAGTATGTTCCTGTGGGAACATTAATCATTAAAAGATTCAACAAAGTGTTTAGTGGGCTGTGTTTGCTCTTGAGAATGGAAAGACCCATTTGATCTACAGATGAATTCTGATTTACATTTTTGTACGCATGATATTGCATGCACTGTTCATCCTGTGGTTATTAGAAATTTAAGGAGATTATCTAAGTCATAACATCTATAGGAATTGTAAAGTTATTTCTTAATCAATAACCTTTGTGCTTCTAAGTGCAGCTTGATATTGAAAAATTGGTCATCTGCTCCAATATTGAATCACACTCGATATATATTATTCATCTTTTTTCCAAAATTCTGTTGTTTGAAATTCAATAGAACAGAAAATTTGTGAGGTAGGTTATTGGTATACATTTGATAATGTTCATTGTTGTGTAATCTGAGCATGTTAGACAGTTTATTAGGTTATCGATTGACTAGAAGTGTGTTTACACAAAGAAAATGAATATATTTCCCAGAAAGTCCTAAAGTTCAGTGGCAATCCCTGAGAACCAAGCTGGAAGATTTGGTTGTTTCCTAATCTAGTATTGTTATTGAGAACAAAAGGCACTATCGGGCATTCTATATTCAGTGTGAATAATGTAAAATACTATTATGTTTAGTCAATTGTCATTTCAGTTTGGGAGACAGTTGAATAGCTTATTAGCAGGTTAGAAGGGTGGTGATGTGAACTAAATAGTGTTTCTATTGTTTCTTAACCACACTGCCTTTCCTTTACTGCCTCAAAACAAAGAAACTGAAAATGGACAGCAAACATGCTGTGGTGGCACATCAACGAGATTTAAGTACAGAGTTGACAGAAACTCAAAGTTCAAAGAATTAGGATCTCAAAGTGTTAATGAGGCAAAGCACTGTACACTTAAAGAAATTGATAAATTTAAAAATATACCTAAACTACTTGACTACATGCAACACACTATTAATTAATTCACTTCATCCACCCTCAAGAACAACTCAAGAGATCACCCACTTGTCCTAACCAACCCTACACTGGTTCGGACAGTTTGTCCAAATCACCCCTAAGCCAAAATATCTATTATCTTTAATGGATTCTAAATCTGGGTATCTACATATTTAGAAGACAGGAGAATGAACACAGAAAACATGATCTACTTGAGGTAAGTTGTAGGTTGCATCAGAGCAATGGACAAAATCAGAAACAAAGACATAAGAAAGAATTCAGGAGATCAGAAATACTATAGGAGGTAAACCTATAAACAGAACTGGCTAGAAAATCAAAACAGAATGAGAAATTTTCTAGCAAGCCACTTACTACACACCTCATGTAAGAAGACCAATATGAAGATCGAAATGCAATGAAACCAGAAGAGGCTAGAAGAGCCTAATCCACGACGACGACGACGATGATGATGATGATGGTGGTGGTGGTGGATGATGATGATGACAATGGATGATGATGATGATGATGATGATGATAATGATACAGTAATTGCGCAAAACATGTATTCATGCTCTTTCATAATGTCAAATATATAGGGCAATTCAAAAAGAAGGAGTAGATTTCAAATATCTGCCACCAATGAGCGACAATGGATGGAAATACATACAACACATCACTGGATAGAGAAAAGTTCCAAGTTTTAAGCTTTTATCTATTAATTCCATTCAGTGTCTATAGAGGCGCTGTAGTGTATTTATAATAAAATGGTGACACCACGTGAAAAGTTGTGTGGGCTGCAGTATGCTAAGATCAAATCCGTTGTTTCAGTGCAGCATGCACTTCGTGAAAAATACGAGCCCTCTTGTCATTAACAGATTTACAAACCATTCAAGAAGTTTGTAGAAGGTTGCATTTGCAAAGGGAAAAGTACTGGAGGCCGTCGCACATCAGATGAAAATATTGAGCTTATCCGATTGGCTTACGAACGTAGCCCTTCAAAATCCACAAGAAGTGGAAGCAGAGAACTTTGAATTCAGCTACCAATGATATGGCATGAGCTTAAAAAACGTCCGTGTCAGAAGCCGTATAAGTTGCAATTACTTTAGGCATTGGGTCCTGGAGATCAAAAAGATAAAAATTTTGCATTGCTATGTTGGAAGATGACATTTTGCTGAAAGACTTTTTTTTTTTCCGATGAATGAACATTTCATATCTAAGGTAAAGTGGATTCCATAATGTCAGAATTTGGGGGACTGAAAATCCATGCATTGTTATCATATGTGAAAGAGATTCTCCAAAACAGAATGTGTTTAGCGCCATTAGTATCAACAAAATTCATGGGCATTTCTTTTTATTGAGATAACTTTTTCTGGAATTACATATCTAGACATGCTCCAGGATTGGTTGTTTCCATGGTGGTTGTTTCCATAGTGGTTGTTTCCATCATGGTTGTTTACACAAATTCAAGAAGAACAGGATGATTTTATCTTCATACAAGATGGCCCTCCACTTGACTTTCACTATGAGGAATGGCAGTATCTGAACAGCACAATTCCAGGACGGATTCAAAGAAGCAGGTGACATGATCTTCTCCATCGTAAGCGGCCTCCCAGGTCATTAGATCAGATGCTGTGCGATTTTTATCTAGAGGGGTTCATAAAAGACACGGTGCATGTACCACCTAAACCTGCTACTTTATAAGATCATCTAGATCGAATTGTTACAACAGTGAACTCAATAACCAGCGACCAGTTAATTTGTGCGTGGCAAGAAATGGATTATCGATTTTAGATTTGTCGAGCAACAAATGGTGCTCAAGTTGAATGTACAAAATAAAACTTTGGATTTTCCTTAATTCAATGATCTGTCATATGTGTCTCTATCTATTGTTGTTCATTAGTGTTAGATATTTGAAATCTGCTCCTTCTTTTTCAATCACCCTGTATTTCAACCAACTCAAGTCAACAATTTTTGTGTCTGGTAGGAGGAAGACACCATATGATAGGCATTAATGACCACGTGAATGATCATGTTTCAGATCTTTATGGCAGAATGGAAGGACAAGGTGTCTCACTGACAGCATAAAGAAACAAATGTACTCTAGCCACAGAAGCCACAACTGTATCTCCACAGGCTTTTGGCCAGTAAATCAAAAAACAGAGGGAGGAGGAGAGGTAGAGAGAAGGATGGAGAGAAAGGGAATGAGAGAGAAGGGGAGAGAGGGAGGTTGTAGCATGAGGGAGGGGGAGGGTTGAGGGACAGGGACAGGGAGAGAGAAGAAAGAAACAAAAAATAAACACACAAACAAAAGGCAAAGACACAAAATGCAGCTAGTCTTTAACCTTAAGTAACTTCATTAGTCCTTCAAGCTGCACCATCAGCTGCCGGCGTGAATCTTGCAAGGCCCCTAGATGGCTCTCAAGCTCATCTTTCCGCTGTCGTAGAGCCCTCAACTCAGCCATTAGCGCTGGGTTCTCCTCCCCACTGCCTCCGTCTCCAGGCCCCATTCCTGCGGCCTCCAGCTCCTGCTGCCGCCTATGCAAAGTTCCGGCAATTTGAAGCCATCTCAGCAGTTGCATGTGAATCCACATAATACACATAAACTTATCAAAGCACCATTTTGTGCACTACTTAAGTAGTAATTAAGGTAAATGTGAAGCAGCAAATCTCAATTAGTCTGGGCTCTGGGCACAGCTCAAAAATGAAATGTGGTACATGAAGAAAGTTAACAAATCAATTTTTAAATTAACAGAAAACCATTCTGTTTAATTAAGAGTTATTAAAACTGTAAGAATACAATTGTAAGCTTCACAGCAACCACCATCATTTCCATACACTCTCATCTCGTCATCGGTTCTTAAGAAAGACAGAAATTGCCTACTCTGCAGACGCATAAAGAAATGAATATTTAAAATTTATAAGGAAAATTTTATGTACAAAATTTTATGCGTTTTGCATCAGAACAATGAGATGATAAATAGTTATTTTGAATTTTTTTGTCAAAAAATTTCATGACACACATTTCATCTCGCATTGCCTCATCTGAGAGCCACTCCTTGAAGATAACAATAAGAATGTAAACAGATTGTTTGAAAATATTAAAATATTAAAGAGGATCTAATCTACATTTCACTACAAACCTGTATTACTGTCATACTTTCCTATTACAAGGAAAGTTGACAGTAATACTATACATAAGAATGCACAATCGGTACTAATTTTTGGCTTTGAGTTGCCTTTTTAAAAAAACCAAGTAATTTCCCGAAGTAATGTTTTGGCACCATAACATGCCCTAATTTTGAAAAAACTCTACCTTACATGGCTGAATATGGAGGTATTCCCATACATTTACGTCCTTGTGACAGCAGTGCTTGTTAATAAGAAGGAAATACATATTAAGCATCGATTAAATTGTATGCTCCATTCATTTAATGTTACTACATTAACTGGTCTGGGCACACAAAACAACATTAATAAACAATACCTTAACCTTGCAATCTCGCGCATGATCTCACGATTCTTGGCTTCAAGTTGGCTTATGAGTTCTCTTTGTGCACGTGAAGTGTCCAAACTTAAACTTCCTTCAGATGGAGCCCGTCCCTGCAGAAGCACAGTAAAATTTTAAGATTAATAAAAGAATGAGTCAAGATCAACAATTATTTCTACACTTAAGAAATAAAAAAGTCATAGTACAAACTTGTTTATTAATCAGTCCCTTTTCTTTGTATTATTACGAAAACAAATGTTCTGATGACCCAGGATTTATTTTTTTAAATAGCCATTATAATTAGAGTTAAATAACATTTTGCCATTCCAACATTTCTTATTCTTTGGCAATGAGACAACTGAGACTATGTGATTCAGTAATAAAATTCTCTGATTCTCTGATAAATAATATAAAACATTGCTGAACAATAACTTTTAACTCCCATCATACTACAGATTAATACAATATGTGCTTCCACTTCCAAATTTAATATGGATTCAAATTCAGAAAGTGTTAGACAAATATATTTGCAAAAATCATTTCATTATTGTTACAAGTTTAAATATTATCGAAACCAATAACTGATATAGTGAAAAATTTCATTTCAATCAATGTTAAATATCAAAAGTGTTTTAGTACACACAATCACAAGACGAAATTCCAAACATATACAATCACATAACTTTGCAACAAAAAATTATACATACTACGTGTGCCATCGGAACTGCCCTTTGTGCATTTGGTTGAGGCTAAAATCAAAAAAGACAGAAAAGCATAAAGAAACTAAGCAGTTGACAATAATATTAATCACTACTAAATAAGACATTGATGTGAATTTCATTTAAATTTTCTTGGAAGAAAATATTTGTCTGACAATGAGAATGTTTTAATTTTAAAGAAATAATCTCAATCAAATATTTAAAAATTTTTAAAGAAATTATACCTCAATCAAATATTTCTGTGGTGTTTAGTCATAATATGATAACTCCAAAATCAGATTCAGATGCAACTCTGGCCATTCCATGCAATTACATTTTTAAAAGTATTGGAAACTAAACTGCCAAGTTTACAAGGAAACAGGTTCAGGTTGTTTCCAAGGAAACAGGCCAAGTTTGTTTCCGATAAGATAAATGTAATGTTGTGGAGTACCTCAGAGTTGAATCTGAATGTGATTTTGGAGTTGTCTTGGTCTGACCGAACCTAATGGATTAATTCAATGTTATTTTAACAAAATGTGCACAACAGGGAACATTTTCAGAACAACTTTCAAGAACTTTATATTCTTTGACCAGCAAGGCTTAGAGAAAAATTGTAACTTAATTCCTCTGCACCAAAAGATGCAGATTGAGACAGTTTCACTTCAATGCCTTGCCCAAATTAACTGCAGGTATGTCAAACATATTTTTTCAGCGCAGAGACAAACCATAATATAAGCACAAGATAATATGCATTCAATATCCAATACTTCACAACAAAAATCATCTTACTTCATTAAAAAATGAATGTCAGATATCAACAAAGATCATAATAAATTTGCAAATGAAATACTAGTTGCATCATGACATTTCAAAGCATTTACAATGGCAACAAAATAAAATTTCATCTTTGAAACACAAGTTCTCACGTACTGGCCATTTCTAATTATTCATCACACTATACAGCTTCAATAAACCACTGTAACAATAACATACTCTTTAGAGACACCAACACTATACAGAACACAAAAACTTGAATCTAATAATGTAAAAGTATTATCTGCTATTATCTACAATTATGCGATACATATTTTAGATAAGCAACATTTAGGCTGTACCTCTTTTTTCAAGGGTTTGACTTGTCAGGCTCCAAAACACTACAATTTTCATGCTGAGTTCTCAATGCTCCACTCACTGAATAAAAATAACTTGGTAGCACAAGACAATATTCTCAAATATACACTAATACTACCACCATAAAACTCATAAATTCTTTTTATTGCTCACCATAAAAAGAATTTCTATAAGTTCGAGTTCTTTCACAACAAACCAAATTTAACTTTCCATTCAAGCTTCTATGGATCAACACTTGTAATATAATTTAACATTATTATCTCACTACTGTTATTAATAAAGTTTAGAACATGCCAGCCAATCAAATGACTTTGCTTGTGCCTCTCACCACGGATCGAGCCTCTGCTGCTAGCCGTGCAGCATACCGTGCAATGAGCTTGTGTTCATCATCTAGTCGGGTTGACTCCAAGCTTGATGTGTATTTGCCAGGGCTGCTGGAACACATTCCACTGCAAACACACACTCAACATATTCATACAACGAAATTCAAAGTAAGGTTTGAAAAAGCCCTAAAGCACTAAAACAAACCAATAGGTTTCAAAAAACTGCCTCACAAAGTCACATTAAAAGACATTCAAGTTTTGAAGAAATATAAAGATTTCAAGTAATTACTGAATCATTAATAATCAACAAGAACTACATAAACACACAATTGTTATTTAATCTCAAAAGATACACTTCAAGAAACAAATTTTGTAAGATATGTAACATGTCACAATATTCATCTACATGAGGTAATCCTATGTTAAGAGCCTGAAGATGTGTAAATTATAGCTACAGGAATGTTTACCTTCGACCAGTTGATCGACTGTCCATTGATCCTCCATCAAATGGAGAAGCCACATTGCTCTCGGGGAAGCCATTGTGAGAAGGCAAAGGAGATGGAGGGCTGCATACAGTAAAATGTATAATCCATAAGCAAAGTGTTTTTGTCAACATAATTCAATCAAAAGTACAAAGGTAAAGTGTAATAAGTTCTTCACAATGACAACAACTTACACAATATGTGAGAGGTTAAGTGTTTTTTCTGGTTCTTCAGGAAAACGAGGAATATTAGGCTTCCCTTTCTCAGGTACACAACGAAAGGACTTTCTTAATGAATGACCTATTTGTTTGCTTGGTGATTTCTGAAATGAACAATAGCATCTAACTACCTTTTATTTACAGTCATATACATCTTGCAAATTACACTTGTTGTCACTTACATACGTAGTATATTCCTTGACTTCATGTTCATTTGTGTGTGGACCTGATATGCGTCCTCGCCAAAAGCAATCTTGGCACAGCTGATAGTTGTGACATTTTTGGCATCGGTAGCGAAATCCAGAAAAGCCTTCTCTTTGACAGGCATCACATGCAGTTGGATGAACCACTGAACAGAATTTTAATTTTTTCAATTTTTATTTCATCATTCAATTTTCATATGAATTTGAATTTTAGTTTCAAAGCTTTGCATTGAAAACCCTTTAATAAACTATGATGTACCTTATTTACCTGCATATAAGTCGACTCTGAATATAAGACTACTCCCTAATTTTGAAAAGGCCTATTGAGAATATCTCAAAATTTTTATCAAATTCTTACTGCGTCAAAGTCAAAACAAAATTGCACATTGCCTTATTCACTAGAAAATTGCTTTGATAAGAATGTGAAGAACTATCATTATCTTCTTCCTTAAAATCATCATTATCATGGTTTTTGTCAGTACCCTTATTATCTTTACTTGTATCAATGTTCCTTTCGTTCGGTCCTTCTGCCATGCTGTGATATCTTTCTGGCTCCTCTGAAAGTTTTGTGCAATGAATTTGCTTTTTTCTCTTTCATCAAACATCACCTAAAAACATTCCCTTTTGTGTCACCAGGTTTTCTATTTGTTGATGACCTCCATTTCTTCAACAGTTTTTCACATTCTTTAAGAGAATAAACTTGAAATGAGCATCGTTTCCTGTCCGTGCAATCGAGTTGTGAACTGCAAACTCGAAGGCCTACATTTCTGTCCCTCCGTTTCGCGGTTAAGGTGGGAGACACTAGCAAGTTTCCAATTTAAGGTTTTGTTAAGAAAATATACTTTTGATCATTCTTTTCTGTGGTTGAAGGTAGAATGCGTTACGTCTATCAACGTGATTTTTTTCATTTCGGTCTCTTGCAAAATGCTGATTCGCACTCGTAGGGTGTCGAACCGAGATTCCGTGCGGCATCGTCGAACCCGCATTGCATAACAAAATCTCAGCATTCATTTTATCTTGACGTTACACTTGAGACAATGCCATTCCTTTGAGATCCTCTTAACCAGCTCATTCAAAACAACCAGTCTCAATTTGCTGGCAAATTCGCGAAGGATGACGAGAATACGACCGCGAATATAATTAGAGGCACTACTGTAGATACGCGATACATTTACCGTCTTTGCAGCTTATTGATACACCAACTTTTAAGTTTCGTGACACGGAAAGGCAATGTAATATCATAAACCCTAGCCGACTAGGCTTAATCTGCGAACGTTAAGACGACCCCGCATTTTTCGACTGAGATATTAAGAGGAAAACCTCGTCTTATATTTGGGTAAATACGGTACACGTGTTTGAAATTATATGTAAAAGAAATAGAGGAACAGAAATATGAATAATGTTAGTACAGTTTTTCTACACATATTATTTTCCATTTTTTTCTCATCCTATATAATCTGACAGTGAACAATGGAGGAGTTCAGCCTACCTGTCTCTACACTAGCAAGTCGATGAAGAAGAGGTAGCCACACCAGACAATGAGGCCCAGGATCAGACATCATTGTATCCATGAAGTCATTTACAGTAACCTTCCCTCCCTGTAAAATGTAATTACAATTAGACACCAATTAATTCAGAATGTAAAAAATGACATATAATTGCTCTTAGCCTTTGGTATCATAACAATGTGGGGGGTGGGGGGGAGTCACTCCAAGAGACACCACCTCAGGGCGTGACACCCGACCAATCCATGTTTCTTTAAAAATGTTAATTCCATGTTTTTCATGTTGAATATATTTCAATAAATAACTACAAGTTGAATGCTCAAAATCCAAAACATGCAGATTAAAGCCATCAGTGGATGCACCAACAATGAGCAGTAAAGTACAACAAAGCAGATGATGCAGCATTTTATGAAGTGGAATTATTTGAGGATTTAAGAGAAAAAAAACAATTATCTGAACAGTGTTATTTAGTAAAACATTGAGGGAACAGACAATTAAGTAGTAACTAAAGAAGCCTCATTCAATGAAGTAGATAGCAACTCAGGAATGAGGAGCAGGCAGCACAAGCTTTTGTTTTAGAACCAGTCTGAAGAGGGCCTTCTGATGTAACCACAGGCGAGAGGGGATCGTAAGATGTAGATCAATGTATTTTGCACGTCAGGAAGTTAATAAACTAGGTACATGGCTGCAACCTAGAAGGCAAAATATTGCCATACTTTTATATGTGTTTTAGGATTATGTAGATGATTTCTTGATGTTTATCACTTACATTGTTTAATTTGGATGTCATAAATTCATGTTATGTAGTAAACTTGCCTTATTTACGCATTTCTTAAAAATTCAAAAATAGGTATACCTCTGACCCATTTTTGAATTTTTACAACTTTTCATTAGGAATAACTTTTTCTGAAAATCAAATTTTGACTTTCTCATTTAATTTTTAATAATAACTTCTTTAATAACATTTTTATTAAAATAATAAACAAAAAGTTCTAAGGGGGAATGATAATAAGAAGAGGGTTGTCATCTACATTACCACCCAAGAGTCGCCCTCTGTAGCAACACTGACTCTCAAAAACATTATAAGCGAACAGAAGCTGCCATTGCAGTGCTTCACACTACCTCAAATTCTGTTCATCTAAATGCCTCTCTGAAATGTATAGCTACACAGAGATTTTTGCAGCTTTGCTGCAGTGTACATTTAAAATATAATGAATAGATACACTAATGAAAAATTACATTCACTTTAACAATGAGCACTTATTACAAAATGAACAACATCAATTTTTTTATAGTCTTTTGTTTTATATAATGTATAAATAAGAAAAATAAATAAAAGCAATTGTGTATAATTTTATTCTAAAGGTATATTCAAGTTCACACAAGATATTTGTACATTCGATGATCATTAAAGTGCAAGCCAAAGCTCCCATTTTAATAACTGTTGAGTGCACAGGTACCGTGTGTGAACTTTATCAAACCTACCCCAGAGAAGATGGTGGTAGCAAGACCCTCTGTATAATTAAAGGAGGGAGACTCGTAAACAGCTGCAGGAAGTGCCAACACTTCCTGTAAATATTCAGCAAAGCGCCACACAACCATATGCCCGTTGGCATCAGAGATCTGAGAGAATATATCTGTGAAATAGAATGTTTTAATTTCAAACTCTTTCCACTTTTTCTAGTGTTTTACATTACTTTGGACTACATTCTTGTATTTTATATCATTATATTTATTATTCTTATATTTTCTAATACTTTACCTCAAGTATTTACACCTAAAGTCCCTGCTGTAAAGTTACCCAACTCAACATATCTGGTTGGAGATGAACATTAATAACAGCACTAGAGCAATATAATTATTTGGCAATAAAAGTATTTTCCATTTTTTAATTAGCCTTTATGTCTCCATTAAAAGACGCGCACGCGCACCGGAGCTCACCCACGCACGCCTCAGTCGGGATTGGAGATGAGATAAAATAGAAATGCCCGTGAGTGAGGGCGAGGGCGAGGGCGAGGGCGAGGGCGAGGGCGAGGGCGAGGGCGAGGGCGAGGGCGAGGGCGAGGGCGAGGGCGAGGGCGAGGGCGAGGGCGAGGGCGAGGGCGAGGGCGAGGGCGAGGGCGAGGGCGAGGGCGAGGACGAGGGCGAGGGCGAGGACGAGGGCGAGGGCGAGGGCGAGGGCGAGGGCGAGGGCGAGGGCGAGGGCGAGGGCGAGGGCGAGGGCGAGGGCGAGGGCGAGGGCGAGGGCGAGGGCGAGGGCGAGGGCGAGGGCGAGGGCGAGGGCGAGGGCGAGGGCGAGGGCGACGGCGAGGGCGAGGGCGACGGCGAGGGCGAGGGCGAGGGCGAGGGCGAGGGCGAGGGCGAGGGCGAGGGCGAGGGCGAGGGCGAGGGCGAGGACGAGGGCGAGGGCGAGGACGAGGGCGAGGGCGAGGGCGAGGGCGAGGGCGAGGGCGAGGGCGAGGGCGAGGGCGAGGGCGAGGGCGAGGGCGAGGGCGAGGGCGAGGGCGAGGGCGAGGGCGAGGGCGAGGGCGAGGGCGAGGGCGAGGGCGAGGGCGAGGGAAGGGACAGGGCAAGGGTTAAGGCGAGAGCGGGGCTAGTGCAAGGACGCAGGCGTGGGGGGAGGGAGGGGGGGAGCAAGGGAGTGGGCAGGAGCGGGGCGAGGGCGAGGATGTGGGCAAGGGAAGGGGGAGGGCATGGGCGTGGGCAAGGTAAGGGCAAGGGCGAGAGCGGGGCCACTGCGAGGGCGAAGGCGGGGGGGGGGCGTGAGCAAGGGAGTGGGCAGGCCGAGGGCGAGTGAGTGCGACGGCGAGAGCAAGGGTGTGAGAAGGGCGTGGGTAAGGGCAGGGCAAGGACAAAGGCAAGGGCGACAGCGGGTCGAGTGCGAAGGGGGCAAGACAGGGCAGAGTAGGGCAGAGTAGGGCAGGGTAGAAAAATGACTTGCTCTAAGTTACGACCCTTATTCCCTAATTAATAAAGTTATTTTTAATCATGTGTCAAAAGATGCATATTTTACCTATTTACGTATTTTTTCTCATTTCTTCACAATTGTGTTAATATACGGAAAGTTATGACAACAAATAGAAATAAACAATTTATTGCTTCATTTCTTTCGTTTAAAATGCATATCACACAAGTGCTTTGAATTCCATCACAATATTTTTTCTCCTCCCAAAAACGTATTGTTTGGACAATAGAAACCAAATATGTAAATATCCCCATTTAAGAATTGATGTAAATAAAGTTTATATATTTTTTAAAAACTAATATAATAAAATTTTACCGTAAAACTTACATCTCAATTTATCCATAAGTTTGCCAGCACACATAGTAGCTAAAGCTACTTTAATGGAGAAAACCCTGATTTTACCCATGTTTTCACTGCAAACAAAAATAAAAACACAATTAACGTAGTAAGTGGTGAAATCATATAATGTAAAATAGTGTCAGAAATCACACTTGGGAAGTAACTTAGGAAAGTTGTCAAACTAAAAATCGAAGTTGCCACGCGTTTGTTTTCCGTATTTTTGTTTGTTTTTTCCTATTTCGTTCTGGAGGTGCCGGAACGCCGTTCCGTTGCGTTCCACCAGAACTCAAGCACTGTATGTGAATGTGCGCCAGCACAAGTGTATGTGTATGTGTGTATGTGTATGTGTGTGTGTGTGTCATTACATTATGAAATTTGCCCAGAAAAGTTTGGGTTCATCATGAGACATAAACCTTCAGGTGAATCAAAAATACGTTTCTTTAAAAGGTTAAAAATATCGAATTTTGGAGGACTTACACAGAATAGGCTGCAAGAAGCCAGTTGAGGAGTAGACCAGAACATGCTTCGACATGAACCTGTTGGGCTACAGGCAATCTTTTATTCAGATTGTGGTAAAGGCTGGATATAAGAGTTTCTAGTCTAGACACATTAACTTCTGTTTGTGGTTCAAGAGTGTTCAGGCCATTTTCTCGGAATGCTTCAATAACATTCCATATGTCAACTGTATGGACTGTAATAATAAAGACATAATTAAATACAATTTTAAAATTAAAGTTCAATTCTTTCTAATACATAAATTAAACAAAAAAGACATGAATATTACATTTCTTTTAAAAAATAGTTGTTTCTACCATCATATAACAAAAAGAAGAATTTTATCAGCAGCTTGGCTAAGTGAGGTTAGTCTTATCTTATACTGCGATTTATTTATTCAGAGCTGCCACTGACAGGTCATCGGCTTTTACGGTGCCATCCAATCGGGAGCTTACGTCACTACAGTGATGTCACTATGGTGGCGTTCAATCTTCTGATTGGATGACATCGTAACAGCTGAAATACGTCAGAGGCAGCTCTGAATAAACCCAACTAAAAATCACCTGTCACACATGACCTCACAGTGCAAAAACATGAACATCACTTTACAAAAAAGGATTGTCAATAATAATGAAATATATGTGAAAATAGTGAAGAGTAGAGACGAACCATGAACAAATCGAATAATTTTTTATTATTATAATAAAAAGTTGATTTTTGTGTGCCAAATGATGATTCTTGCACATCTAAATTGATTTTGGCCTCAATCTGATAATACAAATTTTAATAATGCAAAGACAAATATTACACAATATTTCACATGAGTTTATAAAAATATTAAATGGTGCTATGGATAAATAGCACAACAATCTGCAGAAAAGAACCAAATGGGTCTACACTTAAAATAAATAATAGTCATTTTCCCCCGAACTCTGACAGATTGGCTCACGGGTAACATTTGAAAAAATTTCTCACACTAATCCTTGACTATGAGTCACTCCTCGTCAATATATTACACTAAATTGTATATTAATTGTAATATTTTTGTTATAAAGCTTCATTATTCTTTTTGAAGTAATAAAATATAATATCCACAAAACATCTATCTTCATTGCCTGACTATAATATGTAAATTGTTCATGTAGATTCTGGTTGAAGGTAGATGAACCCACGAAGTCCAGCAATGAAATAGAATAATGATTTCTTATAAAGCATTTTATATGATCACTTTTAGATGTATATTATTTGGTACACGCATTTGTTAAAAATTTTAACTAAACTTAAATGTTTATTAAACATTTTACCTATTCCACCCGTGGGTGTCATTTTGATAAGATAGTTCACCTTGAGGCAGTGCTAAATATATAACGAGTTGCTCTAGCTCATCTAACTGCAATACTATTTATAATATACACAGATTTCTAAAGTATGTATTAGAGATTTCTTAGCTCTGTTGATGTTTTCTGACCCCGAACACCCAAAACGACAT